>OX608074.1:91727875-92207875 GCA_951509635.1 Eupeodes luniger
GACTTTAATAAAAATTAGTAGTTTTTTTTTGTACAATTGTGCAGGCACCTCTAATTAGTCTTTGCTTCTTAAGAAAAAATACACACTTTCCTCCGAATGAACTTTCCTACTTTGTATGCTATGATGCAAATAACCTCAGAAGATTTCTGTCATTTCGATGGATTGAGTGACATTAAGTTCCTTACCTCATAACCTAAGTGATTTGATTGATGCCACTTACAACAATCATGATTTCAAAGAATTAAAGGAAATTGATTCCAATATAGTTTCCTGTGTTTATATATGTATACTTAGACAAAAAAAAACACCATCACCAAAATAAATAAAAATCAATTAGAAGAAGAAAATGAGGTCATCAACAAAGATCAACGAATAAATGAGGCATAAGACGACAAAGCAATCAATATTTCGTTCTGGAAATGAAATTGACAAATACACAATCATCATCATGTGAAATAAGCCAAAATAAGAAATTCATTATAGTACGGTGGAGATAATAATTAATTTATAAGACATTCATATGTACAATGTACATGTCATTATGTCAAACGACATCCAATTGAAATTAATTAATAAGTTTATTTTTAAACTAATTGATACAACAAAAGCAAATTGTGATTTTAAGAAATCCACGGGTTAATTTTAAGAAATCCACGCAAATTTAAAAAGTAAGTATACGCCATAGTGTACCAACAGGGACGCTACAAAAGTAGAGCAACAGGGACAGCAAAAGACGCCATATTTCTTGCCGCTATTTTGACATTTCTCTTCAATAAGGCTTGTCATTTCATAATGGAAAGATATACGAGCTAGCAATGAGTCGAAAGTGTTAAAATTTACTACCAAAATTCGGAGTCAGTGGCCTCAACGTTAAGAGCGCTACGTCCAATTTATGGTAGTCATGTTAGTTCTAGCAGATCAACAATTGAGCGTCTAGTGGAAAAACTTGAATCCACAAAGAAGTGCCCGTAGTGCGGAGAATATTGCTGCCGCTGACTGCAGAAAGCCCAAATGTGTCTCTCAGACGTCGTCGTTCTCAAGCGTAGGACATCTCTGTGACGGGTTGGGTGTCAAATCGCCCAAAACCGAATCGCCCAAAATGCAAAAAAAGCGAAAAAATGTCAAATCACCGAAAAACTTTTTTGGGCGATTTGACACTATGAAAAATCGCCCAAAAAAGAAAAATGTCAAATCGCCCAAAGTAGAAATGGGCGTTTTGTCGCAATCCAAAAATACTAATATTTAGGGTTCTTTTAACAAATCGCCCAAAATATTTATTGCAATTGTGTCAGTTTCATACCAGTAAAAAGGTTATTTTTAACATAAACCATTCGATCTAAAAATCTCATTATATTAATGGCACCGTTTTCAAGAAGCGCAGAAGCCTCCATTATATTTTTGTTTCTCTCTATATCGATTTTTTTCCTTGATTTGGTACCAGTAGTGCCACCATTTTCTATAAGCATAGAGAAATTACGGCTTTTCATAAATTCCTCTTCTTGAAGGACTTTAACAAATTTAAAGAAATTGCAATTTTTGGTCAACATTCGTCCAAGTATACTATTGTAGCCTTCAATATCAGATGTTGTCCTTGTTAGCTTTTTTAAAAACTGAGAACTGTAGTGGCCCGATCGAAAAGTAAGTAATGGGAAAAAAAAACACTTTGAACGGAAATTAAGTAATTAAATGTGTTTTGTTATCGTTTGGACTTAGTTTTTGTTGTATGCTTATGCGCGAGGGCAAAACGGGGCGGGAGCAAAGCGCGCCGCGACGGTCCCCCCCCCCCGCGGTGGTTTCATAGTATTACCTTTCACAAACATGATTATTTAAGTAAATTTATATTCATTTACATACCTTTCGTATCCAAAACTTCTCATAATAAGCCAAAAAGCTGTCAAAATTATTGGAAAATTCTTCCATTTCGAGGAAATACAAAACAAAAACTCATTCATGTGGAAAAGAACCAACATTCCGATGTGCCCGTTAATGTAACTGTTACAATTCTTCTTGAACATAATTTTTATCCCAATTTAACGAAAGTGTCAAATCGCCCAAAAATAATGCTAAATCGTCCAAGATTATTTATATTTTTTGGGCGATTTGACATTATGCTAAAATTTTTGGGCGATGTGACATTTTCAAGTTTTGGGCGATTCGGTTTTGGGCGATTTGACACCCAACCCTGTGACGTCGTTGTGTCGAATATTGCGAAAAGATCTTGGCCTACATACTAATTAAAGATTAAATTGACGCAAGAACTGAAGCCGTTTGACCACCAGAAGCGTCGTATGTTCGTGAATTGGGCTGAGCAACAACTTGAAAATGATTCGGATTTTCATCGAAAAATCATCTTCAGCGATGAGGCTCATTTCTGGCTGAATGGCTTTGTCAATAAACAAAATGTGCGGTATTGGTCAGACAGCAATCCACACGTACTCCATGAGTCATTATTGCATCAAGGAGAAATTACGGTTTGGTGTTTTTTATGGGCCGGCCGTGGCAGCGTCATTGGGCCTAACTTCTTCCGTAATGATGAAGGCCGGCACTTGACTGTGAATGGGGATCGCTACCGTTCAATGATAACCGAATATTTTTGGCCCCAATTGGATGATATGGACTTGGAGGACATGTGGTTCCAACAGGACGGTGCGGCATGGTTCCACATGCCACACAGCGAATGTCACAATCAATTTATTATAAAGCAAGTTTGGAGAACGTGTTATCTCGCGAAATGGTCCAGTCGCTTGGCCGCCTCGGTCGTGCGATTTGACGCCGTTGGGCTATTTCCTGTAGGGCTATGTTAAGTCTATGGTCTATGCCAACAAGCCAGTGTTGATTGATGAACTTCGTACGAATATCAAACATGAAATTGCAGGAGCATCGGCCGATTTATGTTTGAAAATCGTCGAAAGTTGGATTCAGCGTCTGGACTTCTGCAAACATGCCCGTGGTGGCAATGCAAAAAAAAACGAGTTCCATACATAATGGCATCAAACATACTTTCACAGGAACAAAGAATTTCATTGATTTTTGTTTTATTTAAAACAAACTTTTGTAGCGCTCTTATTGAAAACCCCGATACAATACATTTTTTACAGGTGATTTTTTACTCCTCATTATTTATTTTTATTAGTATTGTTGATGGCTTCAATAACCTAAAATACATATCAAAAATATGCTTCCTTCTCTTTCTGCCTCTTTTTTTGATATCTCATTAATATGCCAACAATAAAGTTAATTGCATTCATTAGTCTCATGGGTAGGAGTTAAATTCGAACTTGTCTCTATTACCCTAATGATGTGTTTAGCATTTAGGGCCACTTTTCTTGAAGCTTTCATAAATGTCAATGATAAATCCCTAATCAAATACTTCACACAATAACACAGACACAAACGTATTGAATTATTGATTTCAAAAAATATTGTTCATATTCTTATTTTTTGTTTTTAAATTGACATGACAAAGTTTCAGCGTTTTCTTTTTTAATTTTAGGCTTTCCCCAGAGAACTTAATACCAAACTTCACCCTGTGCCTGTGCTGTGATGGTATCAATTTCAATATAAGATGATTGACAATAATCTTAAATAATTGCTATACTTCAAAATCCACTTGTTGTCTCAATTGGTTGTACTTAAAGGTTTTAAGTCCCTGGCGACCGTAATAAAAACATAAAAATAAACAAAACATTTTAAGTACTTTCGCTCTGTTTAATTAGACGGTTTCATTCTTAGAAACTAATTAATTAATCCCTTCCCATTTTCAAATCCCTTGATAAAGTGTGCACCTATAAATTATTTCTCCTTTTCATCGAAAAAGGATCCTTTTAGGGATTTATCTATTTTTATTGGATGTACTTCTCTATCAACAAATTGAAACAAAAACGAAAAATTTCTTTTTATTATTTTTGTTACACAACTATGTATAGGTACTTACCTTTCTAAATGCCTTTCGGAAGTTATCCGACAAAAAGGCGTACAGGATCGGATTTATGCAGGAATTTGTGTAAGCCAAGACATGTGAAACGATTTGCAGAATCACAGTTACATGAGTGCTGGCATATAAGTTTAACGCCTTCAGGACAAGTATCACCTAAAACAAACAGACAAAATTAAAACATTATATTTTGAAAAAGAAAATATGTACTTTGTTAGTTGGTAAAGAATTTTATACCCCTCATTGCTCTGACCTACCTTGGCTATACTTTAAAACTAATAAGCAAACTGCCCAGCACGGCAGCGGCGGCGGGAGGTGGTTTGATGGACTCAAGAAATCTAAGTTTTTTAAAGTTAATAGGACCCAACTTAAATGTCTGGTGTGTTTGACAATAAGTTTTAAAATACCAAAGTTTCTCAAAACTATACCCGTAGGTTCACAGATAGTATATGTAGTAAAGTTCTGTGCGAGATGTGGAAAAGTTGGTATAGTTGGAACACCTAACTGTCCGTAATGTTTGACATTAGAAAAGCCAGCAATTTCAAAATATCAGGTGTGGTGTGATAGGTGAAGGTGACAATGTTGTTCACATTGCAAAAGGACAAAGTTTTTAAAGTGTTTCTTTTTTTTGATACCTCTAGTTTTCATTATATAAGTGGTTTTGTGTTTTTAAGTGTAAATGCTTTCAAAATACTTCACATTGAGAGTTCGTATATGTATGGTACATGTTTTTGAAAACATTCAGTCAAAAATGTTACTCTTGCGTTGGTGAAACTTTTTTTATGAGGTATTTGTACGTGTAACTTATATAATAGTTTTTTTTTAATTCTCAGAAAAACAGAGAGTCTTACAGTATTAAATGACTTTCGACCTGTAGTTTGATGTACCAGAAGGTTTTAATTGTTATTTAATCTTCAAAGTATTTAATTTAATCACTTTCAGCTTTCAACATCCATTGTTATTTTTTTATTTTCTAAAAATGAGAGATTTAACCAAAAGTATGTTGAAATGAAGGAGTAGGATTGAATTTGATTGAGTTGATTTGAAGGCAGGAATAAAATTATCCTTATTCTAGACAAATACCTCATTTGATTCGGATTTTTATCGAAAGATCATCTTCAGCGATGAGGCTTATTTCTGGCTAAATGGCTTCGTCAAAACAAAATATATAGTCGGATGGCCGCCTCGGTCGTGCGATTTGACGCCGTTAAACTATTTCCTGTGGGGTTACGTGAAGTCTATGGTCTATGCCTACAAGCCAGTGACGATTGATGAACTTCGTACGAATATCGAATGTGAAATTGCAGCAGTATCGGCTAATTTATTCTTAAAAACCGTCGAAAATTGGGTTCAGCGTCTGGACTTCTGCAAGCGTGCCCGTGGTGGCCATGCAAAAGGAATCGAGTTCCATACATAATGGCATCAAACGTACTTTCACAGGAATAAAGAATTTCATTGATATTTCAAACCCTTTTTGTTTTATTTAAAAAAAACGTTTGTAGCGCTCTTATTAAAAAACCCGATTTGCCTTATTAAAGTACTACACTCAATATTACCAAAAATTAAGCAGTGTTGCTATTATTTTGGCCATAGCTGCATAATAATAAGTCTGTTCAGTGAGGATTTTTCTAGATCAGAACAGCACAGGACAGCACAGTTTCGTGAGAAACGTCAGATCAAGTTAGAACAGTCAGTTAAACGTCAGTTGTCAAAAAAAAAACAAAACAAATTGCAAATTGTGTGAATTTTTCGTTACTCGCTTATTTTTTTTCATTTTTTGTGTTTTTACTGTGAAAAATATTATTAAAAATTATTGAAATGGAAAATCAAGTGATTGCTAAGATAATACTAAATGAAAATGTTAGTGGTTCAGACACCGATAGTGATTTTTCGTCGGATTCCTCTTCAGATGATTGGAATAAAAGTGTGACGAATGTTATTACCTTTTCTTTGATGAAATGTAAAAGATTTATTTATGTAAAATGTAAAAAAATGTATTTTATAATTATTTTATTAAACAAATTAAACAAATTGGCAAAATAACTTTATTTTAATTTTTTTAAATCACGAGAAAAAAGAACACAAAGCACAACCAAATCAAAATGTAAACAAAAAAAATGACAAATTCGATTTTGACATTTCTCACGATTCTGTTCTAACCTGATCTGACTCAAAAGCAAGAACAGAAAATCCTGTTCTAAACTGTTCTAGGTTTGTCAATGAACAGGAAAGTAGAACAGTTCAGCACAGAAAAAACCTCAATGAACAGCAAAAAGCTGTACTTTTCTGTCTAGAACAGTCCAGAACAGCGTCACTGAACAGACTTAATATCACTAACATTTATATTTTTACAAAAGCCTTAATGCATTGTCTGAGCAAAACTTAAATATGGAACATTTCGATTATTCAGAACCAATGGCGGATCTAGAGGGGGGGGGGTCCTAGGGGTCATGACCCCCCTATTAGATAATTTTTTTTATTTTCGTAGGAACTCCCTTGAATTTTCCAATAACGCAGCACAAATTCATCAGCTTTTGATCAATGGACGATCCAGGGGGGGTCATATGAGCCAAAAAGCTTATACAGTTAAGTTGTATAATTAAAGATTTCATCTAAAGATTTGTTAGTAATTTAATAACATATTCCAAAAAGTGGAATAAGTTTTTTTAAGGAGGTTTTTGTATGAAATTTGTATACTCGCAGTTTAGGCAGCTGCTTGCCGAATTTACAATTGAAAATTTAGAATGAAACAACAACAACTTGTGTGTGCTACCACCAAGTTCATAGGCTGGAGTTATAGCTATTTCACGGGGACCAACCCGATTATCAGACTCCTTTAGTGGTGCTCAATCGCTTTTTATGTTCAATTTAATTTTTTTTTTTTTTTTTTGAAGAAATTTTGCCCGAGCTGGGCTTTTTTGTTTAACGCAATTTGTAATTTGGAAAAACTTAAGTAATGCTTTAAATTATTTTCATAAGAAAAAGAGCAAATATTGAGGTTCTTAACAAGAAACCTTGAATAAAAGATCGTCAATTAAATTCCTGAACCTCGCCCTCAATTGAGTCTAAAAAATTCTTAATTCGTATAAAATTTAGAACTCGAGCTTTTAATCAAACATGACATTGCGATGATAGAAAAGTCGAAAAAAGTGGATCCTCTGATTCCGTCCGTCTGTCTGTATACATATTTCGATTGAATTCAAACTGGGAAATTATGGTTTTAAGCCGATTACCGTAAGGCGTTTTTTTTTTTAATAAGAAAATTCGATTTTTTTTTCAAAAATCAAACGATATTTTTTTTTTAACTTTCTAATTTATTTTCTTAATTTGGTTCTTTGTACAAGAAAAACATATTTCGGTATTGATTAAGAAGAGTACCCTTCATAAAACCGTTATTTTTTTAAGTTTTCTCAAGAATGTCATTGTATTTTTTTTTGATTTTTAAAAATATATTAATTTTTGTTTACAAAACTCGATATAGCACTTAACAACTGTAGAACAAATTTAAAAATTTGTATATGTTAAAATCACTTTAAAAAAAACCGCTCTATTGATTTTCCAAAAAAAAATAAGTTAATCTAGGTTTTTTGAGAAATAAAATGACATTTGAATTTTTGAGCAAAACTTATTTTGCAGATACATGTTTAAATCTTAAAATATAATAAATATTTTTAAACAGACTTTTTGGAAGACATTGCTAGTTCTAGCGACCCAGTCGTGCATTTTTTTCTTTCAAAATTAATTTTTTATTGAGTTTGAGTACAAAAACTTTTAAGATCTTAAAAAATTAAATAAATCTTCTTTTTAAAGTGAATTTGCTTTAGATGCTCTTGAACTGAGAATTAAACAGAAAATTTCAAAAATAAAAATGTCCCAAAAACAGCACAAGTGACACTTTTCTTAAACTAATGGCTAATTGAAAAACATAATGAACTTTTCATATCTGTTGAAAAAAAGGCTTCGAATCTCTTGAGATTTGAAGTGAAAAGAGATTCTGAAACGTGTAATTTGTGAGTGCTACAGAAAAGTTTCTTCCCAACTTATTTTTTTACCTTAACTTGTTTTTATTAATGTTTAGAGAAATTATGTACTTTAATGCACCTAGGTATATCCATAAATTCATGAACCACACATTTTTTTCTCTACAATTTTTAAGTTTTGTTGAATCCTTTAAGATCAAAACATTTTTCAGCATCTACGAGTAAGCAGACTGATAGCGATAGTAATAATAGACTCCCGAAAATTGAATTAAGAAAAACTACGTCAAAAAAGCCCGAAAATCCTTCATATCAGATCCTCCCTCATTTTCTGAGTTTTTGAATTTTTGAAGCGTTCTTCGCATTAATATAAATAGAAAAGAGAAAAGTATATATTATTTTTGGAAAAAGCTTCGTTCCAAAACAATTTCTTACATTTCTGCGTGAAATGCATCAAAAACCTCTAAACTATTATGTTTAAGCTCTTAAATATGGCATATTTAGAAAATTGGATGGAATGCTTTCATATGTAGGGAGTCGTCAAAATTAAATAGTTAGACCATACCTTGCTGGACAACAGTGTTCTAAAATAATTTTATAACTTAAGTTGTCACTTTAGCCCTTGAAATGTACAAATGTAAGGTTAAGATGCACATTATGTTTTTATAATTTGTCGGCATCCTTTACAGCACATTAAATAACTTTTAAGTGGTTACTAAAAACTCATCTATATGTTAAGTGTGACCCCCCCTGACTAAAAGTCTGGATCCGCCCTTGTTCAGAACACAACTTTTAATTTCAGGCGATTTTTAGTCTCGGTAAATTTCGGTCCAAAATATACATTCACGTCTCGGTTGGTAAAAGTAAAGCTTTAAAGTGAAATTCTGATTTGTCATAAACTTGAAAATCATTTATCCAGTTTTCCAAATCAACTATTTTACAATCAATGCACAAAGAAACATATTATAAACGTCCTTGCTAATATTTTATTCTCTGTTAATTTGTCTTCGAT
The DNA here is from genome assembly GCA_951509635.1 of Eupeodes luniger. Taxonomy (NCBI): domain Eukaryota; kingdom Metazoa; phylum Arthropoda; class Insecta; order Diptera; family Syrphidae; genus Eupeodes; species Eupeodes luniger. The sequence goes on from OX608074.1 coordinate 91,736,799, forward strand.
CATTTTCTCATCAGTGAAAATGACTTCCTTTGTTCAGAAGCTATACCTTCGTAACAGAGACAAAATTCACACCACATACCTGTATTTAAGAGGCGTTGGGGTAACCCTTACAACACCTGCTCCTAAATATTTTCTTCTTCGAATCAAAACCATATATAGATAGAAGACCAAAAACTAAGATGTTCTATTAAATTTTCATCAGCAAAACTAATTACTTTTCTATTTCCACTTGGACTTTCAATTTCCATTTTATTCTATTTGAGGAACACAAAACATAATAATTGCAATTTCAATATTGTGACATTGTGCACTATTTTTATGAAGCTCTGTCTCCTGATGTTCTACAAAAATTTATGGGTGTAACCTAAAAGCCACCGAGCAAATTGTTTACACTCTGGGATGCAAAACTCATATCCGGTTAACACGTGGTGGTTGTGGTGTTGTTGGTAGTGTGGTTTGTGTCACAACTCAACTTCTATAGATAGGTCACCGGAAGGTAACTTGTGTTATGAAGTAATTTTATTTTTATACGGAAATATTAATCCTTAGTGAAAGATATTTATAGAAAAGGCTGATTATTATGAAAAACACTAAAGAGGTAAATAAATTACATGTGGTGGCTGAAGTAATTAAGATACTGTATTTATTGGAATAATGGCGAATTGCTTGCATGATAGAATTAAGTGAATGCACGTTAAACAAATTGAAGAAGGAAAACGCGAGAGGAATATTCCGGTGATAGTCTCTTTTTAGCGTGAAAATACTGTACAATGCTTTAACCGAATTAAAAATTTCCACACAAATATGTTTGCCTTTTGAATGCTTATTTATCATCAAAATTATTTTCTTATCAAATCTGTATAATTCTTTTAATCATTTGCTTTGTTCTGCATGAAGCTTGAGATTCCTATTTGCCTCGTTCATATTTGCAATACAATTGGTTGTATGGGTTTTCCTTTATACTGATAATGCGCAGGACCTTCTTTATGCTTCTGCCAAACATTACGTTATCTTTTATTTATGCTTAGATGCACTTACGGAACAAATAAATATTATACTGGCAACAAATGGTACAGGTAGGTATTATGCTATATATACTTACATGAATTGGAAGCCAACATATGGCAAATGCTAGGACGACAACCACTACCATTCGAGTTACTCTTCTTTTGCCTTTCCTAAAATTAAAATAAAAATAAATTAGAATGGATGTACATTACATAAATATGTCATACACATTACACACAAAGGTAAGTAAATATTCAAAGTGTGTTCAAAGAGTGAGAAATGTTTTGAATTTTGAACAATGTAATTTATAAATTTATGATTAAAATTGTTGTCATGTGAAATTGATAAGAGAAATATTTGAAATTCACAACACAAATTAACAAAGAAACCAGCAAATAAGTAACAATCCTTAGAAAGGACTTCCTTTTTCTTGTCCAATGGCAGGTTATCTGATTTAAAATAAGACACGTGTTTCGGGTGTATTGTAACAGTTATAACCAAAGCCGACATTATATTTTCCTTATCAAACGAATGTTTTCCTTGTAGAAAACAACTTATCTATGGGTCAGATCAAGGGAACAAATTAAGTTGAATGAGATAGGATTGGCTACAATCGGAAAATATAGCCACCGACCAAAAACCGTAAAAAACGCTCCATATTGCTTTGTTTTTGTGGTTAAAATGTCTAATTTAATTACGAACAGTGTTATTCCTTTTATCAGTGTTTGTCATTATAAAGGGTGGTTAAATTTTAAGAAGCGATTTTTTATAAAATAAAATTTATTCAGGAAATTATTGTCATTTCTTTTTCTTATGATAATATTGGTATAATTCAATTATGTATAAAAAAAAATATCAGCCGAATACACCTCCATCCGATAGTCCAAATTTTCGATGACGCTGAGATATAATAGAGGTTCTATGCCGTTAATGTGCTGAATTATCTCATCCCTTAGCTCTTGAATATTTTCTGTCTTATCAATGAACAACTTTTCTTTCAAACAACTCCAAAGAAGGAAGTCCAACGCTACCAAGTCACTTCATCTTGGCGGCCAATTGACATTGCCATTTGGACCATAAAAAGTTCGTTATATTCTCACTATAGCGAATACTATTCATAGTAACTGCCTGACCGGCCTCATTTTGGAAAAAATAAGACCCAATAATGACGCTAGATCATAAACCATACCAAACAGTCACTCTTTGTGGGTGCATTGGTTTTTCGACGATCACTTTTGGATTATCATTCGCCCAAATTCGGCAATACTGCGTACTGACGAATCCACTGTGGTAAAAATATAACTCCTCAATCAAGATTATTGTTTTCGAAAATTGATCATCCACTGTTGTCATCTATTACCACCATTTTGACCATTGACGAAGCTCGACGCCTGAAGTGGTCAAGAAGCTTTAGTTCTTAAGTCAATTGCACCTAGTTAGTGTTAGGCCGCGTTTCCATTTGCAAGAAAACTTCTGCAATAAATGTCCGATAGTCTGTCCGACAGTGAATTGCAAGTGGAAACTACCAAGCAAGTTCTATTGCGACAGTACTTTCATAACTTCTTGCGAGTATTTGCAAGTGCAATTAATTGCTAGTTTAAACACTTTTGCATCGACTCGCGACAGTTCTTGCAGCTTATCGAAACAGTTTCGTATATCTCGCGCAAGTGGCTAGTTGACGGAATCGAGTGTCTTGTTTTTTTATAATAGGACCCACTTTCAATATCAAAACTTCCAAATCAATTGCGGTCATGCGAGTGAAATTGAAGTATTGCTGAGCATCTTCTATATTTAATTCGTTTAATAAATTATAGAGGGCACCAGCTTCCCGTCTTTTCAAAATCCAATCTCGAACCCAAGTTGATCTTTTTTTATTTTTTAATAATAAAATTATCATCGCAGCTGCTAATCGTTGACGTCGCCATGGCTTCACAATTTTAAGTAAACAACCAGATTTCTTGTGACATTAATTGCTCTCCTGCAATAAATTGCGACAGTATGATGCGCGAGCTTCCTGCAAGACATTTATTGCAAAAGAAATTGCAAGAATTCACATGTAAATGTAAACGCGACTGCAGGAAACTTCTGCAAGACTTCCGCGAGTTGACTTGCAAATGGAAACGCGGCCTTAGTGTAATTGCAATTTTGTATGCATACTGTTCATCAGCCACGACATGAGAGGTACAATTATTGGACACGACAACTAGTTGAGGTAAACACTATCGTGAACAACAGCAATATTTTCCGCAGAATGATTTGTACAAGAATTCAATGGTATTTTAACATCTCCTTTAGACCCAGTTAACTCAAATTTTTGCACGATATGCATTTTGATTTGAACACCCGTTTTCATAATAAGCCAGTAACTTTAATGCGTTGGTCGGTTGTGTAGATTTGCGTGGTTGAATTAGTCTGAAATTTAGGAATGTCAAATGAAATGGAGACACAATCTTGACGTTTAGGTGTGGTTTACATTCAACATCGGCCCTTAAAAATTAACCACCCTTTTTAAGACAATTAAGTTTAGTATTTTTGGACTTGGTATGGTGGATATACATAAGTGGAAGTGGAATGAAGATTGTATATAACACGACTAACCATAATTTCAAAATTATTATTGATTTATTTTGAAGTATATAATAATACCTTTTAAATTTCTTTTTTTTCACGGGTACTGCCTCTTGCGAGGAATTGACAAACTCTCCAAGAGTAATTCTTGTCATGAAAAGTGCTTTCTCAAATTAGCCGTTCGGATTCGGCTTTAAACTGTAGGTCCCTTCCATTCCTGACAACTTTACTCGCACACAGGAATGGTTGAGAGTTGTAACTCACTGGGCCCTAGTTCTCAACGGACTTTTGCGCCACCTAATTTATTTATTTATAGTTCATGAGTTCCTGAGAACATTTAAAAACAAAATAACGGCTCTATGGGGAGGGTACCCTTCTGTAGCAATACAAAAATTTAATTTTTTTTTTGAAAGAAGCCGAGTTAAGAAAAAAAAATTAGAGAAAATTTAATAAAAATCTATCGTTTCGTTTTTTGAGAAAATTCGATTTTTTAAATTTTTGACCAACAAATTTGTATAGGATCTATACGTACTGTTATTTTTGATCTTAAAAAATAAATGAAAAAATCACCTAACGCGAATCGGCTCAAAACCTTAATGTCCAAATTTGAAGTCAAGTTAACCCAATGGGCTGTAGGGGCGAGAAAAGACAGACAGACAGACGAAAGAAATCGGAGAACCACCTCTTTCGACTTCTCTACCATCGTAACGTAATTTTTGATTAAGATCTCGAGTTCTAAATTTTTTACGAACGCGAATTTTGCCATATACGAGTATGTAGTTCCTAAATGTCGCAAGTAAAAACAACGAAACATGATCAAAAAATACACGTTGCTATGAAAAAAAGTTCAAACCTTTAATTACTCGGTCGGGAAACGAAAGAATACTTTCTGAAAAAATATAGTTATCATAAATTCGAATCTTACCTTAAAATTTGCCTATTACAACCGATAACAGGTTTTTTAAGGCTAAGTTCCAGCACAACATATCAATTAACAATAATTAGTATGATGATTTTGAAAAGCATAAATCTTTGTCTTCAGTTTAGATGATTTTAGTAACTTAATAAGTTTCTGAAAATTTTCATTAGTAATGAGTTTTTATTTGAATCTACATTGAATTTTAGGCTTTTATAGTTTTGAAAAATATGTTTTACGAATCTGAACTTCGATTAAGCTATATGCTGCTCATATTTTGAAAATACCCGTTTTCATTAATATTTCTTTACATTTTAATATTTTTCAAAAACTTGATTTATCAGAATTGTTTAGATGACGGATTTGTTACAAGCACAAAACTTACTTTTAAACTGTGTAGACCCTTTGCTGTTAAGAACAACAAGCACAAATGGTTTAGTGGCACCTTAAGGCTTTTGTAAAATAGGTGAAATCTAACAACTTATCAAGATTTAAAAAAAAAAATTGGAAAATAATATAAATATTTCAACTCAATATTGAAGATGGGTATTATAGATTTCGAAAACCATAACGAATTTAACCGAAAAAAAGCTCTGTACTTCATGAACTATGATAGCTTCAAAAAATACTATAATATACATACATATTTATACATATATTTATACATAATATCTCAAAAACCTTACGTGATGTGGTAGTTTTGAATTTGAACTTAGGCTGGCTGTCAAACCCCATTAGAAACGTGCAATTTCATTGACAGAAACAAAACACCAGTGTATTTCAAACAAAAAAATAACAAAACTATACTTTTTTTAGCTCCTTAATTACCAAAAAATAAGATTTGACTTGTTGGTTTAACATTTTTTCGTCTAAACTTTGATAATATGTTGATCTGAAACCTAACATCCTATCAATTTTTTTGGACATTTTCTGTACAAATTTCGTATAGATCAGTAAAATAGTTTTTGACATAATTATTCTCTTTCATGAAACAAAGATTTGTCAATGATCAATCATATATGTTTATTATTTCTTTAGTAAGTCTCCCTTTTCCGGTTCTGACACTTAAATCATTTTAACAAATAAAATGTCAAAATAAGGAGATTTATATTTAGAATATGCAAATTGCATTTATATTTAAAATTTGTTGAAGAACTAAACCCAACTAGGGTTATAAGATAACCAGGGTTAAAAATAAACTGGATTAAGAAATAACCTGGATTAAGAAATAACCTTCGTTACCAATTAAACTGCTTTAAAAAATAACCTGTATTACAAAAAGTACTGGGCTACAAAATATCCTGTGATATATAATAATATGGGTTAACAAATAGCTTGAGTTATAAAAATCGAGAGTTAAGAAATAGCCTTGGTTATAAATTAATACAACCTGTATTATAAAATATCCAGGGTTAAAAAATAACCTGGGTTAAAAAAGTATTTATTTATTTTATTTTATTTATTATTTATTTTTCGGCTTGTCTACTTAGGTTATTTCTTAAACTGTGTTTTAACCCAGGTTATTTTGAAATCTAGGTTATTTTTCACCCGGGATAACATTTTATATTTTTTTCACCTTTCTTAAAAGTAGCCTGGATTAAAAAATAAATTAGGTTATGAAATTGAGTTTTGAAATAGGGTTTAGTTGATGTTGATGATGAAAAATATTTCTGTGACTTATTTTTATAATTTATTTGGCTTGTTTTAAGACACTTATTATCATTATAAATGAGCTGTGAGTCCCCTGACCGCGCCATTCGTGTACCACCAACCACGCCTCTGTCGCAATTAATTTGAAATTTAAAGATTAAACAAAAATTAAAAACGGTTCTGCTAGATTCATAAAAGGCAAACATCACTGACACAACATAACTTCACAAAGCTGAAACAAAATAATTAATTTTGAACTTTGAAACAAAATTTGGTTGCGGCAGTCTCCACGGATACGCTATTAAATACAATAAGTTAGCTTTTTTCTGACCCATTTGTATCTTCCTCAATCCGACCCTGGCAAACTTTTGCTTTTTAATTGATACATATATGCATTCAAGTTGATATTTTGAACTATGTGACGAAATAAAATGGTTGATGAATTTCACTAAAAATACAAATGCACACAAGAGCATGTTGTTTGCCTAGCGTCAGTTCAAGTGTCTAATTTATGGTTTTGTACTAAACGTGCACCAACTGCCATGCAAGGATATGTATACCGACGTCCTTGTCGACCTTGTTTCGGAGCTTCTAAATGACCAGACAACATCTCTATGCAGTGCACTCCAATGTGTTTCGTGTCGTGGCGGGTATAGGAATACATTTTACTACAAACTATCCCTATAAATCAACGCTAACTATATGAACCCGCAATCTAAAGTATAGCAGCAAGAGTGACAGCTTAAGCAAAAGCCTTACTTCTAACATCAGAACAAAACAAATAAAAATGCATGTTACGTAGGAATGTACTCGTAGTACACGTAGCAGAGTACATGTGCAGAGCGGAAGGACATAATATGTAGGGAAGGCGTACCTATTTGGAACGGAAGTCAGATGCGGGTCACAGTTAGACAGGTTAATATCTCAAGTCTGACAAACTACCTTCTCGGGTTTCTTTCTCAATTCGTTGACATGGCAACCTTTTTATGTCAACTAAATGCAAGAAATAGTTTACACGTCGGCATACACAAGCCGAACATTTTTTCAAACTCTTGTTCTCTTGTTGTCTGGATTTTTCTCTTTGTTCTATTTTATCTACGTCCTGTTTGTAGGGTTAGTTCATATAATTTAAAGTTGAAATACACTGTTGAATAAGAAAAAAATATCTGACTGTGCAAAGGATAAAAAGGAATTCTTTATATCATAAAATATAGCTTAATTTACCTCTACATTGTACAAAATTAGGTACGAGGTGTTAATCAACGATTTTTAAGACAGTGAACTTATTTTAATTATTTCTCTCTTAAGTAAATCTGTGAGCTTTTATTCATCCGGCAAAAAATCAACAAAGCCAGAAGGCAACATAGCAACAAAGCAAAAAAAAAACAACAAAGCAGCTAAGCAACAAACCAGGAAAGCAAGTAAGCAGGAAAGCAACTAAGCAACTAAGCAACTAAGCAACTAAGCAACTAAGCAACTAAGCAACTAAGCAACTAAGCAACTAAGCAACTAAGCAACTAAGCAACTAAGCAACTAAGCAACTAAGCAACTAAGCAACTAAGCAACTAAGCAACTAAGCAACTAAGCAACTAAGCAACTAAGCAACTAAGCAACTAAGCAACTAAGCAACTAAGCAACTAAGCAACTAAGCAACTAAGCAACTAAGCAACTAAGCAACTAAGCAACTAAGCAACTAAGCAACTAAGCAACTAAGCAACTAAGCAACTAAGCAACTAAGCAACTAAGCAACTAAGCAACTAAGCAACTAAGCAACTAAGCAACTAAGCAACTAAGCAACTAAGCAACTAAGCAACTAAGCAACTAAGCAACTAAGCAACTAAGCAACTAAGCAACTAAGCAACTAAGCAACTAAGCAACTAAGCAACTAAGCAACTAAGCAACTAAGCAACTAAGCAACTAAGCAACTAAGCAACTAAGCAACTAAGAAACTAAGAAACTAAGAAACTAAGAAACTAAGCAACTAAGCAACTAAGCAACTAAGACTAAGACTAAGACTAAGACTAAGACTAAGACTAAGACTAAGACTAAGACTAAGACTAAGACTAAGACTAAGACTAAGACTAAGACTAAGACTAAGACTAAGACTAAGACTAAGACTAAGACTAAGACTAAGACTAAGACTAAGACTAAGACTAAGACTAAGACTAAGACTAAGACTAAGACTAAGACTAAGACTAAGACTAAGACTAAGACTAAGACTAAGACTAAGACTAAGACTAAGACTAAGACTAAGACTAAGACTAAGACTAAGACTAAGACTAAGACTAAGACTAAGACTAAGACTAAGACTAAGACTAAGACTAAGACTAAGACTAAGACTAAGACTAAGACTAAGACTAAGACTAAGACTAAGACTAAGACTAAGACTAAGACTAAGACTAAGACTAAGACTAAGACTAAGACTAAGACTAAGACTAAGACTAAGACTAAGACTAAGACTAAGACTAAGACTAAGACTAAGACTAAGACTAAGACTAAGACTAAGACTAAGACTAAGACTAAGACTAAGACTAAGACTAAGACTAAGACTAAGACTAAGACTAAGACTAAGACTAAGACTAAGACTAAGACTAAGACTAAGACTAAGACTAAGACTAAGACTAAGACTAAGACTAAGACTAAGACTAAGACTAAGACTAAGACTAAGACTAAGACTAAGACTAAGACTAAGACTAAGACTAAGACTAAGACTAAGAAGACGATGATGTCAAACCAGCCAACTTCACTTCTTTTTTTGCACTTTTAGGGACACCTGACTGCCAGACCCAACACGAGGCTAATCATGTAATACGTGATGGTTAGTGGGCAGGACTGTCATGCTAGTGATCTTTGGTTCAATCCCTGCTTGGTGGCCTAAAATCCTTTCACGAGTACTGCCTCTTGCGAGGAATTAACAAATCCTCTAAAAGTTGTTCTTGTCATGTAAAGTGCTTTCTCAATGTTGCCATTCTGATTATGCATAAGAACCATACGTCCCTTCCATCTCTGCAATGACTCGCACACAGGAATTGTTAAGAGTTTTAAGTCACTATGTCCTAGTTCTCTAAGGACTGTTGAGCCACCTAATTTAATTAGTTAGTGATGCAAATACTAATTATAACGTAAAAACATCTTGACATTGATTTCTTGGTTCCACAATTTATCTTTGCATTATTTTTGTAGTTGATTCAAAATTAAGATTTTATTTTATAATAAGTTCAAAAATTTCCCTCATCCGGAGCATAATATTTATAATGTCAAAGACTTATTTTTGCAAAAATATCTCTTAATCTCTAAATCTTTCACGAAACACCACATCTCTTAATTGGATGCGAAGTGGTTTCTTGTATCAAAAGTTTGATTGATGAATGTTTCGAAATTTCGAAAGGGAAGGTAATCATTATTATTATTAAATTATCCACTCAACTTGAAGAACAACACCGCATAGTTTAATCTTGATCAAATCATTTTGAGATTCTTTATCAGATAAAACCAACCCCTTGTGATTTTAATAAGGACGATATGATTTAACAAGAAGAACCTGAATATTGGAATAGCTTTGATTAAAAAGTGTTTGTGATTGCTTATGTCTACCGACTTATTACACCACAAACCAAACCAACCAATGAAAAAAAAAAAAAAAAACACTTAGCTCTGAGGTCTCGAACAAAGTGATAAATGATTTTGGTAAAGTTATCTAATTTAAATATTAAAACACATTCAGGAATTTGAACTCTGACATGGAATGGCTTTTAATGTTATGAAAAGTTAATTTCTTAAATAATCCAGCACAAAAGCAGCAAACCTTTAGATTCAAAAAATACCCACATGGAATTTTTGTTTTGATTTTATTTTTGTGTTTGTTGTTGCTTTTTTTAAAGAAAATCTTTCCTACATAAACATAAACAATATATCCAAAGAGAATATTCATTTGAATAAAAATATGTACCTTATTCTTTTTTGTTTTTTGATTTTTTTTTTTTTTTGAAAAACAAGCACTCTAGGGGTACAAGCAAAATTTATTACCATCGGAGTAGGGTGCGGTTGGTTGTATATTTGATCTAATAAATTCCATTCCATTTTAAGTTGAAGGACTTTCCCTTCTTTGGTATTGTTTAACCAAACCAGTGGCGTTAACAATATTGCTATATATGTATTCTCTTGGAGCACTCAACTTTCACTTCTGGGACTCCTCGGCATGGTTTGTCTTTTCTTTTCTTTTCTCTTTTATTTTTTAACTTTTATCATACTCTTTGCTTTCTGGAATTTATAAACTCAGGGGCAAATTAAACCACCCACCTTGTAAGAAAATTGGTCTTATTTCTTTTTTTCATGAACAGAATAGCTTCAAGCCTTTTTAGAACTTTGTAATGTGTATTCAATTTTCATCTTAAACATTTTTTCTTTTTTAAATTGTATATAAATAAAAAATATGTTTGTATCCATCCCCTAAGGACAGTGTAAAGGCTATAGCACAGGGAGACCCCAACCAATTTTGCGTGTGAAACTGGAGGCATGACTGGGGACCGAACTGGCGTGGCGGCTGGCTGGCTGGCTGGAAAAAGGTTGTTATGGTTGCAACTTGGTCTTTGGGGTATTATAGGTCTACTTAAGGTTAGTTAATTATTTATGGCTTCCACATCAATGGTAACGCAACGTTATTTGGTTTAAGTTTTCAGTATGATTAAAATAAATTGTATTGTGTTTGACATTTCTTAAAATTGTCCATAACGTCACGTATTCATGATTGGGATCAAAACTATTACTTTGTGTTTCATATTGCGTTGGTGAATTTTGTTGGTTTTTCAAATTCATTTTAAATTTAACAACATGCTCTTCGAAATAAATTCTAATAAATTCCAATATTAAATATTTAAAAAAAACACATGTTTGGGTCATAATTAATTCAGATATCAAAAGTTTATCAATGTGATATAGGTACAAAAATTTGTTTCTTTTAAATTAATATAGAATGTACATATGCCCGCTATAAATGATTTTGAAAAACAAAGGTTTCGTTGTCATCGCTTAATGTTTCATATTGCTTTGTGGAAGTCTTGAAACTGTGAATCTAAAGAGTAAAAGTTCCACTAAGGGGTTTCCAATAAACAATATTTTGAAGAGCACTTTATTTGAGCAGCAGTCACTTTTGAAGCTGACATCTTTTGATTTTTGACAATAAAAACCACACAATTTTTTAAAATGTTCAAAATATACTACAAACATGTTAAGCATTTTGCAATCACAGTTCGTAATTTTGCGATCGTGTTATTCCTTGAAAAGGTTACATTTACAATTAGCCACCGATATCTTGTGAACTAACACCTTTAGCGTCATGTGATAGATAAGGTCCATGCCAATGGTCCACAAACGATCTAAAAAGTTAAGGATGGAATTTGTGAAGTTATCGAGTACATACAGCCTCAAACCTGCGAATTGGTCATATATTGTCACTTTTAAAGAAAGGCGTTACAAGTCATCTGGGTAACTAAAGGCCTATATCTGCCCTCAATTTTTAAGAATTTAAAACAAAATTGTAAAAAATAGAAAGGTGGCTTTTTAACTATAACGAAATTTTTCGTTGATGTTCAGTTTGGTTTTCAAAGTAATAAATTGTAAAAAGTCTTGTTATATTTCTGTTCTCAAATATTTGTAAGCCTTGATAAGAAAATGAATACAGCCGCGTTATTTGTTGACACATCAAAAGCCTTTAACATGATGTAAATTTGAGAAGAAAACTTGGAAGTACTGGGTTTCGAGGTTTTATAAGTGATTGGTTAAGATCATACTTAAATGTAATAACCAAAAACTGAAATTTGATGATATTAGGAGTGATATAAAGACATTTCGATTTGGGAAGTTCGGTTTTTGTTTTGGTATATATTAATTCCTTATTGAGATTGCCATTTAGAGGTTCATTGACAGCTTGTCTTAATAGTTGTCTTAATCTTATACATATATTATATAAATTGGGATCTCAGCTGGTTAAGATATAATTGATAATAAGTTCTAAAACTAAGGTAGTGTTTTTGAGTTTGTCTGGCCAAAGGATTATTGATGCTTATCTCTTTTCCCATGTATCAAAAATTTGAACTTCTCAAAAGTTCCTGTAGACACATTGTTACTTCTACAAGTTTTACTGATTTCACCAGCTATAGCGAAAAATTTTTTAAATTAGAAATTGTTGAAAGAATGTTCTGAAGACTGATTGATAATTATAGTTTGCGTGGTAATTTTTTGAACAAAGTGTCTAACTGTCTAGTGTCTATACCGGTGTTTCGAACAACCGAATTTCGAAATTTTTGTTTTCTCATGTCGAATATTTTTTTAAAATAAAAACTAAGAGTATCGAATTTTTTAAAAATAGTTTTAGCTGATGTTTTATGAAATATTTAACCTTGTTTCCATTTAATTTTTGTATGCTTTTTGTTATTTAATAACATTTTAACGAGTTGACATTTGGCCTCTGTAGCGAGCACATGTGTTTACTTTTCTGAGTGCATTCTCTCAAGTTATAAAAAGTCATATTTTTGTTAATTAAGGGCTATATATGCCCAATTAAAAATTAAATATTACTTAAGACAGATACTTTAAAAAAACATAAACAGTGGAAACAAATAGCAAAACCAATTCTCATAGTACCCCAGACCAAGTTCTGGGGGACATGTCAAACAAAGTGTGTTATTCATCCAATAAAATGGCCATGGCCAACAAACAATTATGTGATAAGTCAAGTGATGATCTCGTCGAGACAATCATGGACACTAATAATGAACAATTAGATAAAAGTGATTGGAATATAGTTATTTCTAATCTTAAAACAGCAGCAGGTAATTTTGCCAGTAAAAAACGAAGACGTATTGATCCAGAAGACACTGAGTCATCATCGTCAATTGTATCAAATCTCGCAAATAATCCATTTGCACCATTATCTGGTCTTACAAATCCATCGATCAATTTGCCTCATAACAAAAAACAGAAAAATGGCGCGAACTCGAATGAAACAACAACTCAAAATAATAACTCAACGATTAACTCTCTGCGGGAGAGTTCCAATGGCACAACCACTAGTAATGTCAACGATGATACGAAGATAAGCAACAAATTGTTTTGTCCACCTATTTTTATTTTTGGTGCAAATTGTAGTTTGATAACCGACTTAATTAATCTAGCAGCTTTACAATGTAAAGTAGATAATTTAAGACACAAATTTGTAAACCTAGGGTACAGAAAAACAAAAGTCTATGTTGATAATGCTAGCGTTCATAAGTTAGTCATAGAGAAAATTCGTGGAACAGGTATAGGGGCTTTTTCTTTCTCGCCAAAAGAAACGAAAAGGGCAACAATTCTCTTAAAGGGAATCGACGGTGACACTGAGGTGTCAGAAATTGAAAAGGCATTAAGAATATCCGCTCCTAATGTCAAGATAAACAAAATAACTCAATTTATGACAGCTAAAACTAGAGAGCAGGGTCTTAAACTAAATATTTTTGTAGTTCAGTTAGAAGTGGGAGAAAGTACTAAAGATTTAACTAACATCAAATATCTTCTATGTCAAAAAGTATACTGGGAAAGAAAGCATAATAATGTTGTCATTCGTTGTTATCGCTGTCAAAGGTTTGGGCACACGGGTGAATGCTGTTCTTATAACAGTCGTTGTGTTCTATGTGGTGAAATGCATGACTCAGAGATATGTATTAAATCATTTAAGACATTAAAAGAACAAAATCAACAAGTTCCAATTACGAAATGTGCAAATTGTAACTTAGAAGGTCACGCAGCAAGCTCTTCCAACTGTGAATATTATAAGCGGTATAAGGAAAAAAGAGTAATGTTAGCTCAAAGCTCCAGATTTGTAGCTAATAAAACGAGAATTGAAGTAAATGACATGGTAAGCAATTTAACGAAAAATATGTCCTTTGCCGATATGGCCAGGAATGCAAACAAACCTCTAATTAGAGAAAAAGTGTACCAAGCTCCAGTTGTTGAAAATTCTCAACCATCTTCTAGTACTAACATGAACGACTTTCTTAACGAAGCCAAAAATTTATTTAACATATCTTTTAAAGACCTTTTGTTTAAAATTAGGCAATTTTGGCCAAACTATCAAAAACTACAGAGTAAAGAAGACAAGATGTTCGCGTATCTTGACTTTGTCGCGTCTATTGTTACATAATGGGCTCAAACGCAAACCTTAATATAATTTCGATAAATACAAACTCCATAATTTCGCATAACAAAAGAATTTCACTCCTCAGAACTCTCCAAAACAAAAAGCCCCAAATTTGTTTCATATCTGAAACAAGATTACACAAGAGACATAAACCTTCATTTGAAGGTTATAACCTACTAAGAAATGACGATGGTAGGGGAACCGCCATCGTTATTGAAGAAAAGTTCAAAATTAATAAAGTATCCTTTCACAGTGATACCTTCTCAGTCTGCCTAGGTGCCTTAATTTGCCAGAACAATAATCGGGCTACCAAACGAATACTTCTTGGAAGTATTTACATTCCATCAGCAGCAGGTCAGTCCCTTTCCAGCGAATTAGATAGGCTGCTTAGCATCGCAAGTTCTTATGACGCGGTTATATTAGGGGGTGATTTTAATGCCCGACATCCTGATTGGGGTGATGTACTGACTAATCCTAATGGCAATACAATACAAAGGTGGTTTTACAACGGACCATATCTTAATATAGATATAGTTTCATCAAACAGCCCAACATTTCCTAGATCATCGTCCATACTAGACTTTTTCATGCTCTCGAGTTCATTAAACACAGGTAATAATACTGTTTGCAAAACATTTTCTTTTCCTTCTGACCATTTTGGTATAGAAACTAATATAAAAATATTCAACGTTTACCCTGTACTAGTACCTCCTACTACCTACACTTGTTTCGAAAATACAAACTGGGATCATTTTAGAATAGAACTACACAATAGTCTTTCTAGAATGAATCTTCCAATAAGTACAAATATTTCTAATGCTGAAATTGACGATATAATACAAGATGTGAGTAATAAAATAAATACAAGTGTAGAAAATCATTCAGTAACGAGAGTATCTAAGAACATGAAGTACAAAAACATTTCACTCTTAACTAAAAATCTTATGAATATTCAAAGAATTTGGCAAAGAAAACTCAAAAGAATTTTCCATAGACATTTAAACAGGGTAAACATTGAATACAAAGAGTTGTCTTCTAGATTACAATGCCTAAATAAAATAATAGCTGAAAGAGTAAAAATAGATCTTGATAATGACTTTAGATCACGTTTAAGAAAAATAAAGCCTTCTCCGCAAGCTTTTAAGGAAATTGACAGGATAACTGGCAGAAAATATTTTGGAACGAATATTGCCAAAGATACTATGAATTTTAATGGAGAAGAACTTTCAGATAATGCAGATAAGCTAATTGCGTTTAAGACATTGTACTCCGATTTATACTCTGAAAAAATGCCCGTGTTTGACAGAAACTTAACAAATCATGTTAATCTAACAGTCAACGAGTTTAAAAATAGATATGCTAATATATGTTTGACGACTTTCTCATCAAGCAACACCACCTCTCATAACTTAGCTCTACCTTTTACGTCTCCAGACAAAATAAATGCTTATAGAATGAAATTAAACAACAAAAAATCCTATGGTATAGATAAAATTTCTAACTATATTTTGCGAAAATGCCCTCATACACTTGATATAACACTCCCTTGTATTTTCAACCAATGCATAAATAATGGATACTTTCCCATTATATGGAAAAAATCAAAGCTTATCCCTATAGCAAAGAAGAAAAGTGGGAACGAAATTAAAGACTTTCGTCCTATATCTTTATTGTCAAATGTTGGAAAACTTTTCGAAAGAGTTTTAGCTGATTACCTCAGTAGCGTAGCGTGGGGGGGGCAGGGGGGGCAAATGCCCCGGGCGGCACTTGTTTGAGGGGCGGCAAAAAAAAGGTTACCAAAACAAAAAACCCTGCACGTGTTTGAGGGGCGGCAAAAAAAAAGGTAACCAAAACAAAAGAACCCTGAAATAATTTCCGGTAAACAGAATTTTGTATGGGGTGACATCCAATCGACCTGTACCTATACCTCCACAAACGAGAACAGATGCAGGAACTTTGCTTATAGCAATACAATCCTTTTCTTTTCTCTGCTTTTTGGGCTTTTGGAAACCTGTTCTTCATGAAATAAATGATTGTCAAATTTACTTACAAACCGAAGGTCTTGACCTTTATCAGTGTGCAGCTAAAATCAGTGCTCTACTGACTTTTCTTGAAGACACATGAGAAAAATTAGTCAATGATGCACTTGTTTACGCAAGGAATTTGTGTGAGAGCTTACGCATTTCCTTGGATCCTCCCAAAAGGAAAAAAAGGAAGTACATCTTTGGTGATGGAAGCACAGATGTTGGTCTGTCTCATGACGAAGAGTTGAGAAGAAAATTGTTTTCTTCCTTAGATAAAATCATCGTCAAAATCAAGGAGAGATTTAACCAATTGCAAAGTTTGGCCAAAAAATTCGACTTTCTTTCAGCTTCCAAGCTACTGGCTGAAAATTTTGATTACGATTCGGAACTTGCATTCAATGAGCATGATGTATCTCCCGATGATTTCAAAATAGAACGTGGTCGATTAAGAGCCTTTGCATCTTTATTGGAAAGACTTAACGATCTTGAAAGAACAAACCCGCTTGAAATATTAAATTTCATAGTACAGTCGAAGTTAGAAACAAGTTTGCCAAACATTACCATTATGCTGCGTATTTTTTTAACAATAGCAATAAGCAATGCCGGATGTGAGAGGAGTTTTTCAAAACTAAAACTAAAACTAAAAAGAGTCTGGGATGCGACCCACACTGATAACTTCCCATCCCGTCCGTCGATTTGTCTTAATTAAAAGTTTGTGTATATGTATCAATTTTAACCAAATTTGCTATTGAATATAGAAAACAATATTTTCTGTGAAATAAAATAAGTTTGAAGCCAATATTTTTAATTTTTGAAAAGCTATTTGAGTCGATTTTTATTTTTACCAAGTTTTAGTATTGTTTTTTTTAGGTTTTTATTTTTTGTAAAAAAAACTGTCAATTCGATTTTTCTCAAAATTTTATCGAATGTTGAAAACAAATTTTTTATAAGATAAAATTAGTTTGAAGCCAATGTCCCAAAGTTTTGAAAAGATATTTGAGTTGAAAATCAATTTTTACCAACTTTTATTAATTTTTTTTAAGTTTTTATTTTTTGTAAGAAAACTGTCAATTCGATTTTTCTTAACATTTTACTAAATGTTGACAACAATATTTCGTAAACGATAAAATTAGTTTAAAGCCAATATCTCAATATTTTGAAAAGATATTTGAGTTGAAAATCAATTTTTACCAACTTTTATTAATTTTTTTGTTTGTTTTTAATTTTTTGTAATAAAACTGCCAATTCGATTATTTTCAAAATTTTACTGAATGTTGAAAACAATATATTTTGAAAGATAGAAGTAGTTTAAAGCCAATATCGCAAAGTTTTGAAAAGATATTTGAGTCGAAAATCAATTTTTACCAACTTTTATTAATTTTTTTTTACGTTTGTATTTTTTGTAAAAAAAACTGCCAATTCGATTTTTTTCAAAATTTTACAGAATGTTAACAACAATGTTTCTTATAAGATAAAATAAGTTTGAAGCCTTAATCTCAAGTTATTGAAAAGATATTTAAATCGAAATTCAATTTTTACCAACTTTGAGTAATGTTTTTTTTAGGTTTTTATTTTTTATAAAAAAAACTGTCAATTAGATTTTTTTTTTAAATTTTATCAGATGTCAAAAACATTATTCTTCGTTGCACAAAATTGTTTTGGAGATGAAATCAGATTTGAGTCGTAAAATTTTCGAGGTGACACATTTTTTCTTTCGGTTTTTTTAATTTATAAAAAAAAACAGTTAATTGGATTTTTTTCAAAAATTGTTTTGTATCACGTAACAATATATCATATAAAATTTAATTCAAGTCTCTAGCGTTATTGGTTCATGAGATATTTAAGGTTAACCAAAATTTTCACCTTTTTTTAAACTGCTACGGTAAAAAACCACCCACGCAATTTTCTTGAGAGCCCTGTCTGCATCTTTCTGCCTTATTATCTGTATAACAAAATTTATTTGAAGTCGATATTACTTCTGGTTCTTGAGCTATGGACGACGAAAAAAAAGTCGCGAACGTACGGACATACGGACGTACGGACGTACGTACACACGCTCGCACAGACATCTTTCTAAAAATCTTTTATTTCGACCTACTGACCTTGAAACGTCGAGAAATGTCAAAATTTTCAATTTGACAAATCGGACCCATTACAATAACTTCCTATGGGAAGTTAATAAAAAACTATCTCAGGTCAACAATGAGTACTCTAAGGTTAAGTAACCTAGGAATTCTAGCCATAGAAATGCAAAAAACTGATGCGATTGACACCGAAAGAATAATAAAAGAATTTGTGTGTAAAAAACAAAGAAGACAAATAATTTAAACATTTTCTACGTTTTATAAATTATTAAATGGGTAACGTACATAAGTCAATGTCAGTTGAGTTGCTTGCCACAATGTAATTAAAAAAATCAAATTTGCTTAATTTAAAAATCGAAACAAATGTTCATTAAAAATAAAAAACATACGAAACTTTCCTTATTAAAATGAATACAAAAATTAAATTTTTGCTTTGTACTAGTAATAACCAAAATAAAGTGATTTAAAAAATTAAATATAATTTCTTAATCTTACTTTATTTTTTGAGCTTTATTTTATAGTGAGTATGCAATTTAAAACATTAACCAAATTTGAATGTTAGGTTCCTTAAAATGTGGTTACTTTCAATATGGTTATAATCGATATACATCACCTACAAATAAATGGATATTGTAAGTATAGTTCATTATGGAAGAAATGGTAGTGTTCACCAACTTTGACAAAAAAATTTGGGGCGGCAAAATTTGATCTGCCCCGGGCGGCAAAAACCCACGCTACGCCACTGGATTACCTAGACAGTTTTTGCGATGAAAGAAATATTATTCCTAATACCCAATTCGGATTCAGGAAAAACCATTCCACTGAACACTCATTACTGGTTCTGAATGATAGAATTGTTCAAAACCTCCGGAATAAAAAGTGTTCCGTTGTTCTTGACTTAGATTTGCAGGCTGCCTTTGATTCTATATGGCACAACGGACTAATTTTTAAATTGATAACGCTGGAATTTTCTGAAGCCTTTATTCGAATGATAGTCAGTTTTCTGAGTTCTAGGACAGCAATGATTTATATTGCTTCCGAATACTCAGAAGAGTTTTCAGTCTTTATGGGGGTAGCTCAAGGATCATTACTTGGTCCAAAACTATTCAATGTATATCTCTATGATTTTCCATTTAGTAGCCCTGGAAATGAGTGTGAAGCCTTTTTATATGCAGATGACGCTAAGATATTGTCAAGTGCAGTAAGGCCCCCCGATGCACTAGATAAATTAAAAGATTCCGTGCCCACTTTAACGTCGTACTTCAACTCTTGGGGATTAGTACTTAACGCAGGGAAAAGTAGCATAACATGTTTTAGAAACGTTTATGGCAAAGGACATCGTAAGGCAGTTAAAGAGAGTAAAACTCTCTCACTTGTAATTGACAATGTTGTGATCCCACTAATTACGGAACCAAAATATCTTGGTATACGTTACCAAAATAAATTTAAGTTTAATAAACATGCTAGGGAAGTGTTGAATAAAGCCAAAATGGCTTCCGGTATGCTAAAACAACTTCTATCATCAAGTTTCACTTCAAAGAAAACCAAATTGCTTATTTATAAAACGCATATAAGACCTATTTTAACATATGGATTTGGATGTTGGTTTAGTATTTCGCCAACAGCTGCAAATGAGTTGGAAAACTTCGAGCGAAAACTGCTTAGATTTTGTTGCGGAAAATACAGAAGGCCAAATAACAAGAACAAGGATGAGAATCTAAAAACGAATATGAAAAGCTAAACAATTAACTGGGTTAGAAGTTTGAGACAAAAGATCATTTATAAAAATAATGAAGAGTAACGGAGACAAAACGGAGCCCTGGGGCACACCTGCGTTTATTTTGTGGATATTATATTTGAATCCGTCCAATACTAAAGTTTTTTTTCAACAGGGACACTAAAAAAGTTAAGCGACAGGTACAGCAAACGACTCCATATTTCTTGCCGCTATTTTGACATTTCTCTTTAGTAAGGTTCGCCATGGTTTGATGGAAAGATATACGAGCCTACAACGAGTCGAAATTATTAAATCTTACTACCGAAATTCGGAGTCAGTGGCCTCAACGTTAAGAGCGCTACGTCTAATAATTAATGGTCGTCATAATCGTCCTAAGAGATCAACAATTGATCGTCTAGTTTAAAAATTTGAATAAACAGGCACAGTACAAAATATTCCTGTACCAGTGAGGCAAAGAAGTGCCCGTAGTGTCGAGAATATTGCTGCCGCTGAGGCTTTAATTGCAGAAAGCCCAAATGTGTCTCTCACAAGTCGTTCTGAAGCAGTGGGCGTTGTGGTGAATTTTGCGCAAAGATATTGGCCTACATCCTTTGAAATATTAAATAGCTGCAAGAACTGAAGCCGCTTGACCATCAGAAGCATAGTATGTTCGTGAATTGGGCTGAGCAACAACTTGAAAATGATTCGGATTTTCATCAAAATATCATTTTCAGCGATGAGGCTCATTTCTGGCTGAATGGCTTTGTCAATAAACAAAATATGCGGTATTGGTCAGGAATCAATCCACACGTACTCCATGAGTCATCATTGCATCCCGAAAAAATTACGGTTTGGTGTGGTTTATGGGCCGGCCGAGGCGGCGTCATTGGGCCGTAATTCTTCCATGATGATCAAGACCGGCACGTTACGTTGTGAATGGAGCTATTGCTCAATGATAACCGAATATTTTTGGACAGAATTGGATGATATGGACTTGGAGGACATGTGGTTCCAACAAGACGGCGCGGCAGCGGCGGCGCCCACCACAAGTCACACAGCGAATGTCACAATCAATTTATTGGAAACCAATTTGGAGAACGTGTTATCTCGCGAAATGGTCCAGTCGCTTGACCGCTTGGTCGTGCGATTTGAGGCCATTAGACTATTTCCTGTAGGGTTACGTTAAGTATATGGTCTATACCAACAAGCCAGCGACGATTGATGAACTTCGTACGAATATCGAACGTGAAATTGCAGCAGTATCGGCCGATTTATGCTTGAAACCCGTCGAAAATTGGGTTCAGCGTCTGGAATATCTGCAAGCGTGCCCGTGGTGGCCATGCAAAAGAAATCGAGTTCCATACATAATGTCATCGAACGTACTTTCGCAGGGATAAAGAATTTTATTGATATCCAAAACCGTTTTTGTTTTATTTAAAAAAAAATTGTAGCGCTCTTATTGAAAAACCCGATATTGGCATTTAATCATATTTTATTGAATTTTTCACCATAAACCTTAAGACTGTACAAGAGAACATAAAAGATATGGATACTATGTCGGCAAAAAGCTTTAAATCTTTAAAGGTCGTTATCTTCACAAAAATTAAAATTATATAAATGTCATTTGGTCATATTTTATATTGAAATCTATATGAGTTTAAATTTAGATTATAAGAATACAATACAATAGTTTACCGGAAAATCAAACCTGACAAACTCTCAACACAATTAAAAAGTTCGTCATAAGCAAAATAGTTGATCAGTTAAGTTATTCTTGCTTTGAAATTACCACACTCTTTTTCCGAAATGTTTAAGGCCGTTAAAGAGATCACCTATATGAAAGTTTCTACGTCTTCTGAATGCATTGTTCTAACACTTTTGTGTATTGTGAACGGGTTATTGAAAATAAAAGCAAAACAATCCTTCCCAAAATAGATAATAGCTCTTCCTATAACAACAACCAAGGTACAACGTAATGTCTCTCCCTGTGTTTTTAAATCATAAAAATAAAAGTTGTTGACTTTTGGCTCTTAATTAATTCGTCGATGCAGTAGGTTTTGAAAAAAATAACACCTGGTAACGCAATACGAGTATTTGCAAATCTTTTTACACGCTGTTCAGCTAGATTGTTGATTCATGTTAGCCCTTTAATATTACAACTTTATACATATTAGTAAACTTTAAAAACGTACCTGTATACCTACCCTCGGGTAATAAATGTTTGTGGATAGAAAAATTACAACACATCTAATTATATACCTTGTAAAAGTCTTTAAAAATAATTATGTCCTCATCCTAGTGATAATGGTATTTATAAATACATTTTAACTTTAATATGTAACATTTTCTTAAGCATGCCTCTAATGGCTATTAATAAATATGTATTACCTCATAGTTTAGTTAAAATCAAATTCATTGGAATAATTTTACATAATGTTTCTCGAATGAATCTCACCCCTATATAAAATATACGTTCAAATAGCTCCCTCATTGTTGTTGTTTTCTTTAGAAATCACCCTGAATAGAAATTCGGATCTTGTTTACATAATCCTTCTTCCTTCTCTTAACCAACAAATTACCAAATTTTATGGTTTAAATATCAACTTTGATTTTAATTAATGTGACCACGATAAATAAGTAAAATTGTTGACACTTGAAATAAGAGGGAGAGAAGGTTCTTTTTGCACCGAAGTGTGTGGGAGAATATAAACGCACAACTGAATTTATGTTACAACTTATAACGGTGTAACCGTGTAACAATTTCAACTAGATGTTTTCAGTTGGCTGATATTCTATCTTTTCACATTGTTTTTCTTCCTAAAAATAAACAACAACAGTTTAATGTATCCTACAAAGTGGAACAAAATGAAGTACAAATTTGTCGAGTAGGTAAGATATACCCTACATAAGTCCGGGTATAGTACAGGAGAATGAGAAGACTCTCTTCCTATCATGATGTACATTATTACAAACTTTACCTATCTATATTAGTTATTAATAATGTCTGTATTTTGAAACAACAACAGCAGCTAAGTAGTTTGTGTATCTTAGATGGAATGTGTGTTAGTTTGTATAGTTGAAGCTTAAGTGACTTTCTATTTGTACTAACCTTGATTCAGCTGAGGGCTTGCATCCTGGAGCACTCTTCCATAGACGCGCCAGCATACCCATGTACAGGAAACATATCAACGTTAGTGGCGCAACGTAAGATGATAGGAAAAACGACACCTGTTGGATGAAAATAGAAAATAGAAAAAGAAGTAAATGAAACGAAATAAAATTAACTCTTCACTTCTTCAGGGGATCATAGATTTTTATTATTAATACACAGAATGTTAAAAGCCAACCACAATACGTGTACCTATACAGTATACACACACGTAAATGCTGCTGTTAAAAGGAAAAAGGATCAGAAAATAAAGAGAAATTGCTTTATAAATGGATTTCGCAAATTCTTAAAAATTGTTTCTTTCTAACTATAAGAGTTGAAAAAACAAAAATGTCGATATGGCCAAATATTGTCTGGAGCGTACGAGTGTTTGTTATAGTCTTTGCAGATAGTAGGAAAGTTGAAAGGACTTCTTTCAAATAAAATATGGGAGTCATTTTCTTTAATACAAAAAAAAACTATTATAATAGATTATGTTTAAGTGGAGAATGATGATTGCGATTATTTAAATGGGTTTGAATGTACAAGGGAACAAAAATTGATAAATTAGTACTGTTGTTTTATTTTATACATTTATTTCCATAAGAATTGTAATAGTATAACCAATGGGGTTAAAAATACACGTCTTTGGTACAACATTAAGACATAAACAATTTTATTTTGTGTCTTTAACGATAGAATTTTAAACTTGTGATCAAGGGCGGATCCAGACTTTTAATCAGGGGGGAGGGGGAGGTACACGCTTAACATATAGGCCAGTTTTTACTCACCGCTTAAAAGTGTTCTTTAATGTTCTGCAAAGGAGGCTAACAAAATTTAAATAATACAATGTGTATCTTAACCTTAAATGTACACATTTCAAGGGCTAAAGAAACAACTTAAGTTCTTAAATTATTTAATTTTATTTTGTCCAGCAAGGTATAGTCTAACTATTTAATTTGGTCGACTCTGGTGCCGTGAAATAACGCCGAGCGAAATAACGCCGAATTTAAGCATTCGGCTTTATTTCACTTTGGAAAAGTGAAATAACGCCGAATGATAATTGGGAAATAAAGCCGAAAGAGAGAAAACAGAGAATTCGGTTTAATTAAACTTTTGCAAGGGGAAACTAAGCGGGGCTTAACTCAAAATCAACTGTAAAACAAAGTTTACCGTAGAATAAACAGTATTAAAAAGTATACACATAATGCCTATATATGTACATCTACAACGGTGCCGTGACATAAGGCCAAGTGTCATAAGACCAAATTTTGAAATTTGGCCTTATTACACTTTTCGAAAGCTCATAAGACCAAATTCCAACGTTTGGCCTTATGTCGCTTTCAGAAAGTGTCATAAAGCCAAATTTTTTTGCGACTTAAGACCAAATTTGTTTTGATGTTTTCTTCAATAACAAAAACCGGTCTTCACTGTTAGAATTATGAAAGAAGTTGTTAATATAGGCGCCTGCCTGGCGACTTTACATACCCTCAGCGGAACAACGGAGTTGCGTGAGCGGGTGTGACCCCGAAAAAGGGAGTTAAAATCCTGAGAACCCGCGAAGCGGGCCACACACAGGTGCTTTTATTCAAAAAAGCTGTTGATATTGGCGCCTGCCTGGCGACTTTACATACCCTAAGCGGAGCAACGAAGTTGCGTGAGCGGGTGTGAACCCCGAAAAGTGGAGTTTAAATCCTGAGATCCCGCGAAGCGGGCCACCCACAGATGCTTTTATTCAAAAAAGCTGTTGATATTGGCGCCTGCCTGGTGACTTTACATACCCTAAGCGGAGGAACGGAGTTGCGTGAGCAGGTGTGACCCCAAAAAAGGGAGTTAGAATTCTGAGATCCCGCGAAGCGGGCCACCCACAGGTGCTTTTATTGAAAGAAGTTGTATGTAAAGTCGTCAGGCAGGCGCCTATATCAACAACTTCTTTCAATAAAAGCACCTGTGGGTGGCCCGCTTCGCGGGTTCTCAGAATTTTAACTCCCTTTTTCGGGGTCACACCCGCTCACGCAACTCCGTTGCTCCGCTTAGGGTATGTAAAGTCGCCAGGCAGGCGCCTATATTAACAACTTCTTTCAAAGTATAGAAAGTGTCATTGACACCTGGAGAAATCTAGATCTCAATATTTTTGGATTTTTCTAGTAAAAATGCTAGCAAAATCTCAAAATACTTAGATTTGAGACTGAGATGTAATAAGCATTTTGCATAGGACCAAAAGTGAAATAACGCCGAATCGGCATTATTTCACTTTCCCATAGTGAAATAAGGCCGAATGCTAAAATTCGGCGTTATTTCACTTTATTAAAGTGAAACAAGGCCGAATTTCAGAATTCGGCGTTATTTCGCTCGGCGTTATTACACGGCACCGTCGACTCTCTACATATGAAAGCATTCCAAGATTCCAACAGTTTTCTAAATAATGCCATATTTAAGAGCAAAACACAATGTTTTACATGGTTTTTGTTGCTTTCACGCAGAAATGTAAAAAATTATTTTGAAACGTAGCTTTTTCCAAAAAGAATGTATTTCTATTAATACGAAAACCGCTACAAAATTTCATGAACCCAAAAAACGAGAAAGAATCTGATATCAAGAATTTTCTGGCTTTTTTGACGTAGTTTTTTCGGACCCAATTTTGGAGAATCTATTTTTACTATCGCTATCAGTCTGCTTACTCGTAGATAAGAGCTAATGCTAGAGAATATTTTGATCTTAAACGAGTTAACAAAACTTACAAATTGTGAAGAAAAAAATGTTGGTTAGTTAGTTTAACAAAAGTTACCATTTTGCTGTTTTTGGGACATTTATATTCTTGAAATTCGTGTTTAAATCTCAGTTCTAGAACATCTAAAGCAAATTCACTTCAAAAAGTAGATTTCTTTTGTTTTTTAAGATCTTAAAAGTTTTATTCAACAGAAAATCAATTTTGAAAGAAGTAATATAATGCACGACTGGGTCGCTAGTACTTGCTGATTTCTTCAAAAAAGTCTGTTTAAAAATGTTTCCTATAATTTAAGATTTAAAAATGTATCTGCAAAATAAGTTTTTCTCAAAAATGTAAATGCCAATTTATTTCTCAAAAAAACTGGATTAACTTATTTTTTTTTCGAAAATCATTAAAGCGGGTTTTTTTCAAAGTAATTTTTATAGATACAATTAATGTATTTTTAATTAAAATATTGTTGGTCAGTTATTTAGTGCTCCTAAATAAAAAAAAAAAATGTTCACCCCTTTCTGAGATATCAAGTCTTATGAAAACAATTTTTTTTTTTAAATCACAAAAAAATAATGACATTTTTGATCATCAAAAATCATCATAAATTTGAAAATTTGATCATCGACAAGAGCTTGCACTGAAAGAGAAGATTATTGATATCGATCGACTAGTTCTTGAGAAAACTTAAAAACAAAATAACTGTTTTATGAGTGGTACCCTTTTGGAGCAATACCAAAATATCTTTTTCCTGTAGAAAGAAGCCGAATTAAAAAAAAAATTAGAGATAGTTTTAAAAAAAATATCGGTTCATTTTTGAAAAAAATTGAATTTTCGATTGTAAACCAAAAAATGTGTATATAAATGAAAAAAAAACACCTTAAGCTAATCGGCTGAAAACCTTATAATTTCAATCGGCACAATGCCTTAGGTTGAAGGGACCAGGACAGACAGACAGATCCACTTTTTTTCGACTTTTCTACCATCGCATCGTATAAACAGAAAATAACGCAGAAAGATGCAGAAATGACTTTCAAAAAAAAAATTAAGTGGATATTGGGTGACCCTAAATATCTCACATAACAATAACGCTAGTGACATCAATTAAATTGTATATTTTATAATGTGACGTGATACCAAACTAGGATAACTTTGAAAAAAGGAAAATTGAAGGAAAGGATTTTACAAAAAAACTAATATAAAACCTAATAAAACACTATTAAAAGTTGGTAAAAATTGATTCTCGACTCAAATATCTTGGCAACAATTAAAAATATTGACCTCAAAATAATTTCATCTAACGAAAAAGGTGGTTTAAAATAAGTGTTAGAAATAATGGATATTCTATTTAATCTGGCAGCGCGGGATACCTTATAATACCTTACATTTTGAATGACTTGAATTACTAAAATATTATATTAAAACTTGATTGAAAAAGGTATGTTAACGTTAGAATCTGCTTATTTAAAGTTATGTTTAATATAAATATAAAATAATGTAATATAAATGTGTGATGGTTATTGCATTGGTCGTGGGTTCAATCTTTGCCATAAAGCTTTTTTTTCACTGTTACTTGCTCTTTCGAGCCAGTAATTGCGAGGAATTGAAAAGAGTAATTCTTGTATGGAGAAGTGTCAGGTTTTTAGAAAAATGCCCGCGATAGCCTTCAAAAACTCCAATTAATAATAAACGCATGCCATTAACTTAGATATAATCTTCATTATTGGAAAATTGTAGAAGTCATTTTTTTACCAAAACAAGGTAGGCCACCAACAGAAATTATATATCTTGCAGACCAATATCACTTATACCTATTTTGGCAAAAGCTTTTGAAAAATTGCTACTGAAAAAGCGCAGCAGAATAATAGAAGAAAGAAGACTATGTAATTCCGAACCATCGGTATGGATTGAGAAAAAAACAATCCACGATAGATCAAGTACATCGAATTTCGGATGTAGTGGAAAAGGCATTTGGAAAAAAAGAAGTATTCCTGAGGTATTTTGAAAAGGTTTGGCATTTGGGATTTGAGTACAAACTGCATAGGGGGGATCTTCGCAGGCAATACTACGAAATACTGAGATGATTTGATTTGGTATGACCAAATTTACTCGGAACTAAAGAAAATAGAAGCCGGTGTTACGCAAGGAAGTGTCTTAAGACCAACCTTGTATCTTTTATATAAAAGGGATGTTCCATGTTTCATTGGATATCAACGCTATCATGGCCACTTTTGCTGATAGTACTGCAGTATTGGTGCCAGATAAATCAGTTGGAAAGGGTTCGCAAAAATTGCAAAATGGAGTCGTTAAAGTATGCGACTATGCAAAGAAAACAAATTCTGAACCCACACAAAAAATTCTAAAACAAAGTCGTAGAATTATAATTGCTCTTTGGTGTATATATGTAGAAATAACAATCTCAATCGTGACCTTGCAAAGTCATGCCAACTCCAAAATGGACACCCTTTTTAATGTACGAGAAAATGTTTGAAGATTAAGAAGAACCAAGCCAAGACAAGCTGATGGTCTAAAAGTTGTGACAAAGTATTAAAACTCTAAACTTCGTTACAACTTTTGAAGATTTCCATCGGAAAGAAATAAAAAGTACAAATTGGGGTGTGGTATAATAAAGCTTTAACCCATTTTGGTATATATACGTATAGCGATACTGAGTCATTGCATACTTTTTATATGCTAACTTACTTAAGGTGGCTCTACAGTCCTGTGTAAACTAGGGCCTCACCCAACAAACTTCTCCATCTAGTCTCTCGGTCCCTAGGTAGATGTCTCCAGTTTCGCGCTCCAAGTTGGGTGAGGTCACTTTCCACTTTTGAACGCCACCTGATCCGCGGACTTCCTCTACTGCGCTGTCCTGTGGGTGTGGATTCGAAGACTTTCCGGGCCGGAGCATTGGTTTCTATGCGCTCTACGTGACCCAGCCATCTTAGTCGTTGGACTTTTACCCTTCTGGCTAAGTCTACGTCGCTGTACAGCCCGTACAACTCGTCGTTCCATCTTCTTCTCCACTCAACTTCTATGCACCGTAGATCGCACTAAGAACTTTTCTCTCGAAACGACCCAAGGTGCTTTCATCCGCTTTTGTCGTAGTCCATGCTTCTGCACCGTATAGCAGGACGGGGATAATGAGGGTCTTAAATAGCGACGCTTTGGTCTCTCGAGAGAGGGCTTTGCTACTCAATTGCTTTCTTAGTCCAAAGAAACAGCGGCTAGCAAGAGTTATTCTTCGTTGGATCTCAGCGCTGGTGTTGTTTTCTGCGTTCATAGTGGAGCCTACGTAGACGAAGTCCTTCACTACCTCAAAGTTACGTCTGTCGATATGGTGACGTTTGTACAGAGACGTGTCGGTATTGTTAGTCCTTTCTTGACGATAGCATATACTTTATTTTGCCCTCATTAACCGTTAAACCCATTTTTGCCGCCTCTGCCTCAAGACTCACAAAAGCCCCATTGACATCCCACTGAGTTCTTCCGATTATGTCAATGTCATCAGCATATGCTAGTAATTGGATAGACTTTTGAAAGATAGTGCCACTAGTGTTGACGTGTGAGCTCTGCACTATTCTTTCAAGGACGATATTAAAGAAATCGCATGACAGCGCATCACCTTGTCTAAAACCTTTTTTGACATCGAAATGTTCTGTTAAGTTGTTGTCCATTGTCATCCTGCACAAACGGACTAGTTTGGCAGGGATGCCAAAACTAGACATGGCTCTATACAGCTCGTCCCTGTAGATGCTGTCATATGGGGCCTTCAAATCCATGAAAAGATGGTGGTGTCGATTTGGTGTTCTTGGGTTTTTTCCAGGATCTGCCGTAATGTGAATATTTGATCGACTGTGGACTTTCCTGGTCTAAGACCACACTGATAAGAACCTATCAGGTTGTTGACGATGGGCTTTAGACTTTCACATATTACGGCAGAGAAGATTTTGTAAGCGATGTTAAGTAGACTGATGCCTCTATAGTTGGTGCAGTTTATAGGGTCTCCTTTTTTCAGATTCGGGCAAACAATACTGAGGTTCCATTAATCGGGAATGCTTTCTTCCGATTATATCTTACAGATAAGTTGGTTCATGTTCCTAACCAAATTATCTCCAGCTGCTTTGAAGAGCTCGGCGTCCAAGCCATCTGCTTTAGCGGCTTTGTTCGACTTCAGCTTAGATATGGCAATCTTTACTTTGTCTACGTCGGGAGGACGGGATTGTTGGCTTTTTTATATGACGAAATAAAACAATCATCAACAAAGTCAACACTCGTGACTTTTTCACCCATTATCGGAGAATGTGTCAATAGTTTGTGATATTATTTTTTCAATAACATATCTGAACCCATATAAAACTAGTGTACACATTAAATAAGGTCCCATTTCTACAGAATAAGGTTTTCCATAATAATAGGGTATTCCATATTATAACATCAAAAAAAAGATTTTCGAAGAATTAAACAACGCGTCCTATAAAATCCAATCGAATCCAATAGCATTATAACAATTACTTGCATACACAGTTATTAGATAGATGTATTGTAATGGTGTCAACATAAAATATCCATAAAAGTAGAACGAGCTTCTTTGCTTTTCAATGAAAGACCCTGATTCCTTGATATAATTGGCTATTCTCATTTCCACATTTTCCTAAATTACCAATTGTTTTGTTGCATTGTCACCACTCACCATCATTTTATTACCTTATTCATCACCATAATTTCCATTAAAATAAATATAAGAGTCCCTTGACGATGCGATGGTATGTATTTTATGGCAATTTTTAAGACCATTACAGAGGGCAAGGACACTCTAAATGCAGAAGATTTGTAGGGCTAATCACATGCTCTCAAATTTATAACGTTCGCGTTAGGTTGCGGTTTTAAGGCAGGTGTATAAACCTTATTCGTATATCCCTTATTTGGTAATGACAATTTTTGGGGGAGATCATAAGTCATTTTGAATGCTTTTTATTCAAAGAAATATAATAAAGGGTCCATCAAAAGTATATACAAAGGTAGAAGTCTGTGTGGAAAAAGAAAGTCAGTATAAAAACAAAGACACAATAAACGGTTATTAGTGGTGGATAAATTTATAAAGTAATGGTATACAGTATACTCCTGACTCGTGCCTTTTATTTATAGCTCGTAAAAACTGAATTTGTGCAGTAGCGTATCTGAGTAGGGGAAAATGGTACCGAAAATGGTAAGGAAATGTAGGTACACTTTATTCTTCGTAAAATATAGAACTTTATTCATGGGACGCTTTATTTAAAATTTTAAAGTCACAGTTCACAATGTGTAATTTCTTAAAGAAGTGACCACAATAGGCCATCGAAATTAACATCTTTAGACTTTAAGCCTCATGAAAAACAAAAACTATGCTAAGGCTCCACAATTGATATAAGACTTTAAAGATGGAATTCTGGAAGTAATAGAGGAAATATAGTATCAAATGTACCAATTATTCATGTAAAACTTCAAGAAAAGGATACGGTGCTATCTGATTATGTTTCCATTGTTAATATCATTCCTTTTTCTGGTAATAGTAATAGTTTTTATTGTAGCCAAAATATCACATTTCTTTCTTAACTATATTGCACAATTTACAGAGATTGATATACGCTATCTTACTACTGCCAAATGATGAGTTTTTTTATAAGTAGTTTTTTACAAATACAAATATAATTGAAGGAAAAGCTACGATTAAAAACCTTCATTCCTTTTTCTGCACAATCCAGAAAATAGTTCAAAATGAAACCTTTTATTCGAAAACAGTGTAGTTTGTAGAAGAAGTCAATAATTTTGTAGCTTGCTATTGACAAGAAAACAAAAATACAGAAATTATTTCTCGCAAGTACTGAAAAATTAAAATACATTTTATAACAAGAAACTACTACAAGAAATCAAAATAGCCAATAAGTGAAAAATATTTCATGACAAATTGTTAATTCTAAATGTTTAATAAGAGATTTTGTAAGGGTACTCATTTCCCCCCTAAGATTCTGTTCTATGGGTACGCTCTTTGTATACACACTATAATTCGTTTACTTTCAACGACAATGCATCATACACTTCAAAATAGCTTTTAACGTTTTTTAAGTGCGTAGCAAAATTTAAGGTGCCATTCCAGTGAATTACACATGAAATCGTTTTGAAACATAAACTTGTCAATTCTTATTTTTTCGGTTCATCTCAATTATTCATAAATTTATACTTCAGAATAAAACGATAACGTCACCTGATACTATTTCAACATTTACTTTGGACTTCTTATTGCCTATAAATCATGAACTGATGCAAAACATTTTTATAGGTCTTTTGTTTAGAAGCTTTAAATATTTAAGTATTTTAAAGTCTTAAATCAGTGATTACTAATATCCTACAGTATAAAGCGTGTTTTTGCTTATGACAGCGTGTCTTTATATTCTAAAAGCTTTAAAAGTGAAACAATATCCATATTTTAAAGCTTAAAAACGTTGAATGCAGGCCATAGATAGTGCAATTTCATTTCCATCAATTCCTCGTCCATTGCAAGGCTGAAATTAACCCAATTAAAAACTAGACAAATTTGCTTTGACGAAGTCCTAATAGTTCCCAAGGCAAATTTGGATGAGCCAAAATGTTTTAGAGTAGCACGTGGCTGTTATGAGAACAACATACACCATATTTGTTTTTGTGTGCTGCTCCAGAAGCAATTTATTTTACTGCACTGCAGCTCAAAGCTGAAAAACTTCTGCTTTGATATCCTATACCTGCCCCAAGGTTCACTAAAAAAAAACTCCCAAAAGGGGACAATGACACAGCAGAGGTTTAATAAAGATTAATATATATTTTTGTTTGTAAAAAAGTCTTTGGTTTTTGTATTTCGAATTAAAAATTTATCCTGGTACTATAAATCTTTACGTTACAAGATATTAGGGAGTTTTGGATTAAAATTATATGAATTATTTTTAATTACTGTTATGATAAGACCAACTGAAAAATTCTTAATGGGTTTACCATAATCTTATTTCAAAAGATTTTCAGGGTGGTATTTGTGAGATAATCTTTTCCCTGAGTCGTCTTAAAATTTATGTCTTCTTTGTAATAATTTACTGTTAAACTTAGTGGAAGAAAGATGTCTTGAGGTTTTATGTTTTGTTTTAATATACAACTCTAAAAATAATATTGAAATTGAATGTGTTTTTTTATTATTTGAAAGAAATCTTAAAATTTTAACTTTATGATATTTAATAACAACATTTTGTGTAAGATAAAAGTAAGTTTTGAGTCAATATTTTTCTTCGTTCCCATATAGTATTTATTCGAAAGCCATTTCTTATCAGTATTTTTATTGATTTTGTTGGTTTTCGTATTTTGTAAAAATGTTTATTTTTCTAAAAAATTAACTTAAAGTTCACAGAAATTTATTGCATATGTTTAAATAAGTTTGATTTAACATGTCTTTTTGTTTCTGAGATTGTCAAAGACCATTTTTTATCAATTTGGGTAGCTTATAAGAAAATACTTATTTAATTTTGCTAAGAAAAATATTTATTGTTAAAAACAATATTTTGAATGAAATTGAATAATTTCGAAGTGAACTTTTATTTAGTCTCGAGATATTCGAAAAGAACATCGATTTTTAACAATTTTGTGTAATATTTTCTGTAGATTCTTATTTTATATAAAAAAATGGCAAAATGATTTTTCTAAAATTTTCAAAAAAAATTACCAACTTTTAGCTGTTATTTTTTTGAGGCTTTAATTTTTTGTTAAAAGCTGTCTCTTCGATTTTTCTAAAAATCTTCAAAAACGTTCTTCTTTGATGCATACATTTTTCACATTTTTTAAAAATTGACATAGTAAAAAAAAACCACCCACATAATTTACTTGAAAGTCCCTTCTACATATTTTGATGTTATTATAATGTAGAACTTAATTTATTTGAAGTCCATATCTGTGTTGTTTATTGAAATATGGCCGACGAAAAAAGGTATCCCGGACGTATACGGATGTCCGAATGCGCAAACGTACACAATCCTCTTAAAACCTTTGGATTCGATTCTAGGGACCTTGAAACGTTAAGAAATGTCGAATATTTCAATATGACAAATCGGACCGATTACAATAATTATGAAAAGTTAATCATGCATAATAGTAGATGTATTTTTAGAGTGTCCGTCTGTTGCCAATATCCGAAATTGATCAAAATTGATCGGAAACATCTAGAACATATACATTTTTAAAAATTTTATTTTAATATATATTGAAAAAATTTAAATAGACAAATTTTGATTCAAATCCATGGAACTGAACTTTAAAATAAATAACAGTATCATTTAAAATATAAGGTTAATAGAAATTTGTTAATTGAATTTATTTAGAACTTGCAATGAAAAGCAGTCTTTAGTTATTAGAAATATTTGTTAATGATAAAATTTAAAAAGTTGAAAGTTTGAAAAAAAAATTATTCAAACTTGAATTGAATTTGACTGAGTTGAATTGTGTAAGTATATGATTTTGAAACATACTGTTACGGCAAAATTTACCACAACAAGTTTCACTCGCCTAACTTATATCGTTTTCCTTTCTAACCTTCCTTTCTTCATTGCGACTCTAAAATATTATAATAGGTCAGTTTAATCCTGTTTCCCATCAGTCAGTGTCCTACTCTTATTGTATTTTGGAAAAGCAACCCAAAATTTTCTTCGAGTAAATGTGACATTTGATTTAACTTTCTAAAGATGTGTCGGACGGTCACAAAGTTCACGAAGGACGGTGTTTTTAAGTCTGCTGCAGATGAACCGCACAAGGAGAAAAACAAGAAGAAGTAATCCATGTTCAACGACTAGTGTTACTCCTTTTTCAATTTGCACACCACTTTAAAATTAGTATGGTTTAATGCCCAACCTTAAGTGTTGGAAAACAAAGTCACATTGCGATGTGTTTTCTTTCCCCTAAAATTATCTGGAAGAAAGTCTAATTGTTTAAAGTTTTTAAGCTTCCCCTGAACTAACGCATCCTGCCTTAATATCTCGGTTGAGAAATGACAAGGTTCCCATAATCCCATTTACAAAAAAGTTTTCTTCAAGTTAACTGGGCCGGTTAGGGCCGGGGATTTTACTCGCATTTCTTATTAATTTTTCGCATACTTTTTAGACCTGTTGGAATTCGACGGAAAATAGCTGAACTCGTCCATTAAGCCAAAGTTTGTGTTCAATCACCAAGGTGAAAGAGAGCATAAAGGTTTGGCTGGTTTTGAAAATAGAATGCCCCCCTGCGTTAGAATGGAATAAAATACCAGCAAAAGGTCAGAGTAGGATGGTATGTTTGTCGTGGCCTCTTGGATGAGGGATGTTCACCTTTATGATGGCACTTTTTGAAAAAGCTAAGCTAATAGTGAAAAGTCGTTTAAGGTAACTCACTAAGGCTTTCGTTCGTTTAACTTAATTTGTTGATCGGGAACTTTCCTAAGGTTACCATTTTTTGTGTCCTTAATGGCACATCAATTGTTTTCATTTGCATTATTGAAAAAAATACTCATAAATTGATTAATTGGCTCTCTGCCAAATGTCAAATCAAAATTGTTCTTCTTTATGAAAAGATTCAAAGGTTTCTACCTATATTCATAAAGGTTTCTGAGATCTTTTTAATAAAACCGTTTAATAGCCTACTCAGGTTAAATACCTTTCTTTTATTAACTTCCCATAGGAAGTTATTGTAATGGGTCCGATTTTTCAAATTGAAAATTTTGACATTTCTCGACGTTTCAAGGTCCCTAGAGTCGAAATAAAAGATTTTTAGAGATATGTCTGTGTGAGCGTGTGTACGTATGTACGTTCGTACGTCCGTACGTTCACGACGTTTTTTTCATCGGCCATAGCTCAAGAACCAGTAGAGATATCGACTTCAAATAAATTTTGTTATACAGATAAAAATGCAGAAAGATGCAATAAGGACTCTCAACAAAATTCAGGAGGTGGTTTTTTTACCATAGCAATTTCAAAAAAAGGTGAACATTTCGGTTAACCCAAAATATCTCACGAACCAATAACGCTAGCGAAATTAATTAAATTTTATATTAGGACGTGAAACCGAACTAGTAGATACGTTTTTGGAAAAAAATCCAAACAACGGTTTTTTTTTATAAATAAAAAAAACTAAAATAAAATATTTGTCACCTCGAATATTTTACCAACAAAAAATGATTTTTTCTCCAAAGTAATTTTGTGCAACGAAAAATAACGTTTTTGACAACTGGTTAAATTTTGAGAAAAATGGAATAGATAGTTTTTTAACAAAAAATAAAAACCTAAACAAAAAATTACTAAAAGTTCGTAAAAATTGATTTTCGACTCAAATATCTTCGTCTTAAAAAAAATTCTCTTTTTAAAATTCAGTACATTTTTGAGAAAAATCAAATTGACAGTTTTTTTTTACAAAAAATAAAAACCTAAAAAAAAATTACTAAAAGTTAATAAAAATTGATTTTCGACACAAATATCTTTTCAAAAATTAAAAATAGTGTTTTCAAACTAATTTTATCTCACAGAAAATATTGTTTTCGACATTTAGTAAATTTTTATAAAAATCCAACAGTCAGTTTTTTCATAAAAAAATAAAATCTACAAAAAATAGCACGCAAATTTGGTAAACAATTATGTTCTGTTCTCGATATTTCGTGAACAATAGAAGATATTGACTTCAAATTAATTTCATTCATCCAATTTGTATTTGTTTCTATAAGAAATAAAAAAATAAAAAAAACACGAAAACCTACAAACTTTTAAGCAAGACAAATCGACAGACGGGATGGGAAGTTATCAGTGTGGGGCGCATCCCAGCCTCTTTTTTAATTTGGAAAAGAATCTTCTTCTTTATACTTTGACTATTTTTGCTGTCACACCCCTGTACTAGGTTTATTACCTTTCATATTTATAATTCATTTAGTTTGATTAGTAAAATTGATCTTCTACTAAACCCACCCCAAAGCTGAGCTACTGGGTGACAGCACTGAGGTTGCTGTTGGTTGTTTTATTACCGAACAGGGCTTCGAACTTCACCTCGGTCATTTCACAGCTTTCACTTACATTTATCGCTTTAAGTTGTGAAATTTGATTATTCTTATAATTCGTGTTCAATTATTTTTTTTGGTTTGGTCTGCGGAATAAAAATCCGCAATTATAAAATACAATCTTCCAAAAATATTCGCGTTCGGAAATTTCTCAACAATAAAAACTGGAGCAACGAAGAATTACAGAAGATCCAAAAAGACGAATACTCAAAACTGGCCTTATCTCTCAAAAGATATTTAGAGTTTGTTATGGGATTTCGGTCTTTGTATATATTACAAATTATTACATCATAGACCAACGATAAAGTTTATCTTTTAAGTCTAAATCAAGAAACAAACCGAGGTTATCATTAAATATTTTCCATTGTTTTCATTGACCCTTTTGAAATTTATTATTCAGCCATCTTGTTGCTGCTGCTGAGTGACACTTAATTTACTATACAGTTGTACATATTTTATATGTGTACCTTTATTATATGCATTTGTATTAACTTATTACAGACCCAAAGGCATGTAAGGACATTGAGTGATATTTCATGTACATAATACATATTATTATTGTTTATGTACTAAAATATAACCTCAAATTCTGTGTTATTTTTCATTTTGATGATGTTAGAATCAGAATTTAGGACACTTCATTTGCTTGAATTATAATAACAGTTATCTTTCAATGTCCAATAATACCAACAAAAATAAAATAAAATTAAAGTAGGTCTATTCGTAATGTCAATGTAACGTACGTGTCGTTCATTTAATATGGACATTGAACATTGTATAAAAAAGTAATCCTACGAGGAATAAAAAGTACCTAAATCTTCTGGTTGTGTCTTCATCCATTCTTTTTATTGCCTTATATAATAAGTATATCTATATATGTGTACCTTTATATTTATTCCTGATAGCATGTTCTAGATCTTTTTTTTTTTCGTCCATCTAAAGTAAAAGTTATGCAAAAACCCCAAATTGTCATAGAAAAATCTTCTCTAAAACGGCAACGTTATATGATGCCTTTGCCTATGCCTACTTACAATTCCTTTACATATCTATACACATTACATAAAACTCAGGTATAAAGAAAAACCCAACATCCTTATCGTCGGAAGCCTAAACCCGCAAAAGACCGCTATATGGCAGCAGCTGACAGAGCACAATAGACAAAAATACCAGCTGCCTCTGCTGCCAGAATCTGATAAAATCATCGTCCGAAACCTAACCATAGGGAACTAAAATGGGCCATCAATGCTCTGCCGAAAGCTATTATTTACGACTGTTCGTTAGAGAATTTCTTCTCCATGCCACTCCACACCCGCGCCAGCCGTGCCGTGCCGGCACCAACTCCCCCTAGCGTACTCACCTGAAAACCAACCAGACTCCAGACACCTTCCTCGGTCGAGAACACACAGGCTGTATAGTTGTTTCCTCGGAATTTGTAAATCCTGACTGCGTGTGCCAAGGCTACGGGGGTTGCTGTTGTTACGATGAGTATCCATGCTAGGAAAATCGCTCTGTATGAAAAAGAAAAGAACACAATATTACAGTACATATGCATTTTGAACGGACCAATAAATTTCTATTATATTGACAGTTGGTATTGAAAGAGATAACCCGTTATTGTGGAATTCTACATCTACATTCTATACAACAAATGAGTATTTTGTATACTTACAACATAGCGTTACGTTCCGTTCGTAGAGACATACTGGTAACCGGATGTACAACGGCCAAAAATCGGTCGAAGGACATAAGGACGAGTGTGTATACGCTGCAGTGACATGTTACCACAATCATATACTGGACAAATTTGCACCATAAATTTCCGAAGGGCCACTCGGGTAAAACATAGTCCGTGGCCGTAAATGGTACACAAAATATCACAAAAAGGATATCGGACACGGCCAAGTTTATTATTAGTAAATTTGTTGTGGAACGCATTTGCTGATTCGCAACGACCACTGAAAATACAAAAAAAGGATAACGAGTATTATTAATTGTGTTTCAGTTGGATGGAAAGATAAGGTGTAGCTTTCAGCAAATTGTATACATATTTATGATGAATAAAGAACAGACTTTACTACCTAACCTACCCAAGCTATATTCCCTAGATCATCAAGTCTAGTTTTTATTTTGTTTCAGTATAAACATATTATATAATTATATAGAACCTCAAAAGATACCAAGCCTTTCAACAGGTTCCTTCGTTTCTGGTAGCAGTAGTGGTAGTATTTAATATTCCATTTTCCTTCATCAACAATTGAACTATATACGTCAGATATCACACTTGGACTTCAACGAGCTGTTAATTATACGCCATGTATAAAGCCTGCCTACATAAATATATGCTGGAAATAAAATGAACGACTATAGTCGTGTAAGCCTAATGGCTTAATTTTTACGAAGTGGAAGACTGACCTTCAATTTCAGGATGGATTGAATGGAATTAATTTGTAAATATTTGAATTAGTCCATGTAAACTGTTGTATAGGCCCAGAAAAAAAAGATTACAAACTGATAAATGGTATAAAATGTTTGACCTAAAAGGAACAAGTTGAAAGGACAAATAAAATAAATTAAGTGATTTTTGTCCACCTGTGCAAAACTTTATTAAATGTGTTTTTTATTTTCGGGCGGCATATATAAATTGTAACATTCTCTTTTTTCTTGCACACCTGGTATTTCTTTTAAGGCATCAATAAATTAAACAACTTGTGTACTGGGTGGATAAAAGTTTTCTATAAAAAGGATGTTTTTTTTTGGGATAAAAAACAAAAGGAATACTTATTTTTTTAGGAACAAAAACCATCAAAATATGTGTATACTTTTTTAGCATTTATTTTACAAAAAGAACCTTTCTGAGACATAATTTTTTAAGTGTTAAAATCTATTGGATCATACACTACGCTTCAATTGAATAAGCACACACATTTAAAAAAAATACTTTGTACATTTTTTCCAAATAATGGGTTTTCAATAAGGGCGAGTAGATGTTGAAATGGAATTAAACAAGCTGTGTGTGAGGTAGGTATTAAACAAATTATTTTGTTCTGAGCTTTAACACATATAGCTTAAATCGGAATTCGGTTTCGGAATCAGGACTTAAAGTTAAGTCTAAAACGCAGAATAGCCATGGTGGCGAAAAAAAATAAATAAAAAAAAAAATAATAATAACAAAAAATAAAAAATAAAAACAAAAGGAAAACCAAAAATGAAAAACAAAAAATGTTAGATAGTTAGATTTGCTGCTGTGGTTGTTCTAGTTTTAAGTAGTTAAGTTTTAAGTAGTTTTTAAGTAAAAATAAAAAAAAAAGTATATTGAAATTAGTTTTTTTTTTTTCAAATTTTCTAATAAATACAAAAATAAATAAAATTTAATTGAAGTAAAATAGATCTTAGGGCCGAAACCGAATGGCATTAGTATTAAGTGTTATAGTTTAACTAAGAGTGTCTGTATGGGACCAGTAAGTTAGTTGTAAGTTATGGTTAATTAGGCTAGTTTTATGAATTTTTGCCTAGCTTTAAGATTGAAGTAATAAAAATGAATTAAAAAAAAAAAAGTGCGTCGGACTGTCATGCTAGAGGTCTTGGGTTCAATCCCTGTCTCGGCATTTAAAGTTTTTTTTCACGGGTACTACCTCTTGCGAGGAATTGAAAAATCCTTCAAGAGCAATTTTTGTCATGGAAAGTGCTTTCTCTAATAAGCCGTTCGGATTCAGCTTAAAACTGTAGGTCCCCACCATTCGTGGCACTATTACTTGGACACAAGAATGGTTAAGAGTTGTTAGTCACTAGGCCCTAGTTCTCAAAGGACTGTTGTGCCACCTAATTTATTTATTAACTTCCCATAGGAAGTTATTGTAATGGGTTCGATTTGTCGAATTGAACATATTGACATTTCTCGACGTTTCAAGGTCCCCATAGAGTCGAAATAAAAGATTGTTAGAAAGATGACTGTGCGTGCGTGTGTACGTTCGTACGTTCGTACGTCCGTACGTTCGCAACGTTTTTTTCGTCATCCATAGCTCAAGAACCAGAAGAGATATCGACTTCAAATAAATATTGTTATACAGATAATATGGCAGAAAGATGCAGAAAGGGCTCTCAAGAAAATTGCGTGGGTGAACATTTTGGTTAAACCTAAATATCTCATGAACCAATAACGCTAGAGACTTGAATTAAATTTTATGTTATATATTGTAACGTGATACAAAATAATTAAATTTTTGGAAACAAATTTAATTAACGGTTTTTTTTATAAATCAAAAAAACTGAAACAAAAATGTGTCACCTCGAAAATTTTATGACTAAAATATGATTTCATCTCCAAACAATTTTGTGCAACGAAGAATAATGTTTTTGACACCTGATAAAATTTTGAGAAAAATCTAATTGATAGTTTTTTTTATAAAAAATAAAAATCTAAAAAAAGCATTAGTCAAAGTTGGTAAAAATTGAATTTCGACTCAAATATCTTTTCAAAAACTTGAGATTAAGGCTACAAACTTATTTTATCTTATAAGAAATATTGTTTTTAACATTCAGTCAAATTTTGAAAAAAATCGAATTGATAGTTTTTTTTACAAAAAATAAAAACCTACAAAAAAAATACTAAAACTTGGTAAAAATTTACTTTCCACTCAAGAAGCTTTTCAAAAATTAAAAATATTGGCTTCAAACTTATTTTATTTCACAGAAAATATTGTTTTCGATATTCAATCATTTTTT
The DNA here is from genome assembly GCA_951509635.1 of Eupeodes luniger. NCBI lineage: Eukaryota > Metazoa > Arthropoda > Insecta > Diptera > Syrphidae > Eupeodes > Eupeodes luniger. The sequence continues at coordinate 91,778,590 of OX608074.1, forward strand.
TTATAAAAATCCAACAGTCCGTTTTTTCATAAAAAATAAAATCTACAAAAAATAGAACACAAATTTGGTAAAAATTGATACATAGGTATAGACAAACTTTTAAGCAAGACAAATCGACAGATGGGAAGTTATCAGTGTGGGTCGCATCCCAGCCTCTTTTTTATTTTTACTTTCATGCTTGCTGAAAGTATCAATCCAATTTTTGTGTGTATTGAATGAGTTTTTTAAGTGAATCAGAATGTTCGCATCCTTCCTAAGAATATTGAACACGTTTATGGCTCAAAATCACCAAGGTTGCAAATTTCAAAATTTTTTTATGAAAAAAAAAATTACAAGCTATAATGATGAATTTTAGTTTATACTGTTGCAAAAATTGTATATAAATAAACTTTGACACGGCAGCGCACAGAATTGTACACTTTTTTAATAATATTTTTTAGTACTAAATATCATACAGAAAACCATCAATTCGGGAACGTTTTTCTAAGTTTGATAATACCAACAAAAACAAAACAGAGTACATAATTTAAGCTTTGTTTAATAACATGGGTATATTATGTATGTGTATTAAATAGGCAATAATGAAAACAATACATACAATATTGACTGGTCCGAACATTGTCGATATCTTGGGGTTATAATAGACAAAAAAATCAATTTTCACAAACGTATATCTACAACTATTGACAAGATAAATCTATATTAAAGAATGTTGTACCCATTCATATGTAGAAGTTCTAAACTTAGCAAAGAAAATAAAATTTTAATGTACAAATCAATTTTCCAATCTATCCTCCTATACGGTGCTCCTGTTTGGTACGATTGTGCGAAAACTCACAAACTTAAGCTTCAAACATGTCAAAACAAAGTTCTTAAAATGATGCTTGATTTACCATGGTGCTATTCAACTTACAGGCTTCATGAATGAAACAAAGCAATGTCAATCTTTTGGACTCCTTTATCGAAAATTTGACACACAAATTTTATGTAAAATGTTCCTTCTCTGATAATGAACTGATTAAATGTTTATCTCTACCATAAATTTATATATACATATTATGTATTTTGTACTATATTATATGTTTTCGATAGAGTCTTTGAAATTGGGCTAAAAGTATTTACCAAAAAATGTATTTGAAAATGTATAATTCATAAACTTAACGTGGGAGTTTTTCAATATTAGTTTTTAAGAGTTGAATAAGGGTTTTAATTGTAGCTTTCCCTTGAATAATTAATATTAAAATTCATTTACAACTTATTTATTATTATATGTTAGTTTAAATCTATAGTTGAAAAGGAAAATGTTTATCCTAAATCTCTAAAAATAGCATGTTCTTACAAAATGTAAAAGAAATAATGTATATTGCTACTTAAATACATAAAATAAAATTAAAAATACATACAAAATCTTCTACAAGCAAAATACGTAAAAATCATGTCCGGGAACGTTCCCGAAATGACAGTTCCCCAAATATCGATTTCAAATAAGCGCGCGTTTTAATTATACGGCGGTTCACGTATGACGGACTATTGATGTACGCTCTACGAATAATGAATAAAAAGGTATTTACCATTTAGATAAAATTTATTTGACGATAAACACTCTGGCAGTCGGCTTTGTTATTGTTCACTTCAAATTATTTGTGATCGATTATCGATATGTTCACTGAAATGACTTGTGCGGTATCGGACAAACTGTTTTTGCATTTTTTACAGTTAAAAATAAATAATCTATTAGTATCCTTTCTAAAACTAGATTTTGTATAAAAAATACGGTGTATTAAGTGATGACCGGGGTTGAATACCTTACATTTTTCAATTATATTTTGAACTTGTTGTTGAAGATTGTAGATTAGGACGCGTTCCCGAAATGATTTTCTATGCGTGTATATTGATTTCATTTAAAATGTAGTTTATAAATAAATTATATTGTTTGATAGACACACAAAACTGGTTAGTTTTAGTATTTTATTAATTTTTTTTTTCTTAATTAAGTCAAGATTTAAGACATTAAATTGCTAGCGAAGCCAATTCTGCACCTTGGTGATTTTGAGCCTTATCTTCAATATTCTTCATCTTTAGTCTGAACAGTTTTGTATGTTAGAGTGTGCTGCATAATGTTTTTAAAGTTCAGAAAGTTAGGATTTTTACAGATTTCAAAATTAAAAATCATGTACTTGACACGATTTACCCAAAATGATGATAAACTTATTGACCCCATGTTATTTATTGTATTTCTGAAACTACTTTAAAAATGAATAAAAAAACATATTAATTTGCAATTTCAAATTTTTTAGAAAGGTTCTGAAACTTTTTTGATAATAATTTATTATAGTCTTGTACCGGCTTTGAAATGGTAAGTTGATCGAACTACAGATTTGAAATCAGTACTAATCAAACGATGAAAGAATGTATATCTACAATAAATGTGATTTCCGCAATTCCAAGCCTTGGCGTACAAAGCTAAAATATTCGAATCAATTGGACGTCCTTCTCTGCAGAAGTTGAAAACTGACTTTAGTTTTCTTCAAAAAATTAATGGAGCTCATTTCTGAATGAATGGGTACGTTAAAAAATAAAATTGTCCCGAAAATTGACAATTTCGACAGCCCGTTCTTGTTGCAAAACGAACAATACAATCAAAATTCTATAAGGCTGATTCGAGGGCTTGGTTTGGTCATTTCATGTCTGTTTGATGTATTAATGTTATAAGAAATTTTACGTTTTGAATGCACTCCACTCAGAGAAGCACCGATAGACATGTTCCATAAGCCTTTAAGTTTGAAGTTTTGGATAAGCTAAGTCGATATGAAACAACAAAAGTTCAAGAGGTTTGAGTCCTATCTTATTCGTATACTAAATTACTAGAAGTGAATACCGATAATTTGTTTTTTTTGGTTCTACCTTAAATTATGTAAACCTGGTTGAATCTAATAATTTATTATTCAAATAAGCTTGACAACTTTCTCTTTTACAAATGGATAGCAGCAACCATATCGGCCAAAGGAGACGTATTAAAACCAACAATAGAAAGACTTTGATCAATTAATTGCATCCTTTTGTGGTTGACCAAAGCCCGGCCATTTCCATTACTATGTTCTTTTATCTTCTTTTTCTTCTTCTCTTTTGCTTCAAACACATTTTTCATTGAAATTCCTGGTCCATCCATTTGTCGCAGTGGCAGTGGCAGTGGCAGCAGGGGCAGCGGCAGCGTGGCTTCCACAGATATTGGGTATGTAAATTTAAATTCATACAAAAAAGACATAAATTATACACCCTTTGGAAGAGACGAAAGAATTTATTTTTTTTCCTCACTTAACGATTCAAGGACACTTTATTCTGACACCGTGTATATACTATACATGTGTATATCAAAATTCATCCTAGGTAGATACTTTGTATCTATAGGAAGGATACTTATAAATTTTTTGCTGAACTCAATACCTTTTGTGAAATATTTACAAAATGTAATAAACCAATTTGAATTTTGTGAAGCTTTGTGCAATTTTGTGAAAAGAAGTGAAATCTAATTAAAATTTTAAAGGAAGAAATTGATATTTCGATTTGATCTACCGAGGCAGGTACATGTATGCGGTAAATTAATTTGGCAATTTAATTAACATGTGAGGTTTTCAATTAAAATATAATATACAGTTCAGGCTTACGAGTACCTACATACGGCCTATTGAATGCACCTCTAAACTAGGAATAATTGAATTGCGTTAATATATTAAGCATGTTTGTTTGGGTTATGGAATCTAAAACCTAAAATTCTACTAAATTTATCTTTGAGAACTTTTCAATGGGGATTTTTATGCGAATTTTGTTAGTTTAACCGAAAAAATACAAGAAGCAGCCAAAACGTGGTAGTATATCCCTTCATTTTTAACGTTTTAAAAATAAATCCATATAGTCTAAGAGCCGGCAGCTAATTTTGGGAGTGGAGTGATAACCAAAAAATTTTAAAAGTCACTCGGAAGTTTAAATATTTCTGTAGAACATTAAGTAAATTATATGCTTAAGCATTTTATCCGCAGGTTTTGAATGAAGTTCATTGTCGCCAAGTAGAAGCGTTTTATTGCAACAAATAAATCGTTTCAACTATATGCAAAATTTGAAAAAGTACGGTAATTACCAAAAACTTAGGTGGCGCAACAGTCCGTTGAGAACTAGGGCCTAGTGATTTACAACTACTTATTGTATTCCATTAATGGAAATTTTGTTAGCCTCCTTTAGAGAACATTTTTAAACGGTGCTCAAAAACTCATCAATATACCATTCCTGTGTGCAAGTCCTGTTATCAGGGACGGAGGGGACCTACAGTCTTAAGCCGAATCCGAACGGCTGGTTTGAGAAAAAAAACTTTAGATGGTACAGGTAGGGATCGAACCCAAGACCTCTGGCATGACAGCCCAACGCACTTTTTTTTTTTTTTTTATGTTTTTTTAAGCGCATGCAAATGTGACAAGAGATCAATAATGTAAAAGTGTAATGTAGCAAGTGAACAGTTGCTTGCGTTTTCCAAATAATCATCTCTATTCTATTTTTATTTCTTTTATTTTAAAAAATAGAAAAAGAGATAAATTATATTGACGACGCGACGAAAGGAACAGTTGACACTTGCTATATTACCATCATTGATCTCTTGTTGCATTTGCAAACGCTTGACAGCCCAACGCACTAACTATCATGCCATGGGTACCATAAATACGGTATTAAATACAGGCCTAAAGCGTTTCATTTCACTGTGGCTAGACAATGGAGGATAACATTGTAAAACTGAAATGGTTTAACTGTTTGAGGCCCCAGAAATTATTAAAAATGTCTTTGTAAACGAAAATGAAAGCAAGGACATTGAAAGCAAGACATTAATAGTGAATGCATTATTTAAAATTTTTCATCCGATAAATCTGATGATGAATGATTTTTCTACAAAATCAATTTTCAAATAAAATGTTTGATTTTCATTCAATTTGATCATGTTCAGTGAGTTAGGTATTCATTGGTTATGCCTACAATTAAAAATTATGAAGGGTTTTTCAATTGGCGCAGGTAGATTTTGGTGCCCGTGGCGGCCATTTTGTTTTGGTGACATCTGTCAAATCTTTTGTTTATTATTCAGTTGTTTATGCCAAATCATCATGGCAGGTAACACGATTGAACATCACGTTCGAATAATAAAACTTTATTATCAAAATGAGTGTTCGTTTACGCAAACGTTGGGCGCATTGCGCTTATTTTACGGTAGACGTGGTGGCCCTTCACAGCCGACTCTTCAACGTTTGGTGGCCATATTATACAAATAGGAACAAAATTAAATCCAAATAACTTCCCATAGCATCTTAAAAGCAAAAGATTGAAAAACCATTGAAAAAATTGAAGATTTCAACCAGATTACTTGTCTACGCAAATGAAACAAAATATAAGTGGTATTTTTATATAAATTTAGCGAGCATTAGATCAGAACTTATGATAGGTTCATAAAATGGGTAATATTAAATAGGATATGTTATTTATTCATATTTAATTTCCCATAGGGAGTTATTGTAATCGGTCCGATTTGTCGATTTGAAAATTTGGACATTTCTCAACATTTCAAGGTCCCTAGAATCTAAATACAATTTTTTTTTAGAGGGATATGTGTGTATGTACGTTCGTACGTTCAGGAAGCCATAGCATCGTCCATATCTCAAGAACCAGTAGAAATATCTATGTACTTCAAATATATTTTGTTACACAGAAAGATGCAGAAAGGACTTTCAACAAAATTGAGTGGGTGTTGTTTTTACCATAGCAATTTGTTTGACCCAAAATATTTCACGAACCAATAACTTTAGCGACTTCAATTGAATTTTATATTATATAATGTGATGTGTGTTTAATTTTCAAAAAAAAAAATTCAATTAACGGTTTGTTTTTATAAATTAAAAAAAAAAAACTGACCAAAAAAATTATTGTCACCTCGAATATTTAAGAAAAAAAAAGATTTTATCTCCTAAATAATTTTATGCAACGAAAAATAACGTTTTTGACATCTGGTAAAATTTTGAGAAAAATCGAACTGACAGTTTTTTTACACAAAACAAAAACCTTAAAAAACATTACTAAAGCTTGGTAAAAATTGTTTTTCGACTTGAATATTTTTCCAAAAATAAAAGATATTGTAATATTATTTTTGATATTAAAAACAAATTAAAAACTACCAAAAATATTACGCAAAACTGTTAAAAATTGATGTTCGAATCTCGATGTTTAGTGAATAAATGTAGGTTTTGACCTCAAATTATTTATCTCATATAAAATATTGATATTAATATTTTGTTAAAGTCTTAAACAAGACAAATCGACAGACGGGATCTAAAATTATCAGTGTGGGTCGCATCCCTGTTGCATTTGTTTGATACTAGCTTTTTGCAAAACTTTCAAATAATATTACGGCTTAAGAAATTTCCGTATCATTACACAAATTATTCGGACCTGAAAACTTAAAGTTCAATAAGCCACAATAAGAATTGGAGAAAATTTAAAAATCGTTATTAGCCTCCTAACAAAAAATTCTAGAAACATTCCCTTCCTCTGTATATTTAACAAAAATAATATATTTTAGCCTTGAATGCGAAAAGACGTTTAAGATTTTAAAATTTTTGGATGATGTTAATTTTGGAAAGTTTAAAAAGCAACAACCGACATAATTTAAAACACAGTTTCAATAGAATACAAAACAAGTTTTCACCAGTTTTTTATTGTTTGAAAACTCTTTAAAAGTTCTTTATTAATTGGTGATTTATTAAAATTGATACAACTTTTTTCCATCTATAGAAAACATAGTTCTGTAGTTCCTATATTTTGTGTCATAGTTTACTTTTTTCTTTTGTAAAGGATGTGAATATGAAAAGAACGGCTTGTTTTTAGTATGATCTAAATACTTCTGTGAAATTGCTTAGATTTATGGCAATATTCATACTTACCTATCTTATGTTTTTCTCTAGAATAAATAAAGATGTTCAAAATTTTATTCACTTCATCTTTTTTTAAGAATTTTCTTTTTAAACTACATACATATATTAAATTGATTTAATACAACACTAGAATTTCCAAAAAAATAAAAGGAAGTATTATTTTTCAGTTAGAAAAAACCGTCAGAAAAATATAACTTAACAATAAAAATGGGGTATTTCAACCAAAATAAAATTAACTTTATGTGTGAGGAATCTGAAGCATGCACAATTAAATAATGAAAATGTCTGAAAGGTTGAAAAATAATTAAGCACACAAAAAACTAATTCTTGAGTTAGTCTGGTTCAAAAATTAATGTTTTTAGAATGAATGTATTTCAGATGGGTATAATGATGCAATTGCTTATGCAACTTTTAGTTCTATTTAGCTCAAGTCCGTCATCGTCACTGATCTGAATTCTACGAAATGTAACAATCTTATAAATATCATTGTGAACTCTACCGATGGACTAACCGGATTGTTTTACGAAAAGAAATGGTTGTGCGATGAGAGGTAATGAGCTGTCAAAATATATGGCTTTCTTTTCTTAACAATTCCCATGACAACAATTTGGAATTTTAACGATTTTATAAACAAAACATTGAAGTTTGTTTGTTGTAAAAAATTTAAAACATGGTACATATCTCCTAACGAATAATCATTTCTTTACGAATAGCAATCTAAAGATCTAAGGAATCAAGCTGGAAAACAGTCAAGATCATGTTAAACAAGGTAAGAGTCATATTTTGATAAAATTGTATTGAAAAATGTTGTATCACCTGAAAATAATGAGATAGAAGACTGCTTTCTGGCCTTTTAAATATCAATGATTGTAAGGATAAACAAAACAGGACCTAAGTGGCTACCTTTGGGAGCACCAGAGAAGATAAGAAAGGGTATGATTAAAAAAAATTTAGAACCGATAGCATTGCTATTTTTGTTTGGTAAGAATAAATCCACTTTAAACAATAGGGTTCAAATCCAAGAATGGAAAATTTACATAATATAAGTCTATGGGAGATTTTGTCAAATGCTTCTCTAACCCTTTTCTACCATTCTCTGTAGGAGATATAAGTGATTTGCAGTGGAAACTTAATTTTTCATACGAAATAATTTTGAAAAGTTTAGGTATATGAGAAAGCTTGGCAGTGGGTTTGTGTATTGGGAACATAAATGAAGATTGCCAAATCTGAGGAAATTCGCCATGACTGAGGGATAGACTGAAGAGCATTTTTGTTTTTAGAAAAAATGCAAGAAGACCATCAGGACCAGGGCTAAGATCGTATGGAATTGGATCAAGTTTAAATTGTTGTACAAAACTAAAATAGCAAAATCAGGAACAAAAGAGTAGCATCAGTAAGAGATTGATTGAAAAATGTGGTGAGAAAGTTAAAAATTGAGTTAGGATCGTTTGAGGTTTCGTTACTGAATTGTCATTGGCTCACATTAGATTTTTTCTTGTTATTAACAAATTCAAAGAATTATTTAGGATCCTTAATAAGGTTTGCTAGCAGTTCCAATAGATAACGTTATTAAACTGAGTTGTATAGCACAGTAATGAGTAGATAACTACCAATATTGTTAGAATAATCATCAAGCGATCGAGAACAGAGGGAAATTTCCCACAGCTTATTCTTTTCGTTTTGTAAGGACTGCAGTTTGCGATCTTACCAAGGTTGGGAAGTAGATGAAGTTTTATGGCAATAATTGTCTGTAAAACACAGTTATGGCAGGAAACTCTGCTAAACAAATAAACTTCTGAAAAAAGATCAACTTACAAAAGAATTCCAAACATTTTTTAAAATCATCAAAATTTATCAGCTAGGTTCCCAAAATCGAGTGAAATGAAATCTAAATCTAAATTGAAAATCGAGTGAAATTGTTTTCAGGGTTCTATCATTCGATCGGTTTTATAACTTCGAATACTTTTTTTCGAAATCACTTCAAGTGAAATTAAAGTAGCTGACATAATATCACATCAATCAATAAACAACTTTTTTTATTGTCATTGTTTGTATAATTTCTTATGTTTTTATTTTCAGATATAATTGCACCAATCCTTGAGAACATTTTTACCAGCTGTCTGTATCCGGTCCATATTCCGGCGGCATGGAGAGGAGTTAAGGTTGTTTTTATAAACAAAGCAGGTAAATGCTCGCAAGTCAATACTTAAGATCTACGACCTATAAGTCTATCACCATTCCTTCTTAAGATCTTAGAAAGAGTGATTGATATCCATTTAAGGGCAAGTATTGATACAAGACTTCTGTCCACGTCTCAACATGCCTACTGTAAAGGTATATATTGGTGGAAACGGCGGCGTTACATACCTTAGTACGCACCATCGAATATTCTCTCCATTATAGAGGGTTTACTATATTTGCTTTCCTTGACATCGAAGGTGCTTTTAACAACGTGGACACATCTGCAATCACATCTGCACTTACATCTCTAAACGTAGAAAGTTTGATAGGGGAGTTAATTCATTTAATGTTGACTAGCAGAATAATTAACTCAAAACTGGTCAACTCTTCTGGTGGTGTTTTATCCCCTTTCCTCTGGAACCTAGCGATAAATGAAATCCTAACTAGTCTGGATTACTAATCATCTGCGGCACTGGACACCCTACTCTACTCTACCTAACACCTCTTGATATATTTAGCAAACAAATAGCTGCAATCAGTGCCATTCGCCTCGAAGCTTCGTCGCAGTAGATTACCAACAACATTGGCCACGCGGTAATTCTTAGGTATTTATAATCAATTCCAAAGCACACAGACTGCAATTTGACAGAAACTTCCAGATTTCCACACCTTCCAGATCTTTCTGGGAGAATAGGACATTCCTGGAAGACGAGTCTGTCCACTTTTATACAGATGGATCAAAAACAAAAGAATAGGGGTTGGTGGAGGTTTGTACTCTGAACTACTAAAATTAAGTCTCTCATTGTAGAGTGCTCCAGGCGGAACTTTTAGCGATAAAAGAAGTTTTGTCCTGGCTTAAAGAAAACGTGATATCAACATCTGATATCCGTATCTTCTCAGATAGTCAGGCGGCTATCAAATCTCTGGACTCTGTCTCTACAAACTCTATAACAGTCCATAACTGTCGATCATCTCTAATGGAGATGGCACAACAGTTTAATATTCACCTTTGCTGAATGCCGGCGCATAGAGACATTCCAGAAAGCTGTAAGGCGGATGAACTCGCCAGAAATGGTACAGTACAACCCATTCTACCAAGGCTAGCGTACCAATTGCTACATGTCAACTATTGCTAATGCAGGACGCTATGAAGAAGGAAAACACCAGGTGGAATACATCACCACGTGTCAGGTTTCAAAAAACATCTGGCCTACACTAGATTAAAAGCGATCAAGGTGCTTTCTATCTCTAAGCAGATCGCATATAAGCTCGATAATTGGTGTCATAACCGGGCACTGTCTAATAGGAAAGCACGCCACGCGGCTAGGCGTATTCTCAAATGACTTTTGCAGAAGCTGTATGAATGAGGAAGAGAAGAAAACAATGCTTCATCTTCTCTGTAAATGCCCTGCTCTAGCTCAAAAACGCAAGAATTACCTAGGAGAATTCTTCCATAAAGATCTAAACGAACTAAATCATATTAACATAATCAGCCTCTCACTTTTCGTAAGTGGTTTCATTGAGCTTAGAAGAAAGCCTCAAGATTTATGTGGTATCACAATGGGCCATTAAACTGGTCTAAGTGTGTCCTACTCCATCACGGACAGCCACTTTAACCTAACCTAACCTTTTATTTGCTCTGTGCTTTTGAATAAAATAAATGTAAAATATATGTAAGTGTTTTTAATAAGGACACAAAATTAAAATGTTTATTGAAAATAATAATAAAAAAATTTAAAATTAAAAGCTTGTTTTTAAAGGTTTTCTTATGGAAAGTACTTGTATATATAGCTATTTATTATGTATCCAAGTAAACACATCACTCAAGGAAGGAACATCATAGTTTTTCCTTTAACAAAAGTTCAAATTTTATAACAAGCAAAACAAATCCAAAAATAAACTATTACATACCCATTACCTTAATAACATCATATAAGCTATATCCAAAAATTATGTAGCTTTTTCGGTCACTAAAATTTAAATTGCCCAACCTAGTTTTTTCCAGTTCGTGTGGTTCTACATCACACAACCTAAATGAAATTATTAAACAAAAGTCGTTCTAGGTATTTAATCAATATAAAAAAATGTCTCCTTTTATTTGGCCACATACATATGTATTTATTCTTACAAATGCAATCAAAAACAACATTTTACTGGTGGTTAAAACATCAATTTTGTCAACGAAATACCATTTGTTAAATTCCCCGAAAAGTAAACCCATGTCCATTCACTTAAACATTTTTTAATTTGCAGACTTGGAAACTTCTATTGAAAAGTAATTGGCATATTTTTCTACATTTTTCTTTCATAGTGAGTTACTGTTGACTTCACCCTAACCATATATAGAGAAGCCACCAAAGGTGGGGTAGTTTGGCCCTGTAGCCGTTATATTAAATACTCAGATCAGAAGAATTCAATTGGAATGTTTTGACAAAATTGGCTCTAGCAATATTTGAAAGTTGAATGTCATGAAAATATCTTTCAAAATGAAAACTGAAAATAAATGTTTCCAATACAAAGTATTTTAAAAATCAGTTTCAAGGATGGTTTTCTGAGCTTGTCTCTTCATTACTACCTACCCTTATCTGCTAACTGGCCCCTAGGTAACTACATTCCATCAGTCTTCAAATGGTATGTTTTAAGATTTAAGATAACCAACACTGTACTAGGTGTCACTTAATGTCAACTTTCATAGTTTTTTTTTTTTTTAATTTAAGTTTCTTTTTTCAACTTTAATTCTGAAGCAGTTTTTCAAAAAAAAGTATGGTAAAGAAAAAAAGCATTCAGTATAAAAGAAAGGAAATATTTACAAAAGTTTAAACAAAATATAAAAAGATACAACTTTTGAAATAATTTTTTTAGAAAACTGTTTAGAAAACTGCGAAGTTGTTGCTATGGAAAAAGCTTATGAATTGTTTAACTGTAAACAACGTTTAAAAAAATATGCACCCTGTTTAATGTTTCGGCCATTTTACTAAAAGTGAATTTTCTAATCTACAAATAAATGCATAGAATAGAAATAGGTAGGTAGATATTAGGAAAAATATAAACCTTAATACAATCTTTAAATATGTACCACATCACACGAGCCAGCACTTTTCGAAATTGGTCTTCTTTATATGCAATACACACTTGTACACATATATTGTATGTATTATAATGTTACACACTCCACATCCAGAGGGAAACAAACGGAAATGGTTTGCCATTAAAGGATGTTCTTGGGGATACTTCAAAATTAGTTTTTGGTTAGGGATGTTCTTGTTTACATTTCAAGTTTTGTTTCAAGTATATGGCAATATTATATGTTCATAGATACTTACGTTGAAAATTCTGAAACGAGACTGAAGGTGGTATGTTTTGAGGTTAATATTACACAAGATTAAGAGGATGCTTGTTTTTAATTAAGTTTCGATTATGAAAGTGTCATATATATGAGATTTGTTGTGATAGTAAATAGAGACACCAATATATATATATATGTACTATGCATGTATGAAGTGGAATTAAAAGCTGTCTGATAGCATCTTGATTTTGTTAATTTAGAAGGTCTAATAAGTTGAAATTGGCTTTGTTAACCACAAAGGTATGGGATGAAAAATAATAATTCATGTTATTTTTGTATTCAAATTAGTTAAAGTAACTGATAATTTAATTTTAAGAGACACTTAATATTTAATGGAAATAAGTGGATCCCTAAAAATATCATGAATCCAGCATTAATTATTCAAACGATAGTAAATCAAATATAATCAGTATAGCATTCTCAAAATTAGATTAATTAACCATTGCAAAACACAAGTACGGGTAATTGCAAGCACATAACCACAGAACCACAGAAGAAGGTGGATAAAAAGTCATCGAGAAATGTATAACAACCAAAAATAACTTTCGAAATTCGCGTCTTTTGACAAACAATGCCATTATATTAGAAATGTAACAATACATGCTTCGCATTGAAATAGCTTAAATTTGCTTCAAACATTTGAACATTTTTTGGTAACAATTTTCACAACTAAAGACAATTTGAGAATAAAAAAACCTATTTTTGTCATTAGGAATTAGACATTCCACAAAGGTCATTTGCATTTAGATTGATGTCTTGAGGCTTTTAAAGCTCAGTTAACATATGAAGTCAAGCACGTCGATCACTAACATCAAAATCGATTTTATGGGACAAATCTTTGTTCATACTCGTGCAATTGTAAGAGTACTGAAAGACCTTGACATTCACAAACCTGCTTGCCTGAATAGTATCCCCCTTATTGTTCTGAAGAGGTGTTCTTCAACGATTTTTTTATCTTTCCTACTAAACTTGTCCCTTTTCGAGCGGATGGAAAACAGCATTTGTCCAGCCTGTCTCTAAAAAAGGCGAATCCTCCGTCCACCCCCCTCGCCCCAAATATCGACCAAAAGCACTCACATCCCTACTTTCCAAGGCCATGGGAACGCTGATTAATTATCAGCTTAAGAAATATCTCGAAGAACGAAAGGTTATTAATGACCGGCAGTATGGCTTTCGTAGCAATAGGTTCACTGGTGATCTCATGGTTTATCTAACCGAACAGTCGAATAAATCTTTACATCGTTTTGGAGAAAGTAAGATTATTGCACTTGATATTTCAAATTTCATAGAGTTTGGCACATAACTGTCTTATCGAAAATACGTGTTTTTGGAATTGAAGAAACTCTTATTCGTTATATAAGAACCTACCGTTCAATAAAAGTTGTATTCAATGGTTTCAATTCATAAAATAAATGCTCGTGTCCTCCAGGGCTCCATTTTGTGTTCGACTCTCTTCCTTATATTCATAATTGATCTCTTGTCTGCCACTTGTAATCCATTAAACTTTTTCGCTGACGACACAGTACCCTCAGCTTTTCATATTCGTTTCTTGATTTACATTTTTGTCCTTCGGATGTTTAACTTCAACGGCAGCATACGTTAAGCTCACTAAATTTTGACCTCGACATCATTCAGACATCATGATGAGTTATTAAACGTGTAGAATGTAATGCTTCAAAAACTCAATGCTGTTTCCTTTCCTTAAGGCGCAACTAACCCCAAATGCCACTATCCAGAAGTGGCACTTGCATCCAGGAAACTAATCAACTTTCAGTTCTCGGTATGTGTATCACAGATCACCTCGTATTGAATGAGTTCATGTTCGACATTGTCAAAAATGTTGCTAGGTGCTTAGGATTTCTCCGACATGCGAACGGTGCAAAACTTTTTTCGGTACTTCAGATCTGGCTGTAATTTACAAAGCCTTCCTTCGTCAAAAGCTTGAATATAACTCGCATATCTGGGAAGGTGCCCGAAAAACAAGTTTAAATCTCTTGCATCAAAAAAAGGCTTTAAAAATGATAGGCAATAGATTTATACGAAACATTTACATCGCTCAAACACCGCCGCAATGTTTCATGTCTTTCGATGTTTTACAGACATATTTAAAAACAATGTTTTGTCGAATTATCCAGTTATATTCCACCCCTTAAATAATTAAGCCGAAATACTTGCACTTCTAGAAATGCTCATCAGTTTACCGTTGAGCTCAAATTTGGACACATCGAGAATGTGGAATGATTTGGCCAACTCTGTTTTTCTCTTCCATTTTGATATTCAAAAGATGTATGAAAAATTAAAAAAAAACATAATTTTCGATTTTTTACCAACAAAATTGTATGGGTACTACTGTTATTTTTAGTCTTAAACAAAATAAAATAATGAGAATCGACTCAAAACCTTAATTTCCAAAATTGAAGTCAATTGCCAAAATATTTGGGTTGTAGGGCCAGGAGAGACAGGCAGACCGACAGAATCGGAAGACCCACTTTTTTCGACTTTTCTACCATCGTAATGCAATGTTTGATTAAAATCTGGGGTTCGAAATGTTTTACGAATGCAAAACTTGATATGTAGTTCTTATTTGCCTGAAGTAAAAATGAAAAAAAATATTTGTTTTCGGGAAAAAGAACGACCCCGAAAACTCTTTATCCTAAAAATCCAAAATCCTGCAAACGCAATATTTTAAAAATCCAAAATCCGCCATCCCGAAAAGCCAAAATCTTACCTAAATCTTTTTCTGATACTATGGAAAAAACAAGCATTATCAAGAAGTTACTGCAAGAATGGATTTATGTCTTTAAGAAAACTTATATCACAGTAATGTAGGTATTGCCTTTGATTTTGAATCTTGTATTTTTATGTCAATTCACTTTTGTGAAAAAACCACCCCTCTCACCTAACAGTGGGAATATAGCCCCCCATCACATACCTTTTTTCAACTTTTTGACCAATCTTTTACTCATCTTTTGTTATTTAACTATCAATTCGTCAAGTTTTTGTACAAGAACTGTATTCTGAAATCCGTTACATCTACAAACACAACTTTAGGCTCAAATTGAAGTTAATTTATTTGCCTTAAAATCGTAGATCATGATTGTATTAAGAAAAAGAGACTGGGATGTGACCCACACTGATAACTTCCCATCCCGTCTGTAGATTTGTCTTGCTTAAAACTTTAACAAAATATTCCTAACAATATTTTGTGTGAGATATATAATTTGAAGTCACTATTTTTCTTTGTTTTTCTAATACCTACTTGAGTCGAAAACCATTTCTTATCAGTTTTATACTTGCGACATATAGGAACTATATGGCAAGTTTTGCATTTGTGCAAAATTTCTAACTCGAGATTTTAATCAAACATGATATTACGATGGTAGAGAAGTCGAAAAAAGTGGGTCCCGCGATTCCGTCCGGTCAATTTTGTCTGTTTGTCCACGCTCCTACAGCCTAAACCATTGGGTCGATTGAGTTCAAACTTGGAAGTTAAGGTTTTGAGCAGATTTGCGTTAGGCGTTTTTTTCATTTTTTTTTTTAAGATCAAAACTAACAGTGGCCCCCATACAATTTTTTTGGTCAAAAAACGAAAATTCGAATTTTCTCAAAAACAAACCGATAGATTTTTTTTAATTTTCTCTAAAATTTTATTTTTTAACTTGGCTTCTTTTAATAAGAAAAACATATTTTTGTATTGCTCAGGAAAGGTACAGCTCATAGAACCGTTTTTTTGTTTTTTAATTTTCTCAGCCACTTTTGAACCGATTTCAATAATTTTTTTTCTTTTTTTTCTGAACGAGCTCTTATATTGCCTTAACAATATTTGATTATCAAAAGTGCAATTTTTTATTGTTTGGATTTTTAAAAAAATATTGAAATTTTTTTTTTCAAAATTCTATATCTGAAAAACGGGTGAACATTTTTTTACGAAATTGAAATATAGAGCGTATATTTACAATCACTAAACAACTGCATACCAAAAATACTTTTAGAACAAAATTGAAAAATTTTATATATAAAAAATTAATTTAAAAAAAAACCGCTCTAACGATTTTCAAAAAAAAAAATTAAAAAATCAAAGGTTTTGAAGACAAACTTATTTTTCAGGTAAAATTTTGAATCTTAAATTAGTTTTTTTTTAAATTATTTTAACTGTATTAAATGTAACCCCCTCCCAAAAAATTGAAAAATGGAGGTTTTTTCGACAAATCAAATGGCATATATATCTTTGAAGACAAACTTATTTTACAGGTATATTTTTAAATATTATATAGATACTTTTTTAAACAGGCTCTTTGCATACAGGAGCAAGTTCGTGCGACTTAGTCGTGCACTTTATTTTTATTGTTTTTGTAGGTTTTCGTGTTTTCTAATACATTAACTAAAAATTACCAATAATATTTTACATATGATGAAATAGTTTGATTTCAAAATCTATTTTTGTAAACGAGATTTTAAGTCGAAAACCAATTTTTACAAATTTTAATAGCATTTCTTAAAAGTTTTTATTTCTTATATAAAAAAATACAGATTGGATTTTTCTAATCAAATTTAGCACAGAATGAAATCATTTTGAAGTCAATACCTTCATTTATTTACGAGATATCGATAATCGAAAATTAATTTTTATCAATTTTGTGTAGTATTTTTTTTTGATTTTAATTTTTATGAGGAAAACTGACTGCTAGACTTTAATAGAAATTTCAAAGAATGTCGGAAACCATATTTTCTTTAACATGAAACTAGTTTTGAAGATAATATTTTTAATTATTAAAAAGATATTTGAGTGAAAAATCAATTTTTACGAACTTTTAGTAATGTTTTTTTTTAAGTTTTTACTTTTTTGTAAAAAAAACTGTCAATGCGATTTTTATCAAAATTTAACAGATGTCAGACACGTTGCATTTTTTAGATACAATTATTTTTTGTTCCTAAAATATACAATTTTTAGAATAATACTCAAATCGATTTTGAAAATAATTAAATATGTATTTTACTGCACTTATAGGAACACACGCATAATTTATTTCTTATTAATTAAATAAACATCAATGAACATTGAGTATCCTTAGTGGGATTCAATGCACTCATATATTTGTACTTAAGCATAAAAGATTAAATAGCTTAGCACGTTTTCTTAGCTCAATACATTCGAATGGCATGGCATCACGGGTGGTGGCAATTTTATATGCATAAACGCCATTAATAATTCCATAAGCGTAAATCCAAAATTGCTACTTCGATTCAGGTGAAACGGACTTTCTAATAATAGATTCGATTGTGAGTTATGCTATTTCGTATAAATGAGAATTGGTGCTTTTCGAAATTGTGTTGAATTTCAAAAGCCAATTGCTGCAGAATGGCACGGGATCATTATACGAGTACACACATTATGAAATGGAAATTCCAATTCGTTTGATGATCAAAATGAAAATTTATCGAATATTTAACGAAAGTTCATTTAGCAGTCAAGTCTTTTGTGGATTTTTGGCTTTGAGGATGTAAGTAATATAGTAGGCCTAATTTATTTATTTGAAATACGAATGTTCGTGCAATTTCTGGAATTCTTATTACAAATTGATAGGCATGTGTTGAAAAAGCATAAAAGATTTCTATAGTGATGGAAGTGATTTTATGTTTCGTGGAATTTTTGAAATGTCACTAACATTCAGTCCTTTGTGGTATTGTGTTGTATTTGTAAAGGTTGAAATCAGTTTAAGAGCATTCTAAGGTGTATTTTTGCTATTAAATTTATTTTCTTGATTAAGAAATGATGGCAACATTTACACGGTAGCTATTAAACTAGAAATATTATATAAGAATATAATTATGTCTTTTCATGTCTGGTAGCCATAAATCTATTTTATTATTATTATTATACAACAAATAGAGACAAAATGTATTAATTTTAAAGCTTTGATATATTCGGCGTATACGCACTTTTGTATTGAATTTTAATTTACAGTCACTAAAGGGTTATTAATACCTTTAAAATTTTAAGGTCTAAACACAATGCGAGCGTTATTAAAATTGGGAATGTTTTAGGAGAAGATACTGGTTCGCATTGATCTTCAAGTTCTTAGTATCAAAATGGGAGAGAAAAACAGAGTTGGCCAAAGCATTCCACATTCTCGATGTGCGGTTTAAAAAAGAATGGCAGTACTTGACAGTACGTCCAAAATTGAGCTTATTGATGAGGATTCCTGGAAGTGGGAGTATTACGGCTGAATTGTTTAAGGGGTAAAATGCAACTGGCTAATTCGACAGAAACAATGAAAGGCATGAAACATTGCGGCGGTATTCGAGGGACCTAAATGTTTCGGCTAAAGTTCTATCGCATATCATTTTTAAAGCCCTTTTTGTATCCTATCCAAGACATTAAAACTAGTTTTTGGGGTAACTGCCCAGATAATGTAAGTTATATTGAAGCATTGGGTGAATAAGGGCTTTGTAGATTACAGCCAAATCAGAAGGAGTGAAAAATTTCTTACACCGCCGCCGCCGCGCCGTCTGAGAAATCACAAGCATTTTTGAAAATGTCGAATATGTGATTATTCCATAAAAAATGACCTGTGATACACATACGGAGTATTGAAAGTTGGATGGAAATGCCATTCTATGGATAGTGCCATTGGGGGATGGGTTACGCCTTAACGACAGGAGACAGCAATGAGTTTTTGAAGCATTGAATTCTACCCTGTAATAATTCCCTTTTGAACAATGCTGTCGAGATCGGAATTCAATGAGCTGCCGTTGAAAGTTTACATCTTGAAACGAATATAAAAAACTCTGGGTGCTGTCGTCAGCGAAACAGTTTAATGGATTAGAAGTGACAGACAGGAGGTCGTTTGTGAATATTAGGAAGAGAGTCAGTGACAAAACGGAGCCCTGGGGGACACAAGCATCGAGATCGTCGGGCATACCAATTCTGGAACCACCCGTTCCATTTGGTAATGATGATTGCTCGAACACCTGTTTTATTGCCTTTGCAAAATATTCGCTAAGTACACCAGTGGCTGATGGAACCATGATTGCCCTCAACCTCACCAATATTTTGCAGCAGCAAAGAAAGTGAAATAGTGAAATCAAGAAATCGCTAGGCTAATCATGGTTGTGGTAAATTTTACCGTAACAGTGGAGTCTTGTGCTCTTAACTTCTTTAATTTTGGCAAATTTTTAAATTTGACAATTTTTGGTTTCATCTCAAAATTTGAAGTTTCAAAAAAAAGTTTTGTGAATAATGTCTACCTATATCTGACGTTTTGAAAAAAAAGTACTATTCGATGAAAAATAAGTAAGGTTTAGGAAAAATTACTGGGGTTTTGATTTATTTAAAAAAGCGCAAGAAATTACCTGATTTAAAAATCAAAAAAAATTATTAGAATTGACCCCAGAACGCTATAATACTACCTTAAATTTTAAAGAAAAAAAAATTGACAAAAAGTATTAAAAAACTAAAAACTGAACCTTTAAATTACTTAATAATTTTCAATTCAAATGTAATTTTGTTGTTTTTGTTAATGGTTTATCCTAGAAAAAATAAAAACAGTTTATAGATTTTTAACCCATAATGTAACCTAATTTTCTACTGTGCGTTGGACATGTTTCTTTCAAAATTGATTTGCATATTTAAACTCGTGACATGATGGTTAGTGCGTTGGACTGTTATGCCAGAGGTCTTGGGTTCAATCCCATGCCTGTGCCATCTAAAGTTTTTTCACGGGTACTGCCTCTTGCGAGGAATTGACAAATTCTCCAAGAGCAATTCTTGTCATAAAAAGTGTTTTCTCAAATTAGCCGTTCAGATTCGGCTTAAAACTGTAGGTCCCCTTCATCCCTGAAAACATTACTTGCACACAGGAATGGTTGAGAGTTGTAAGTCACTAGGCCCTAGTTCTCAACGGACTGTTGCGCTACTTAATTTATTTTATTTATACAAAAATATCCATCCAACAGTTAGGCAAAATATACAAATATTTACTTTTAAATAGAAATATTCTACTTTCAACATTCACCTTTTTAACTACGCATCCACGTTTGAGTTTTGAAATTTAACACTAGACAACCAGTGGGAGGAAGTTTTGTTTCGAAAATAATAAGAATTTTATTAACTTCATTCTCTTTATTCACTTTTTGTTAGGCCAAAACATGACAGAAATAAATATTGTAACGTATGTCGTTTCAAATTTGGATTTTTGTCCAAATGAATAAATTTGTCTAACATGACATATCAAAGAACTATATATGAGCAAAGTAATCAAATCTAACTGACAAAATATTCAAAATCATATAAAATTACTCACTTCATAACATTAGTTTCCTTAACAAGGACATATGCGCACTTTGTATATGCATTATTCGAAATAAATATTGCACTCAGATGGAACAAATTTGGTAGGTAGGTAATAGGTACATAGGTATATCGTGTGTAATATGCATGTTATATGAATTTGATAGTAATTTGCCTCTATAGGTCTACCATATGAGTATATATGTACAGAATATACGGTAACTATGAACTTAGAAGCAAAATTAATGAACATATATATTCGGTACATAAAACACTCACCCAATATCACCAAGGCATTTCCCAGTAATCCAGCTAATCCAATTATTCCGAAAAATACAGGCACGACCATCGAAACAACACGCTCCAATGGCCAATCCGCAGTCTCATTGAGTTCCAATTCAAATTCAACGTCCAGCAAATTATCCTTGAACAGCGTTAGATTGGCACCATTGCTGTTGCTGCTGCTGCTGCCACTGCCACTGCCGCTGCAGTCCGTAAAGTTTGGCCATTGACACGAACGGTTGTACATTTTGTCGCATTAGTATGGCTCCGATAGGTGCCTTCCTTTCGTTATAGCGGGTGTGTGTGCACGAGTATTGTCCACCAGATGGTGTGAAAATAACCAGGAATAATGAATTTATTCCGCATCTACTGGGAATAGTTGTGTCCGTCTTTTAGATATTAATTTAAACACATGAGCTGTTTTAATATCACACTCTTGGCTGGCGACGACGACGACAACGGCAACTTTCTATAGACACATGGCATACATATACCAATATAAAGGAACTCAAGGCGAAGATGTCCTTCGGGAAAAAACCCATTTGCTTCCTCCGAACGCGACCAGAACAAAATGAAACGTAACGGAACGGAACAGAACGGAATGGGAAGAACCAAGGACGGTCAACAATAAGTTTGGTTTTCTTGTATTTATTTTATTTCTTCAATGGCAGCACAGATTGTGTTTAATTATCCTGAAATGAAAAGATAAAATATTCGAATTTATATACTATACATATTATGTATTTATTTATTATTTTTCGACTTGCTTAATTATGTAAAAGTCTAGTATTTTGTTTCCTTTTTTATAAACACAATAAATGATTCATTTTGGAGCATTAACTTTTGATAGGTTTCTTGTATTGAGGCCAAAGTTTTAATTAAAATAGCATCGATCATAAGAAGCTATTTAAAAATTTTTGGCAAAAACATCAGACAGCTGAGACCTTGATATAAAGAAGGGAAAAAACAATTCATATTCGAAATACGTGTAAAAATATATAAAAATAAACATTCTACCATTTTGAATACAAAAATAGAAGCCATTAACTTGTTTATCCAGACTGTATAATATGCAGACTGAATCAGTTAACGAAGGAATTAATTGCCAACTAAATTTAACGAATAACATGTTTTTGAACTTGTCAAAACCCACAATTTTAAAATTTATTTTCCAATTCACAAAGGAGGGAATTGTGTTGGTGGTAGCTTTGAGAATCTTTACTTGATTTTAAGCTTGACTGCACCTACCAGGAATTCTATAATATGGAGTACACATATGTATTCACATTAAATATGTATATATGTGTTTTAAGGTACCAGGCTCGTCTTTATTGGGAAAAACTGCGTATGCTCTTACGGTCAATAGGCCCAGTATGTTCATGTGCTAACAGAAAGAAATATACTCAACATTTTTTAATCGTTATCAAAGGTGCCTATTTTTTCAGGGAGTTGCCAACTAAAATTAAATTTTAAATTATCAAAGAAATGAAAGCAATTTGCATTTCATTCAGAACCAGGTTGTGGCAAACCAATAACCATAGATTTCAAAAGAAAAATAGTTAATTGGTGCCTTCAAAAATGATTTTGTAAAAATTAAATTTTATTTTATGAACTTTGAGAAATATTTAATTATTGACTGAAGTTTAGGATGTTTTCTGTTAAGATATTCAAGACGTGCAATCAATTAAGCAGAGTTTAATAGTACAGTACGGATTTAATTTTTGTAAAAATGACAGTTATAAAATATTTACGAAAATGTTGTGAATATAATAACACCAGTTTGAAGCCAGTATCTTTGTATTTATTCAAGGTATTTGAGCCAGAGAACAGCTTTAAGCAGTATTTTATGTAATTTTTAGCATTTTCAAAAAATCAACCATTCAATAAGCAAAGTAATTTTTGTTCTTAAAATTTTAGAGCTGAAAAATAATTGTTTTCAGTTTTCTATTCCTAAAAAAAATACTTATTTTAATTCTTATCAATTCTATTTAACGTTACAAAGTCTAGAATAAAATTTAATTAAATCGAAAGTATCTATTATTGGCTCGTGAGATATTTGCGTTGAAAAAAGTGAACAACTTTTAACTTCACATAGAATGTTATTGTAATCGGTCCGATTTTTCGAATTGAAAATGTTGACATTTCTCGACGTTTCAGGGTCCCTAAAATCAAAATAAAAGATATTTTAGAGAGAATTCTGTGTGTGCGTGTATACGTACATTCGGGAAGCTTTTTTCGTCGTCCATATCTCAAGAACTAGTGGAGATATCGACTTCAAATAAATGTTGTTATACAGATAAAAATGCAGAAAGATGCAGACAGGGCTCTCAAACAAATTTAGTGAGTGGGTTTTTTGTACCAAAGCAATTGAAAAAAAGTGAAAATGTTGATTAACTTAAAACACCTCATGAACAAAATACTGACTTGAATTAAATTTTACATTATATAGTGTAAAGTGATACCAAACTAATTTAATTCAAAAAAATCGATTAACGTTTTTCTTATAAATCAAAAAAACTGAACAAAAATAATTGTCACCTCAAATATTTTACGAACGAAAAATGATTTTATCTCCAAAATAATTTTATTAGAAAAATCCATTCTTTATTTGTTTATACAAGAAATAAAAACTTTCAAGAAATGTAGCTAAAATTGGTAAACATTGGTTTTCAACTAAAGATCTAGTTAACAAAAGTAGATTTTGAAATCAAACTATTTCGTCATTATTTTTAGTAATTTTAAATTAATTTTTTAGAATATTTCAACTGACAACTTTTTTAACAAAACACTAAAGCCTACAAAAACAACAAAAACCTAATGTGAAATGATTTTCTACTCAATTATTGACTTCAAATTGTTATAATAGGATTGTCTTGATGTTATTTGTAAAACTAAAACTATTAGACCTGCGTCGATGTCCCCACTGTTTTTGACGCGAAAAAACATCAGACATACTTTTTTTGAAAAAAAAACATGGATTTAGATTCAAGTTAGCTTTCAACGTCGAGAAATTTCAAAATCTTCATTTTAACAAATTTTAAACTTATGTACAAAATATACCAAGTACCAACTTATTCATTTTTTGCGCTAGAATCTTGAATTGGTGGATGGGGTGATGACTTGAGTGCTTGAGTGCTTGCCCGGCAACTCGAAGGAAACAATTTAAATCCAAGTAAGGAAAATTTGTAGCATTTTTCCAATTAATATAATTTAATATTATTTTGTATATTCTATATGTTATCAGCGGTGATGTTACCATTGATCACGGACTTGATCACAACGTAAAAAGTAATTGATGTAGGAATACAGACCTGTTGGAAAAGACTTGGGAAATGGAGAGCTCATAAGAACATTCAGAAATTGGATAGAATGCAAAAATACGAAAAATATGAGCCGAAACAAAATAAATTTACATATGTAATGAGTACATAGATTTATGTGATCACTACATTCATTGTTCTAATATAATCAAAGATTATTCTTATATTATCAAATATTACTCTAAATGTCAAAAGTAAATAGATTTATATTATAATAAGTCAATATATATTTAATAAACACAGATGTATTTCAAGACCAAATTTATAATCCTAACGAGTATAAGAACTTTAATTACGTGATTGTCACTTATATATTATTTAAGATAAATTGATACAAATTTATTAAATATATATACAAATATTTTGGCTTCTGTAATGAGTGCATAACATCTATAATTAAACATGAACTCGTCACAGTTAGGTCTTATAATTTTTATTTAATGATTCCATTTCTATATGATTCCGGTATATGAAAAGGTGGCTTATGACTCAAAACCAAAATTTCGATAATTCAGTTCTTAAAGATAAACAATACATTTCGTCAGTTTATCGGTAGTTGTTCTTAGTCTTTTCCATTACCCAGTTTCTCTCGTTGTTCAATTGCAACAATTGAGATGCAGTGTTGCTTTTGATCCAAACATAATGTTAGTTATATGCTTAACGTTGCTACTTTCGGATTCCATGTCTCAAAAACGATCCTAACCAAAAGAAGGGAAACATAATTTTTGAGCCATTTGGTGAGTGAATAGAAAAATGCATACAAACTATACTAACCAAATTATAATATTTTGTATGTAACGAGTACATTCAATATTTTAATTTATGTAATCAGCATATAGACATTGTAAACTCGAACTTTACTGATTACAAAAGCTTGTACAGGGTTATTTCAACAGGGACGCTACAAAAAAAATTGAATGTTCCCTTGCCAGTGAGACAAAGAAGTGCCCGCAGTGTCGAGAATATTGTTGCCGCTGAGGCTTCAGTTGCAGAAAGCCCAAATCTGTCTCACACACAACGTTCTCAACCGTTGGGCATTTCTGTGACGTTGTTGTGCGAAAAGATCTTGGCCTACCCTACATCCTTACAAGATTAAATTGACGTAAGAACTGAAGCCGCTTTACCACCAGAAGCGTCGTATGTTCGTTAATGGGGCTGAGCAACAATTTGATTCGGATTTTCATCGAAAAATCATCTTCAACGATGAGGCTCATTGCTGGCTGAATGGCTTCGTAAATAAACAAAATATGCGGTATTGGTCAAGCAGCAATCCACACATCCATGAGTCATCATTGCATCCCGAAAAAATTACGGTTTGGTGTGGTGTGGTTTATGGGCCGACCGCGGTGGTGTCATTGAGACGTACTTATCCCGGCACGTTACTGTGAATGGGAATCGCTATCTTTCAATTATAACCAAAAATATTTTTGGCCCCAATTGGATGATGTGGACTTGAAGGACATGTGATTCGAACAGGGCGACCCCACAAGCCACACAGCGAATGTCACAATCAATTTATTGGAAACTAAGTTTGGAGAACGTGTTATCTCACGAAATGATCCAGTCGCTTGGCCGCCTCGGTCGTGCAATTTGACGTCGTTAGACTATTCCCTGTGGGGTTACGTCAATTCTATAGTCTATGTCAACAGGCCAGCGACGATTGATGAACTTCGTAGAAATATCGAACTTGAAATTGCAGCAGTATAGGCAGATCGGCCCAAACACTTAGTTAAAAAGGAACGACCTTTTTAATATGTTATGAGTCCTTAAATTACATTATATTGGCTTCATGAATGCCTGTAGTTACTAAAAATTCCATTAATGGATGAGTAAATACATTTTTGTGTTGATGTCTATTGATTTTTCCTTCAGTGCATACATACATTTAATTCTGTATCTAAATCAACGTCAAGAATATTATAAATTATATTTGAAACTATCCCATGAATTTTGAACTACCGACCGTTCAAAATTTCAAAATATTATGTTTGAAGATTATTTTGTCAACGCAAATAATTTGTTTCACTGGTATTTTGAGGTTCCAAAAGTACGTTCTGTGGTTTTAATTTTTAATTATTTGGTCATACAGTACAATAGAAGAATTGCATCCAGAATTAAGGAAAAGTAAGCGAAGTATGTACTTAAGAGGTTAAGCATACATTGTTAAGCAAATACCAAGCACGAGTCTTCGACAAAATACTGTATTGTGCTTCCACCTTGAATTCTACTCCACAAAAACATTTCGGAAGTTTTTGTTCTTTTTTTTTCTCAAAAAAATACTAAAACTTTTGTGTGTTCTTTTTGAATTAAACATACAAACGCATGGTCTAACCATGTACCATAAACCATTTTAGTTTGCACTAAAAAGAAGTGAAACACTCAAATGAATACATTTTCCTTTTAATGCAGAACAACAACAAAAAAAACTCACCGAGTACAATACATTTCTAGGACTTTGTTAAATTTATGCAAACTAAGAACACTTTTACAGTTGCACAT
The DNA here is from genome assembly GCA_951509635.1 of Eupeodes luniger. Taxonomy (NCBI): domain Eukaryota; kingdom Metazoa; phylum Arthropoda; class Insecta; order Diptera; family Syrphidae; genus Eupeodes; species Eupeodes luniger. Next base: position 91,805,467 of record OX608074.1, read on the forward strand.
TATTGTACCAGTGTTGGTGAAAAAATACACCTTTTTCTGTGTTTCCTTAATCCAAACAATGATACGAGTATAATGAATGCACATGAAGAATGTATATTATATATACTGGTGTACATAGGATGTAGGTACATATTTGCAACCGAACCAGAGCAGAGGTAGGGAGGTAGGTAGGTATAGTGCTTCAGGTCGTAATTCACTGCACTATCAGTGCACTTACGTGGGCTTAAATATTATTTCGCCTCAGCATCAGCATCAGCATCAACATTTTGGCGAATGTCCAACAAAACAAAAAAAGAAGGAGGAAAGTAATCTCAAAGGATATACATCAGGACTTGAGCTGGGTAAATTGTAGCAGGGAGCGATATCATTATTTGGTGGCCTTGTTTTGTTCCGCGAAATTTCCAACGATCTTTGGTCTACAAAACTCTCAATTAAGCTTCGGTTATTTGAGTTTGCAGAGAATTTGCCACAGATTCATTCATAGGTAAAACGTAAAACACATAAGAGCATTGTGTCTAAACGCTCTGTACATATTCCTGCAGTTCTCGTAGGTGGATTATCAAGGTATGCATTTGCATGTCCCTTTGCTACATGATGCCGATATCAAATACCGAATTTAACCAAGTTTACCACGTTTATCCAAGAACCTTAGAACAATCGTCTTTCATGATTCAGCATAGAAGTTAATGGTTCATCCTGCCTCGCATTCATAAATGATTCAACATGATTTTAAGAGTAGAACATGAGTAGGTGGTATTTGTTATATGAATGAATTTGGGTTAATTTTTCTAACTTTTGGCGTTGTGGTGAATGGTATGGTGGAGATGAATAAGTCTTTTGAAATTGTCTGGCCGGTGAAAATTTTGGGTTTCATGTTTCAAGAGTCTTTGATAAAGAATTGATTCCACCCAAACGAACTTAAACTTACATATTTATAAGCTATAGAAATGTGTTAGGAGAGTAAATGTTTTTAATATGGTTATCGCAGAAGTGGGCATTAAACCTTTTCCGACTTTGAAACATATGGAGGCGCCATATGCTTTACATAATAACGATGAAAAAGTTTTGTAGTGTCAAAATGTGTGTTTGAAGGATACAGAAATAGGTGTGCACACAAATGTCAGGTGTGTTGTAGGCGTAAAGACTGCTGCTAGTTACAAATTTTATTGTTTCGTAGTTTTATACATATACGGGAAGCCTGAAATTCTAAATTCCATTATTTTAAAATTTATTGCTTAAGCCACTTCTTCACTTGTCGGTGCGGTATCGATATTTCGTTAAATACAAAAACATTTGAAGGACGTACTGATTTGTGCTCTACGTGCAGTATCAATACGATGAGAAAGTAGATCCCCGGGCTTCGGTATAAGGAATCATTAATGTTTTTGTAAACAACAAATAAATAAGAAAATAATTTTTAATTACAATTTGAATAAAAATTACCGAAATTGTAATTTAACATTTTCAGGGATATTTAGTGATAGTAATCAAAAAATTAAATATTTTAATTTGATTGAATTATTTTCAATAAATCTGTGCCGAAACTTTACCAACAAGGGGTAATTATAGACCTTCGTCAAGTGCAGTCGCATTTTCTTTTCGCTCCGCAGTTGCCTTTTGCCACCTTTTCACCGACCCCAAATATCATACAAATAAATAAAACAAAAAAACCTATCAATATACTCGCAGCGCGTGTGATATACATACCTACCTGACCCACTTTACTGCCCATCGCCGTTTCCCATTACACCAGCATTTTTTATTTTTTCTTCTTGTGTATTAACAAGTATAGAAAAAATTAAAAACAAGTGAAAAAAATCATAATCAAAAACCCTAAACAAAAATAAACCATATCTTTGTCTTTTTTTCTGTTTCAATTAATTATGTCGTGCGCGAATAATATGTGTGTCATCGTTGACTCAAACGCGGAACTGTTGAAATGCAGTGGTCTGTGTGGGAAATACCTTCACCCCTCTTGTGCTGGCTTGGCCAGAAAGGCAAGTGTATACCTGAAAGACTATCTACGCAATTTTGCGTTTTATTGTGATGAATGCAATAAAATATCCGTGTCGGATATTATGATTGCTATTCAATGTCTAAAGGAATCCCTGTGTAGTGAACATTCCGTGTGCCAAGATCAAATTTCTAATCTCTCTAAGAAATTTGATCACGTATGCAATAGTGTTGAAGACTCAAATATCCAATGTCAACAATCGTCCACCCAATGCCTTTCCACGATACGTTCCCTGGAAAAACAATATTGTGACGTAATCGGTGGATTGAACTCTCTTCGTTTAGACATTGATGATAAATTAAAGGTGTTAACTTGTTCGGCTAACGATCTAAAGAAAAACTTGTCTGACCAGTTAAACCTACTAAAGTCGGATATTGATTGCTGTCTTCAAAGTTCGTCATCCCGGCTCTCCCCCTCCTCCAATCATTTGAGTGATGTTGCAAATGTTAGACTCGTTAATGAATTTGAAAACATTAAGTGTATGCTATCGCGGGTTTCAACTGCACTCATATCTATTGCTTACGATGTAAGTAATCAAGAACAAAAATATATGAGTGTGCAACGTGAACTTGAAAGCCTTAATGTCCAATCGCAGAAAATTGAATCGCTTCTCTACGACGTCATTAAACAACCTGGCATACCGTCGTGTGATATCGGGAACGTGTCCATTCGTGATGAAATCCATGCGGCAAACCTGGGTGCTGACCCTCTGCAACAATCCACCCCAGTAATTACCATTGCGGAAGAAGATGTAATCTACAAATGTGGCCATTCCTGGAAATTATCCGATTGGAATTTGAGACTTAGCAGGCTTGAATCCGCTAACAACACATGGTTCGTGCTGAACAATTGTCCCGGATATGCTGATGCTACATGGATTCGCTCCTACTTTAAACGAGAATTCTGTGTCGATATTTGCGAATGTCTTCAATTGTCTGGAAGAAGATTCAAGTTCCTGATTCCTACCAAATATAACTGGATGTTTCATCACCAAAGAGGATTTATACGTATTGGTCAAATGCGGCTTTCTATAATGAGCAATAATAAGTCTAACAAACCCAAACCTAATCCCAAACATGTTAACAAACCTAATCCCATACCTAATCTCAAACCTATTACCAAACCTAATCCCAAACATAATCCCAAACCTAATCCCAAACAAAATATTGAAACAAACTGGACTCTCAAAACAAAAATCTTTCCAAACTTTTCTCTCTCTAACCAACTTTCGTCCCTTAAACGGAAAACCTCTCCTACCTCTATAAAGCCTCCATCCAAACGAGTTTCTTTTAACCCTTCCCATCCGGGTCTTGGTTTTCGCCCTCCGATGGTTGATCCTCCTGCCAAAACACCCGAGTATCCAAATTTCATCCATTCTCACACCCTTAACCCTGCTTCTTCTTCATCAGTTCCCCAAGAACCGCAAGGATTCCTTAACCCAATGATCCCTCCAAATGTTAAGCTAACCAAACATCTATCTGAGGCCAATATTAATGATCGATATGTTATGTCCCGTCTTAGAGACCACAAAATTTACAACAATGTTCGTCTTTACCTAGCTTTCCTGCATGACAAACCAGATTCTGTTTGCTTTGAAGGTAAAACAAATACGAACATAAAGGTTTTGATCTCCCAAGAAGGCCTCCCTACCAAACGAGATGCACTAATGGAAATATTCTTGAAATTCCATGATGGTCTTGAAATTTCTCCTCAAAAAGTTAGAGAAGACCTAACCTCTTTTGCTTCCTTTATCTCTTCAAAACGATTATCTCATATCCAAAAATCCCGTGCAGATATGAAGAAATACTATCGCTCCTAACCCGAAGACCACTAAACCTAAATGTCTTAGCCTGTACTATCAAAATGTAAGAGGGTTAAGGTCTAAAACGTCTGCCGTCTTTAATATATCCCAAAACCTACCTTATGACATCTTTGCCCTTACCGAAACCAACCTCACACCCGATATCCTTAGTACCGAACTCTTCACTTACGACTATTCCATCTATCGAATGGATGTCGTGGAATGTGCGAATAATACACATGGCCGTGGTGTGCTTTTAGCTATCAATAGTAATTTTGAAAGTTCACTACTCCATATTCCTACTTCAATGGAATTTGAAGGTGTATCAGCTAAGGTTACACTCCCTAAGTTTTGTCTTTTTGTCCTTTGTTGTTATATTCGACCAGCCCAACAAATTAAAGCATACCAAGCTGCTGTTAATGCCATTGATTATCTGCTCGAACAAGTGCAGCCTAATGATATGATCATCGTTCTTGGCGACTTCAATCTTCCCCATCTCAATTGGTCCACCTCAGATGATCAGACATCCTTCTTTCCAACTAACATCTCCTCTGAATCTGAATCGCTGTTCATTGATCGTCTGTCTGATTGTGGTCTTTTTCAATTAAATGGAGTAGCAAACTTTATGGGAAGACACCTCGATCTCATATTCTCATCTGATTGCGATAACTGTGTTGTCTCCGCGAGCCCTCACCTCCTCTCAACCTTGGATCGCTATCATCCTCCTCTTAATCTCTCCTTCCCCATTGAATTTGAAAACAACTTGTTTGAAATGGAGAATTACTGTTATGATTTTCGTAGGACTGATTTCTCCAAACTCAACAATCTTCTTAGCTCAGCCGACTTTGAATTAAGTTCCCTCCACTCAACAGTAGAGTCCCTTACAAATTGGTTTTATTTGATTCTCTCATACTGTATTGAAGAATCAGTACCGTTCTCTCGTAAAAAAGATTTCACTTCTGCTCCCCCTTGGTACAACAGAGAGCTCCGTAACCTAAGAAATAGCCGTAATAAGCTTTGGAAGATCTTTTTACAGTCCAAATCTGATACCGACCACAACAACTATCTTCTCGCCTATAATTCTTTCTCGGAATTAAGGGAATCCCTTTATAACCAATACCTTAACCAAATGGAAAATAACCTTCTTTCTGATGCAAGGACATTTTTCAAGTTTATCAATGTCAAACGAAAATCTGATGGGTTTCCACCTTCAATGAGTTTCTCCAACAAAATCTCCTCAGATCCAACAACCATTTCAAATCTATTTGCCGAATACTTTAGCAAATCGTACACTGAACATCTTCATGATCCTGATCCACACTACTTTAGTTATTTGGATGGCTGCACTCAAACCTCTCTTTCATCTTTTACAATAACTGAAGAAATGGTACTTGCTAAAATCGTAAGCCTCAAAGAAAACTTTAGCCCTGGTCCCGATGGCGTCCCATCAGTTATTCTAAAAAAATGTATGCATTCTTTGTCAAAGCCTCTAACTGCACTCTTTGAACTCTCTCTTTCCCAAGGTGTGTTTCCCCATGTATGGAAAGATTCATTTATATTTCCTATTCATAAACAAGGCAATAAAACCGAAATTAACAATTATAGACCTATTGCGAAACTTTCATGCATTCCTAAACTGTTTGAAAGCCTAGTTTATGATTCCGTTTATTTCCATTGCAAGCCCTTATTCTCCCCCGCTCAACATGGTTTTCTTAAAGGTAGATCCACTACGACTAACTTAATTGAGTTTATATCAAAAGTTTTGTCAGCCCTTGAGAAGGGTAATGAAGTTGATGTTGTATACACTGATTACAGCAAGGCCTTTGATAAAATATCTCATAAGATAATTTATCTCAAACTTAGAGCCCTAGGCTTTCCATCTATGTTTATAAACTGGATAGGATCCTACCTTGCCAATAGAACTTATAGAGTCCTCTTCCGCAACTCAGTTTCCAGTCCCATACATGCAACTTCTGGCGTCCCACAAGGTAGTCACCTTGGCCCCCTTCTCTTCGTCTTATCTGTTAACGATGTCTGTCTCAAATTAAAAAACTCAGATATCCTAATGTTTGCGGATGATAAGAAAATTTTTAAAATTATCTCAACTCCATCTGATTCCCTACTTTTACAAAATGATCTTAATATCTTTTTTGTTTGGTGCATGCATAATTTCCTAGAGTTAAATGTAGGTAAATGTAAACAAATGACCTTTTCGCGCAAACAAATGCCATCTCATAGAGTATACTTCTTCCTTAATGACGCCGTCAACGAAGTCGATTCTATTAGAGATCTTGGTATTATGTGTGACAAACACCTCAATTTCCATTCCCATTTTGACCAAATTATTAATAAAGCTAATAGATCTCTCGGTTTTATTAAGAGATGGTCAAAAGAATTTTCCAACCCCTATGTAACTAAAGCACTTTACATTTCCCTAGTCCGTCCTCATCTTGAATATGCATGCCAAGTATGGTCTCCCTTTTATGAAAACCATTCACTCAGAATTGAAAATGTTCAAAGACGTTTCGTTCGATTTGCCTTACGTGGCCTCCCCTGGGATGATACATCCAACTTGCCTCCTTATGCCGATCGACTTAAACTGATAGGTTTGCAACCCTTATATATTAGGCGCAAAAACGCTGATATATTATTTGCTCATCAATTGTTAATGGGCAATATAGATTCCCCGGCACTCCTGAATCATATTCATCTTAACACCAACCCTCGAAATCTGCGAACTGTCTCCCTTTTCTATATCCCTCATCACCGCACTAATTACGGGCACTTTGAACCAATGTCCAGAATTCTCCGTCACTGCAACGCTGCTATGCTAGTCTTCGACTTTAACATTTCCAAATCCCATCTGAAAGATACCCTTTACTTTTTCCCTTTTTGAGTCCGAATTCCTCGTCCCTTTTAATTTTAAGTCTAATAAAATCAAAATTGTTAGTTCTTGTACATTAAAGAGCTTTTATGTGGGCCTTAGGGCCCACATGATTTAATGTTGAAAACTGATAACAAGAAAAAAAAAAAAAAAAAAAAAAAAAAAAAAAAAAGTTAAGTTAGTGTTAAGTTAAGTTAAGTTATGTTAAGTTATAGCTTGTATTAAGCTGAATAAATAAATAAAGGGGAAAGGTAAATAGAACATTATAATACTGCGAGAAAAGTGGTCAACTTCGGAATGAGTGATAGTAAGCTGAAAGTTTGTTTATACCTTCCTTTTTGTGTTCAAAACATTGTGTAAAATGTCTCAGAAAATCTCGAGTCCACGTCACCGTCGTAATTTATGGACCGTTGAAAATAGTTAAAAGCTTTTTCTTGAATATCTCTGTTTCTATAGATCAAATGCTATTAACACCCTTATCGCAATTGCCAAGCATATAATTTGAAAAAAATGTTTTCCTCAGTCATTTTATATACGGTCAATCGTTCCAGAGATAGAGAACAAAAAGGATGTGACGCTCAACTTTTCTTAAATTATTGATTACAAATAAGTTTTGTGAAGGAATGTTTCCAACATATTGTAGCCATTTTTATTATTAGGTTCAATTTGGAAAAGTAAGACGGCAGCTCATGCGAATTCAAAACAAGTCGTTCCCTAAAACTCTCACTGCTGCTAAAGATGTTTTAGACTTGTCCAAAACAGAAACCGTAATGAACAGTTTCGGCATGTTTCGATACGCAGATAAACCCTTTTACCGATCCACAATCATTGGAGATAACTTAATCTACTCAATATTTATGTCACCAACAATATCAAATCTTATTCAAAACCTACCAAACGATTCCCCAAGACACTATCTTTTGGATGGCACTTTTAGTGTTGTTCCATCATGTGGATTTATGCAGCTCCTTATAGTGCATTTCACTCATGATAACTATGTAAGTTTATGTACCTACTACTATTTGTGATTTTTTTTATTTTTATTTAATCAAATTCTCAAAAAAGTTATGTTAAATGTAATGTTTTTAATTATACAAAATAAAAATATTTAAAGCTATTAATGTCCTCTTTGAATCTTTAGCTTTGGAAATATGTACAAGAATAATGCATATACCTTAAGGTACATCTCCAATCTTCTCAGGTGATGAAGATAAAGTTTGAAAATGACATAAGACCAAATTGGCCTTAAGTCACTTTGGAAAGCGACATAAGGCCAACCGTTGAAATTTGGCCTTATAACGCTTTTGAAAAGTGTCATAAGGCCAATTTTACGTGTTTAGATGTATTTGAAAAACGTGAACAAGTAGATTGTGTACTAACTGATTTCAATAAAGCGTTTGACAAGTTGTACCACTAATTTTTAAACTGTTTCATTTCATACTTATTATAGAGAATATAGTATAATGAATGTTCGTTTATTGAGAATTTTGGTGTTCCCCAGGGCACCCATCTAGGTCCGATATTTATTTTATTTATAAATGACTTTGTTTCGATCATACAAAATTTGACTGTCCTTATACATATACTTATGCTGATGATGTTAAAATTTTTAAAAGATTTAACACTACATCTAAGATCTGACTGCATATTTTTATAAGAAGACTTAATACCATTTAGGAACGAATGGGGCAATAAAAATAGCCTCGTTTTAAATAGTGATAAATGTAACACTATAAGTTTTACACGCAAGAAAGTTCCAATTGTTTTTCATTACATGTTTGATTCTTGTTCCTTAAGTTGATTATCTGTTTTTACTGGGTGTAGTTTTAGACTCAAAACTAACATTTACTAAGCTAATACTAAGTATTTCAAAAAGCAAATAAAATCCTTGGTTCATAAAGAGATGTAGTAACGATTTCCGTAATCCTTAACTTGAGAACAGTTACTTTTTTTTCTTTTGTGAGGCCAATTTTAGAATATGCCTGTGTAGTGTTGACAATGGAAACAATTCAGGGACGGTTTTTTATCTCCGTTCTCTTCCTTGGTTTAGTGTAAATAGTCCCTTATTCAAAAAGGTTCACTCTTATAGCTTAGAAAATATTAACAATTTCGTTTTGCTGCAGAAATAATAAATGAAACAATATCATTACCACCAGTTCTTATTGGTTTCAATTTCAGTTTAAGTCGTTCGAAACTCCAAAGCCCACTTATTACAATATTTGCCATACCGAAATTTGGTGCTCATAGTCCTCTTAATCAAATAATTGAAATATTCAATAAATTTAATTTTTTTGTAAGTTCACCAAATGACAATTTTAAGAATTTCATATTCAAAACAATCTTTCGTACCAGTTTATAGATTCAAATTTGATGTTAAGTAGTTTTTAAGCATTTATTTATAAGCATTGTTTATGTTAGCATTTAACGAATTCAAATAAATATTAACCTCAAAATTGTAACATCTTATACAAAATATTGTTTTCAACATTTGGTATAAACTTAAACCAAAACTCAACCAACAATGTTTTTGTACACAAATAACAAAAAATACTTCTAAAAATATTTAACTTTTCGAATATCTCAACTCAAAAATAAAATCTCTCCATTACCCTGCATTACTTCCATTTCCTGAAGTACCTTCTTATAAAAAAAATATGATTTGTGTTATACCTTCAACAATACACGCCAGCAGCATTAGCATGCGAAGCAGGCTTGTCATTCCGCATACAAATATTGAGCACTGGTATTTCCTAGACACAGCTGCTCTGAGCACGTTCTTCTTGTATTCATTATTTCCAGTGTTCCATTGACGTGGCCCACAGTAACTTTATATAATTAATGACAAAATTAACAGTATGTGCAGAAATTTAAACGGTTGATATTTTGTTCACGCAAACTTAAATACATACAAAATAAAAATGAACAGTTGTTGATTTTTCAGCAAACAAATTTAAAAAAAAAAAAACATTTTAGCCCACTCAGTGGTATTTTTGAATTTAATGCGCTTACAGGAAAATTACAACTTTGTTTACAAGTGTGTTGACTTCGTTATCAGAAAATTAAGTTTAAATATTAAATGAAACAGAAACACACAAACGAAAACACTTTAATGGTGCATGGATTGCAATTTGACGTTTAATGATCAAATGACACAAAAGTCCCTACCTTTTTTTAATTTTTGTTTTAAAAAAGGACATCGTCGCACATCCTTTTTTTCTGAAGCTACCCAGCTCAACCCATTCCATCATTAATGAAAATTCATTGAACTGAGCTGCTGCTCGAAAATGTTGTTAATTTTATAGATTGCATGTTATGTCACAACATGAGCTTTATACTCGTTGTACAATAAAGAAACTCGAATATAAACGTTTTACAATTTTAAATGATGAGTTGTTCCTTTTTGTTTGTAGAATCGGAAATTTCAGGACACGTAATTTGACTTATTAACGCATGTTCAAGCACAACGCGACGCGGTGGCATGGCGGCCACTGAAAAAGCAACGCGGGTAAAGCAATTATATTTAATTATGCACATATTATGAAAACAGTTCAATTTGCGTGTTTTATTTATACACTCCTCGTCACTTGAATAGGACACCCTGTATAGTTTATTTGCAATTGCTCATAACAAGAAAACCGAATAATAATATTGTGCCTGATATTTTTGTCCAATTCTTCTTCTTTCCTTTTGTACAAAAATATCAAGCTCTGGAAAAAAGCCGTAATAGCTTTTTTTCCGCTTTACGTTAGCGTGTGTTGAAATTAAAACAACATTTTTGCGCCACTTAAATAGAACATGCATTTAGTTTGAAGTTTACCTTTGACAAGCGAGCTCATATTCTTTGTTGATCGAACTTATTTGTTAATTTCGGCTATTTGATTTGAGAAAAACCTAAAATGGGTCGTGGAAAAGTGTTAACCGAAACCGAAAGATGACAAATCAAAGCCTACAAGGACACTGGGTTATCTATTGCCAAAATAGCTTAAAAAATCGAAAGGAGCTGCCACGTTATATCCACATTTTGAAGTATTTAGTTTAAATATGGTAAAAGCAAGAAATACCGAAGACACAGCGTGGTTAACAATTCGGAAAGGCGACTTATTTTAAGAAAGGCGTCAAATTCACACGAATCTTTGCAAAAATTAGGGAAATAAAATGCACGACTGGGTCGCACGAACTTGCTCCTGTATTCAAAGAGTCTGTTTAAAAAAGTATCTAGGTATGTATATAAGATTTTAAAATATACCTGTAAAATAAGTTTGTCTTCAAAGATATAAATGCCATTTGATTCGTCGAAAAAACCTCCATTTTTCAATTTTTTTGGGAGGGGGTTACATTCAATACAGTTAAAATAATTTAAAAAAAAAAAACTAATTTAAGATTCAAAATTTTACCTGAAAAATAAGTTTGTCTTCAAAAATTTAAATGCCATTTTATAAATAAAAAAGCCCTTGATTTTTCAAAAATATTTTCGAAAATCTTTAGAGCGGTTTTTTTTTAAATTAATTTTTTATATATAAAATTTTTCAATTTTGTTCTAAAAATATTTTTGGTATGCAGTTGTTTAGTGATTGTAAATATACGATCTACATTGGAATTTCGTAAAAAAATATTAACGCGTTTTTGAGATACAGAATTTTGAAAAAAAAAATTCAATATTTTTTTAAAAATCCAAACAAAAAAAAATTGCACTTTTGATAATCAAATATTGTTAAAGCAATATAAGAGCTTATTCACAAAAAAAATTATTGAAATCAGTACATAAGTTTCTGAGAAAATTAAAAAACAAAATAACGGTTCTATGAGCGGTACTTTTCCTGAGCAATACAAAAATATGTTTTTCTTATTAAAAGAAGCCAAGTTAAAAAATAAAATTTTAGAGAAAATTAAAAAAAAAACCTATCGGTTTGTTTTTGAGAAAATTCGAATTATCGTTTTTTGACCAAAAAAATTGTATGGGGGCCACTGTTAGTTTTGATCTTAAAAAAAAAATGAAAAAAACGCCTAACGCGAATCTGCTCAAAACCTTAACTTCCAAGTTTGAACTCAATCGACCCAATGGTATAGGCTGTAGGAGCGTGGACAGACAGACAAAATTCTGCACGAATGCAAAACTTGCCATATAGTTCCTATATGTCGCAAGTAAAAAGTGGTGGTGTTAAGGCAAGTCTTACAACTATGCGTCGTGTTATTTCAAAAGTAAAAAGACTGCAAATAAAGAAAAACCACCTTTAAACACGGTTCGAAAAGAACAACGCTTCTTCAGTTTTTGTCGGTTACATGTGATTTGGACTTCGGAGTGGAACTGAGTGGTCTTCTCCGATGAACAAAAAGTAATTTGGAAGGCCCTGATGGCTGTAGCTACTATTTGCATGACCTTCGCAAAGAAACACATTATTTGGACCGACTACATAGCCGTTATGGAGGTATGATGGTGCGGGAGCCCATTTCTTATTATGGAACCTGCGAACTACAATTTATGTCAACTACAATGAATGAATACAGAACCAAAATGTGGACTTTTTCAGCTTGTCGCCCTATTCTCCAGATTTGAATATCATCGAAAATGATTGGGGATGGTTGACATGTCTAGTTTATGAATCAGGTGTAGCGAACTTACCGAAGCCATCAAATTAGTTTGGATCTCGATTTCACTTAATTATTTGACTAGTTTGTATATATGTACATACATCCCTTCCAATCCCGATATTTGAAGTTTTGTAACAGAATGGTGGCTCAACATACTACTAAATACTTTGTTTATACGAGTATATGAAATACTTCAATTATCTACAATTTAAATTATTTTTGTAATAAAAAGAAGCAGACATCTCTAAAATGTGTTTTTCATTAAAATGTCCTATTCAAGTGGCACAAATTTTCGACCCCCCTTAGGATTAAATATTTCTTTCGATCAAAAAACAAGAATAAGCTTGCTTGGTTTGGGAGCAATACAGGATAAAAAAAACAGGAAAAAGGGGTGACCTATTCAAGTGGCGAGGAGTGTATAAAGAGAAAATCTTTAAACAAAAATTGTGTTTTATATTTACAGCGCTGTGCTTAAGAATTTTTTAGATTCTTTGTTTCTTACACCTAAATAATCCTTTATAAGAAAATGTTGGTGTTAATATGTTAAAAAAGTTTATATACTACTGTCCCTTTGAGTAAACAAGATAATTATTGTTAATGACCAGCTTCTCATTGCATAAATGAAACCAACACAATTAAAGAAAACTCAGTTGCAAAGCACCATTGACAGTTAGTGCAATGGACTGTCATGCCAGAGGTCTTGGCTGTGATCCCTTCCTATGCCATCTAAAGTTTTTTTCACGGGTACCGACTCTTGCGAGGAATTGACAAATTCTTCAAGAGTAATTCTTGTCATGAAAAGAGCTTCTTCAAATTAGACGTTCGGTTTCAGCTTAAAACTGTAGGTCCCCTCCATCCCTGACAACAGTACTCGCACACAGGAATGGTTGAGAGTTGTAAGTCACTAGCCCCTAGTTCTCAATGGACTGTTGCCAATTTATTTATTTATTTTTAAACTATAAAAACGTCACGAGTGAACTCTAAATACCAATCTGAAGAGTTTAAATTTCAACAGAAGTATTATTTGACCTTAAGCTATCTAACCTAAATACTAATAACTTTTAAAATCGAAGTCATTTTTTTTTTAATCACTATAAATTATGTACATTTAATTTTATATCACAAAATTTAAATATTCCAAATCAATTAAACTGTGGCAGCAAGTATACGCCTTTTGACCCAGTCGTATTTTTTTTTCTTTTGAATTACTCGACTTTGAGAAACTATAGAAATTGTTCTTCTTGCGAGCTTAAAAAGAAAAACACTGTTTTCAAAGAATTCCCACGCAAACATTCACCCAAATTTTCCATTATGGTTTTCTGATGGTTTCAAATAATTTTCTCAAATTTTTATAGCCTTCGAGAAAATTAAAAAAGAAGTTTCTGCAGCACGTAGGCGGCATAAGTATCTATACATTTTGCTTTCAATTTTTTCTACCAGCAGCATTATGGTTGAAATTTTATAATGGTTTTTCCTTTAAAAAAAAGTCCCATAAAATAAAGGTATTTTAAAGTGCAAAAACCTTCAGTTAAGTCCATGTTGACGTTTATGTACATATCTATTAAAGAATATCTTCCTCAGGCACCACCTTCTTTGTCGATACACAACAAACTAAGAATTTTCTTTACATTTTCTTTGAAACTGAACAATGCAACAAAAAGTAAATTGAGAAACTTTTTCTCAAGAATCTTATGGCAGGTATAAGGCACCTTACCTACCTACATGATCTTATACCCAACACAAAAACTTGTTGTCCTTCCAGGGTTGTTTTTGTATCTCTATTTTTCTATAAACAGCAATCTTCCAATACCACGTATAATGTGTAGAAAAAATATTCTTTTTGAAATTATTCATAGGAACGCACCCTTTTGCATTTAAAGAATGTGGGAAGAGCTTTGTTGCTGGAAAACTGATGCTATTCACTCACGTTGTCAATCTTCAATGTCAAGAATCAAGTAGATATGCTTCTGGTGTTCATATCAAAAAAGGTTCAACACTATGCGACATAAATTGTATTGAACTGGAAGAATCTGTATCACTTGTTGTGTTGTCAAGGAAGGGGGTGGTAATTTCAGAGAATTGATGATGGTTTAATATAAAAATAAGGATGGAAAAACGTTTTTCTTTCAATATGATGTGCAGATTGAGTAGGTTTTGAAGAAAATTTTGACTTTCTCTCGAACCAATAATGCTAGCGTCTTGAATTAAATTTAATATTATAAAGGGTTGGCCAATTAACTTTTTTTTTAGAAAATGCTATAAAAACATCGAGTGTAGCTTCGGCTGTGTGGCCCGTAGCGGAGTCCTGTTGATACCAAATGTTGCCAATATCCTCCTCTTCCTTTTGTGAACGAAAATTCGTTCAACATGGCTCGATAACGATCGCCATTCACTGTAACAGCCACTCCTTGCTCATTTTAGAAAAACGGCCCAATTATGCCTCTGGACCAAAACCCGCACCAAACAGTGAGTCGTTTTGGGTGTATCGGCTTTTCAATGTATGCGTGCGGGTTTTCTGTGCCCCAAATTTGTTTATTTACATACCCGCCAAAATCAAAATGAGCTTCATCTGAAAAGATGATTTTGTTGGCAAAATCGGCATCTTCTCTAAGCGTTGTTTCCAGCGTTGTTCAACCGTGTACACAACCATATTCGTTCAGCGGAAGGATTAAACTAATTATCTGTCAAATCAGACATGAGCTAAGTATTACCATTTACGAAATAAGCACAAGTTGAAAATAAAACGTTAGATTACGGACCCTTTATATTGTAAAGTGATACCAAACTTATATGTTTTTGAAAAAAAAAATTCATTCAATGGTTTTTTTATAAATCATAAAAACTGAAAAAAATATTTGTCACCTTAAATATTTTACGAAAAAAAACTGATTTTATCTCCAAAATAATTTTGTGCAACGAAAAATAACGTTTTTGACGTCTGGTAAAATTTTTAGAAAATCGAATTGACAGTATTCTTATAAAAAATAAAAACCTACAAAAAAAACATTTCTAAAAGTTGACAAAAATTGATTTTAGTCTCAAATATTTTTTTAAAAATTTAAGATTATGGCTTCAAACTAATTTTTTTTATAAGAAGTATTGTTTTCAACATTCGGTGAAATTTTGAGAAAAATTGAATCGACAGTTTTTTGTACAAAAAATAAAAACCTATAGAAAAAACAGAACTACAACTTGATAAGAATTTACTTTTGACTCAAATATCTTTTCAAAAATTAAAAAATTGGCATCAAACTAATTTTATCTCACAGAGAATACTTTTTCGACATTAATTAATTTTTTTATAAAAATACAACAGTTCGTTTTTTCATAAAAAAATAAAATCTACAAAAAATAGTACGCAAATTTGGTAAAAATTGATGTTCGGTTCTCGATATCTCGTGAATAATAGAAGATATTGACTTCAAATTAATTTCATTCATCTAATTTGTATTTGTTTATTTAAGAAATTAAAACTTTAAAGAAATGCTACTAAAATTTGTAAAAATTGGTTTTCGACTAAAAATCTCGTTAACTAAAATAAATTTTGAAATCAAACTATTTCATTATATGCAAAATATTGTTTTTTTTTTATTTTTTATTTTGTATTTTTAAATTTTTAAGAATCATTCAACTGACAACTTTTTAAAAAAAAACTCAAGAACCTACAACCCTTTTAAGCAAGACAAATCGACAGACGGGATGGGAAGTTATCAGTGTGGGTCGCATCCCAGCCTCTTTTTCTTTTACAAATCGAGCTCCTTTTTGGTACCATTTTATGCGACTCTGAATTTCTCAACCCAGTCAATGGAATATAAGATTATTGAACTTTTATATTATCCTTACCATAAAAGCACCATCAACCAGCCATAATATCGATTTGTGAAACAGAAGCCACAAACTTATAACAGAAACCAAAAAGCAACTATCGCGGAACTCAAGCGGTTGCATCATTTAATACATCCATATGCATTCATTCCTGTAGGTACTCATTGATTAAAAATGATGTCTGAGATTTGAAACTAGTAGTTTTTGCTTCCTATAGCAAAAAAAGACAATGTTGCTGAAGATAATCCAACCCAAGCGAAACCATTATCCTTGATACGTGTTAAACCACTAAGCATTCAGTGTTTGTTGCTATATAGCTACGTTACGTTGTAAAGTTTAGAGAATATGAGTATATACAGAATCACAATATTACAAATATCCCTCTTTTCCTATATCCTTCGGCGACATCAAAAACAATAACAACAACGAAGACGACGACGACAACGACTAGAATATAACGACGACAACACGGCGGCGAGGTCATGCTCTAGGATGAGGGTTTTGAAGCCTCTTACCACACTTCAATTCTTATTCCTATTCCTATTCCTACCTATATACTAAATCACCCAACTGTGGAGCTTTATATTTGCCCTTTAAAGAATCTATTTTTATACAAAGTCAACATAGTTATGCAACCTTTAAAGGAGTCTTTCAACACAATCCTCTATAAAATTAAATTTTCTATAGAATAAGATAGAATTTAGGTTTGTTATGTTTAAATTCTCGAGGCTTCTCCGGTTTGGTTCGGTTCGGTTCGACCCGGTCCGGTTATGGTATAAATTTGTTTAACTTTTTATAACTTATTTGATTGCTATAGATATACAATTTTATTTGCAGACATCACCATAGCCGAGTTAGAACGCAAAAATGGCCTTGGGTGTATAATTTCAATATTATTTGACACGATTGTTTGCGTAGCGTGTGAAATCGGTATGCCTATCTGTTTTCACTGAAATTATGTTGATGTTAAGCCAATATGAACAGTGGAACGGAAAAGCACTGAAATTAGAGAAAAAATCAATTTTGATTATGTAACATTGTAAAAGCTTAAAATGAGTCTTGTAAGCAGAAAGCTGAAAGTAAAACGTCTTGGACACACCTTTTTTGATGTTTCATTTATGTCGTTATCATTTTGACTTAAAAATCGGAAAAATTACCATTTTCGAACGCTTACCCTCGACAATGGCTGAAAAAAACCCAGCCAGATGGTGTTATCTGATATAATAGTGCGTATCACTCAACTCCCAACATTTGATGCAGGCTCTTAGTCTATATAGAGGTATAGAAAAAAATAGCAGTTTCTCAAGAGCTGTCTAAGTTCAAATAGCTAACGACGTTGTTTTAATACAAAAAATTCCAATTTCATTTAAAAACTTTTGATAATTTTCATAGAATTTTCTTATATCTGTCCCACTGTGCGGGCAAAAATTATTTTAAACTATTTGCTTTGCAAAGAGCAACTTATCTATTATAAATCTATGTTTATATTTTCTAAAAGCTAAATATGAATCATTTATAAATCTATTTTATTTAAATTGCAAATGAAGTACAAGTTTTGACTTTGCAATTAAATTAATTTATTCGCTTTGTTATTTTAATTAAATGACAAATAATTTTTAATGATTTAACTATTCGAGAATGTAAAAGCGTAATCATGTCAATAAAAATACACCATTTCGGTAATAAAAAAGTTGCTTTACCTAAATTCACTAGTATAATGAAATACGTAGATAATTGATTTGGGTTCATATCAAGTGTCCATAAAAGAGAGTTAAATGAGGAAAGCAGTTGACATGCATTCAGTTTATCTAAAATACTTCAATCATGGAAATTCAGTTTTATAAAGGATGTTTTTTTAACAGTGTGGTTTTGAAGAAGAAATACAACGCGTATAATTAAACTTTATATTCAAGAATTTAATTTTATTATATGAAAATAAGGGTTTGCATTATGTTTATTAATGATGATAACTTAGAGCCATTAGACACCGCGGTTGGATCAAATAAATTACAGCCGATTGGCCCAATTTCCACCACTTTTTGCAGCAATTGGGGCCCTATATCAGCAATAACGCGCCAAATATTCTCTTCCAAGGCGTCAATCTTCTTGGACAGTGTTAAATCCCACTATTTTTAAGGCTGCGCCACAAGCCCACTACCCAAAAGTTTTCTTCAATATAGTGATTGTTTCGTTTCTTGTATGGCATGAAGCGCCGCGCCGCGCCGTCTTGATTGAACGAAAATTTCATTAATCATGGCTCTATAGTGTTCACTATTAACTGTTACATTATGCCCGTCTTCATTTTTGAAGAAATATGAACCAATGAATCCCTCTGCCCATAGATCACATCAAATTGAATTTTTAAGGAAGTAACGGTACGCGTCCAAGAGCCCCCGTAGACTGCAGAATTTTTATCGGCCGATAGTTTGGTCGTGTTGGGCTGAAAGTGCGCACACCGAACCAACTAAACAGTTTGGTTGGTGAACAGGGCGCAAACTATCCAACAGTCGGCCGACTATTTCTACAATCAACAATTTTGATTTGGGCTACGCCATATTCAAAATACACGCACACGACGCCAAATCACAGAGCGAACTTAACTATCGGCCGACTAAACAATCGTCATGTAGGTATGCGCAGGCGTGTATGCGCCAATACTGATTAAACAGTTGGCCGATAGTTGGCCGACAGATTAGTTGGGTAGCTCATCAAACTTTTTTATCGGCCGATACTGAATCGCTGTAGTGTGCACATATGCATTCCTCTCCGTACTGATTAAGAAGCCGACCAAACTATCGGCCGATAAAAAGTCTGCAGTCTGCGGGGGCTCTAACAATAGGTTGATAACTGCAAATACAACATTTTTGTTTATTAACGTACCCATTAAACCAAAAATTAGCTTCATCGCTGAAAATCAGGATTGGTAGCCATCTCGTTTTATGATAATTCACCGAACGTGCGACAGTGTGACGCCCTTGATGGTCGTTCGGCTTTAATTCTTGCCCGAGTTAGACTTTGTAAGCTCGCAAACTTTCCACAAAATCTTCCATAAAGTGGATGACCACAGTTCCAATATGGTGGATGAACTTATTCAGGTCTTCTTCTAAAGTCCACACAGCAGCAACAGAGTCTTCGATGTGCACTGACAGGTGACAGCTGTCAAAAAGACTAACTTCGAAAAAAGGATAACCAGATTGAAAACGAGACGTTTAAGAAAAACACACGTTATATGAAAGAAGTCAAAAGATGTTTATTCCATTGCCATCAAACAAATAACCACCACATGTTACGGTTGCATCGCACCTTTTTCATGAAAATTTCCATGACCAATTCTCAAATGTGCGGCTATTTGTCCTCGATAACGTTACGAATTCCATTTTTAAGCTCTTGAATCGAAAAGTCTTACGGGCAATTTCTTGACAAAGTTCTAGTCTCTTAAACTCGGTTTATTGAAAAATTGGATCGCTATCATTTCTTTATCAAGTTCTCAAGCGTTAGAACTCTGATTTAGATCACAGTCTTAGCTAGAATTTCGATTTACTAAACCCTAAAATTTTAGGGGTCTAGGATATTTAAACTCATTTGCAATGTTATTAATTCTTTAAAGTATTGAATGATAAGTCCAACATTGTTTTAGTAAATTTGAAGTCACCGGATTTTTTAATGTGCTATGTTAATAAATGTGCACTTCGAAAATGTGTGGGAACCAAATAAGTAAACAATACAATTTAATATTGAAAGTACAACAACAAAACCGACATTGGTTGACAGAAAAATTAAATTAATTTAAATCGACAGTTCATTAAATAAATTGAGATTAATAAAAAATTTATATTGCTAAATCAAAATTGAAAAACATTCAATATTATCAATTGATTGAGTTCCAAAAATTGATGTCAAGAAATCCGACCGGATGCTATTAAAGTAGTAAAATATTTGTTAGAACTTTGTTTAATTGAACCGAGATTAAAGCCCTAAGAACTCAATAATTTCTACACCGAATTCAAAAGAAATCATAGAAAGTGAATAAATGCTTGAGTTCTAAATATTTGTAAAATTAAAATTCAAAGATCAACCGAGAGTTATTAGATCGAGTTTTAAATTGGTTTTAGAACTTTGCTAAAGTTAAGGTTTTAAATCAGAAGATTTCGATGTAAAATTTTTTTTGCCTTTTTCGAGAATTAACACGATCAGAAAAATCGTGAAATGCTTTGGAAAATTTTCAACATATTTTTAGTGAATTTTTAAATGTTTTATTGTTTTGCTACGGAGCTTGTATCATTTCAAATTTAAAAAGAGGCTGGGATGCGACCCACACTGATAACTTCCCATCCCGTCTGTCGATTTGTCTTGCTTAAAAGTTTGTCTATATGTATCAATTTTTACCAAATTTGCGTATACTATTTTTTGTAGATTTTATTTTTTTATGAAAAAACGGACTGTTGGATTTTTATAAAAAAATTACTGAATATCGAAAACAATATTTTCTGTGAAATAAAATAAGTTTGAAGCCAATATTTGTAATTTTTGAAAAGCTATTTGAGTCGAAAGTAAATTTTTACCAAGTTTTAGTATTGTTTTTTTTTTAGGTTTTTATTTTTTGTAAAAAAACTGACAATTCGATTTTTCTCACAATTTTTAAGAATGTTGAAAACAATATTTCTCATAAGTTAAAATTAGTTAGAAGCCATTATTTCAAATCTTTGAAAAGATATTTGAGTCGAAAATCAATTTTTACCAACTTTTGTTAAATTTTCTAAGGTTATTAATTTTTTCTACAAAAGCTGTAAATTCGATTTTTCTCAAAATTTTACTAAATGTTGAAAACAATATTTGTTATAAGATAAAATTAGTTGCAAGCCATAATCTAAAATTTTCGAAAAGATATTTGAGTCGAAAATCAATTTTTACCAACTTTTATTAATTTTTTGTTTAGGTTTTTATTTTTGGTAAAAAAACTGTCAATTAGATTTTTCTCAACATTTTTCAGAATGTTGAAAACAATATTTCTTATAAGATAAAATAAGTTTGAAGACATAATCTCAAGTTTTTGAAAAGATATTTGAGTCAAAATTCAATTTTTACCAACTTTGAGTAATGTTTTTTTAGGTTTTTATTTTTTATAAAAAAAGTGTCAATTAGATTTTTCTCAAAATTTTATCAGATGTCAAAAACATTATTTTTCGTTGCAAAAAATTGTTTTGGAGATGAAATCATATTTTAGTCGTACAATTTTCCAGGTGACAAATTTTTTTTTTCAGTTTTTTTGATTTATAAAAAAAACCGTTAATTGGATTTTTTCCAAAAATATAATTGTTTTGTATTACGTTACAATATATAATATAAAATTTAATTCACGTCTCTTACGTCATTGGTTCATGAGATATTTAGGGTTAACCAAAATTTTTATCTTTTTTTTAAACTGCTATGGTAAAAAAACCACCTTCGAAATTTTCTTGAGAGCTCTTTCCGCATCTTTCTGCCTTATTATCTGTAAAACAAAATTTATTTGAAGTCGATATCTCTTCTGGTTCTTGAGCTATGGACGACGAAAAAAACGTCGCGAACGTACGTACACACGCACGCACAGGCATCTTTCTAAAAATCTTTTATTTCGACTCTAGGGACCTTGAAACGTCGAGAAATGTCAAAATTTTCAATTTGAAAAATCGGACCCATTACAATAACTTCCTATGGGAAGTTAAAAATATGACAGACTTAAAACTGACAGGTGCCCGAATTTTTAATAAAACTTCTCATCGGAAAACTCAGTAGAATTTTAAAAATCGCTTCACAATCAATAATATCCTTATCTAGAAATTAAGAGTAACTAATTCTTGTGTTTCAGGGACTCGGGCAAATATTTTGATTAGTTATAAGTTTTGCTTTTGGTTTCGTTCTCTGAAGGGGCCGATAACTGAATATATAAGTTTGTAAGACCTATGCTATGTTTATGAGAATAAACTTATCAAATTATTGGAACCAATGAAGTCAAATATTTTAAATTTGGAATAGTTGTTGTAATAGTAGCAGTTGTACTTGATCAAAAGACGGAAATATTCATTTATTTACTCATTCACTGATTTACCAATTAATTAATTCCTCATCCACTAAATTATCCATCTACATTATAGAATTGCAAACTGCTTTATAATTTTGAGTTCTGAAAATATTAAAATTAAATGCTTTAAATCAGAATCAGTAGTTCCAACAATTTATGTCAAGGAATCAACAGTTCTCTTAAACCAAACTCATAGGCATATATTTACATATCTCTTGCTTAAATGGAAATCGTATTTCCTGACAGTTAAATTTCATATCTCCAAAATGCATCAGTACATTCATATTATTTGACATATAAAATGGAATCGATTTTTGTGAAAATGCGCCATAAATCCCCATCCCAGAATTTATGTCCTTTCGTAACGTTATTTTTGTTTCTGGTTTTTCTTCTATTTTTTTGAAAACCATAACGTTCAAGATACAAAACCCAGTGACAATGTGTGTATTTCTTCGCTTCGCCTTGATGTAATATGGCAGATGAAAACATTTTAAGCTGCTGGAAAATTGAATTTCATGACACTGTGTGATGTTTGTCAACAAAAAATATATATACATATATACAAATAATCTGCTTTTGAGCTCAACGATAGGACAAAGTTATTGAATTGGAAGAAGAGTCCTTTAGGTTCTTCTTTATATAAATCATCTTGTTGGTTTATGTATGAGTATTTTTTTATTGAGTGGATATTTATCTCGAAATACATAATAGGATTTATAGTGTTTGAATGAATGGGAACACAGGTTGGAAGATGCAGGCTGCAAGGCTAAGACCATACAAAAGTAAGTAAATTATTGGATTTTAACATAAATAAATACCTGCTCGTAGTTCCTAAACATGTTGATAACCTAGTCGAATTCAAAAACTTATTTTGGTAAAGATATGATAAAGCGATACCAATATTTTTGTGTCTTTAGATATTTGGTTGTATTTATACATAACTTTTAAGTTGTTGTAATCAAAAGGAAATTTGGTAAATTTTGGAATGGAGAATCTCTAAAAATACGTTAAGTCTTTTGGCCAATACATTACTTGTAGTTACAAAAGATCCTAATTGAATCATAGCTTCTACAATACCTGTTGATGTTGAGAGGTTCAAAAGCAGGAATGAAGTTGGAAATTTGTATGAGCAGGTGAAACGAAATTCACAAGTGCATAAACCTCGAACCAAAGGCTGCAAAGACGAAAGTGGAAAGATCATAATAGAATTGCAGTCAAAGCTGAGAATATGGAAGAACCACTTCTGCAGACTGTATAACGGCGACGAAGAAGCGAATTTCACTGTCAGGCAGGAAGATCCATTCAACATAGACGACGAAAGCCAACAATCCTGTCTTCCTGACTTAGACTTAGACTTAGACTAGCTTTTCAAAGCAGCTATAGAGATCATTTGGTTAGGAGCATGTACCAACTTATCTGTAAAACATGGTCAGAAGAAAGGGTGCCCGATTAATGGAACCTCAGTATTGTTGGCCCGATTCTGAAAAAAGAAGACACTTGGAACTGCACCAACTATAGAGGCATCAGTCTATTCCCTTCCGTAATATGTGAACGTCTAAAGCCCATCGTCAACAACCTGATAGGTCCTTATCAGTGTGGTTTTAGACCAGGAAAGTCCACAGTCGATCAAATATTCACATTACGGCAGATCCTGGAAAAAACCCAAAGACATCAAATCGACATCCACCATCTTTTCATAGATTTCAAGGCCGCATATGACAGCATCGACAGGGACGAGCTGTATTATAGCCATGTATAGTTTTGGCATCCCTGACAAACTCGGCCGTTTGTTCAGGATGACCATGGCGAATTCACGCTGCTCCATAAAGGTTAGAAACAACTGAACAGAACCTTTCGATGTCAAAAAAGGCTTTAGACAAGGTAATGCGCTGTCATGCGATTTATTTAACATCGTATTTGAAAGAATAGCGCAGAGCTCCCACGTCAACACTATAGGCACTATCTTTCACAAGTCTGTCGTCTGTCCAATTACTAGCATATGCTGATGACATTGAAATAATCGGAAGAACTCAGTGTGATGTCAATGGGACTTTTGTGAGCATTGAGGCAGAAATGGGTTTAAGGGTTAATGAGGGCAAAACAAAGTACATGCTGTCATCAAGAAAGGACTTACAACACCGACGTCTCGGTCAAAACGTCACCATAACTATGAGGAAGTTAAGAAATTCGTCTACCTAGGCTCCGCTATGAAGGCAGAAAACAAACAACGGCGCAGAGACATAGGGCCCAGGGGCATAACGCCCAATTTTTTATTTTTCGGGGCTTATGTCTCACTTCGGTGGGACATTAAACCGAAATTGAATTTGGGCCTTAAGTCCTACTCAAATATGACCTAAGTCCCAAATTTGTTTGTTAAAAATGGGACATTGTCCCCAAATTTTTGTAGAGCCAAAAAAGAATAAAAAGTTTTTGTATTTCAGTACAATGAACAATAATTTTTTGATACGGTGATAATAAAAAAAATTAGGAAAAACAAAAAAATAATAAAAAGAACCAAAGGCAGGCGCCAATATCCACAAAACAAAGTCTTGTGGTATTGAAGTGCTCCAAGTTTTGTCATTTGGTGATTCTTATTAAGTGGGACATTAGCCCCAAAAATTTGTATTTGGGGCTTCGGTCTTACTTTGGTGGGACTTAGGGCGCAAATTAGATTTCGGTTTTATGTTCCACCAAAGTGAGACATAAGCCCCAAAAAAAAAAGTTTGGCGTTATGTCCCTGGGCCCTATGTCTCTGCGCCGAAAACAACACCACTGAGATCAAACGAAAAATAACTATTGCTAATCGATGTTTCTTTGGGCTAAGAAAGCAATTGAGTAGCAAAGGCCTCTCTCGAGGGACCAAAGCGTCGCTGTATAAGACCCTCATCATCCCTGTCCTACTATACTGTGCAAAAGCATAGACTATGGCAAAATCGGATGAAAGTACCTCTGACGTTTCGAGAGGAAAGTTCTTTCGTGTGATCTAAGATTGCGTATGCATACAACTTCAAAGGTGAAACTGCAATTTTCTTATTAAACCCGTACAGTAATTCTTCATTTCAAATTTTTTGTAAAATTATAGAATCAGTCAAAAAATAAAAATGAGGCTTGGATGCAACTCATACTGATATAACTACCCCTTTGTGACCGTAGGAAGTTGCATGATACATCTTTTTGTAATAAACTAAATTGTCATACAATCGATAATTGCAATTTCTTCCTTCTTCGACTTATTTCTTCTATAAGATAAGACGTTACAAAAGATAAACGGTTTCATATAATAAGTATTTAACAGCATTTTTTGAGTATTAAAATGTTTTTTCCTAAAAAATCAAACTTTAAGTCAAAATATCCTGACGTCTGCACCTAATATATCTTTTTTATTTAACGATTTGTATTCACGGCACAAAAAGTTAAATTATTCATAATTCAGAAAATAAAATAAAATTTTTTTCGAATCATTAAATATAATGTTAAATGTGTCTGATAATACGTATAAGCTACATAAGGTAGATAAGCTACTGTAGTGGCAAATCTACCTGAGGAAGTTTCCAAGTGGAAAAATTCAAATACAATCTGAAATGGAAGGAATAAAAAATAAGTATACAATCATACTCAAGTTCAGGGAAAAGAAGAGGCGTGTTTATAATATTACTTAATACACTAAAAAGCTATTTTCAGTTTGTGGATTTTTATTTTTTAATATTTTTTGAGTGAGGGAAGGTATTAAGCTCAAACTTAAAACATCCCTCTTAATTTAAAAATGCGCTTTTTAGAAGAATCTTACACGTTTCTTTTTATTTAATTTAACAACGAAGACGAAGTATTTTGTGTATTTGAATATTTGATGAATTTCGAAGCATTATATTTCGTTTTCCATCACATTGAAGTTTAAAGAGCTAAGATGGTTTTATGCAATAATTTTTCAGAAAAGTAAATAAAATTATAAATGTATTTAAGACTAGACAATTTATATAATTAAATTTTACTTAACTTGCAGATATTTTCTTCAAACATGTAAATTAAAAATTAAACCCTTTACCCTAAATTTGGACTACATTTTGTGGCTTAAAAAGGCAAGTTTTCAAGATACATGCCCTATATTGTGTCTTAACATTGGCAAGATTCATGTTTTTTTTTTTAAACCTGATTTCCTTATATCCTATGGAGATATTCGAAGCTTAAAGCAATTTATTATAACTTTGAATAGGAATTAAGTTACTGTAAAATAAAACTCTAAATTGTATATTTCTAAAAATTGAAAACAATATTTTGTATAAGATGAAATAAGCTTAAGTTAAAAATCAATGTTTAACAATTTTAATAAGTATTTTTGTAGAAAAATATCAATTAAATATTTCTTAAAATTGTACCAGATATTAAGAGGAGTGCGTGCCTCGTAAAATATTCAAACTGAAACATTTCTTTTATTTTTTTTTAACTTTCCATAGGAATTTATTGTAATCGGGCCGATTTGTCAAATTGAAAATGTTGACATTTCTCGAATGGTCAAGGTCCCTAGATTCTAAATAAAATATTTTAAGATATATGTATGTGTGTATGTGTGTGCGTGTGTACGTATGTACGTTCGTACGCTCGGGAAGCTTTTTCCGTCATCCTTATCTTAAGAACCAGTAGAGATAATACCCTATTAGTCATGAAGATAGAGCACCAGCTCATCTTCGATTCATTAAAGAAAAAGAAGTCAGCAGGTGTCGATGGTATATCCAACATTATACAACAACATTTACCTTAGGAAGCTGTGGACATTTATACCACTCTGCTGTTTAAAGACGTTCTGAATAATGTATATTACCCAGTCCGTTGGAAGACAGCTGTGGTACATTCTCTCCCGAAAAAGGGAAAGGACAACTCCAATCCGGTGAATCTCCAGTCGATAAGTCTTCTGCCGAGTATATCAGTAAGGTATTTGAGAAGGTTAAAAAGAGCTCTGTCCAAGTGGGCTGAGAACAACAAAATAATTCCGAATAATCAGTTCGGCTTTAAGGCGGGACATGACACTTTTCATGCTTCGTCTAAGCTTGTTTCTGATATCCAGTGGAACAAACCTAAAAGGCAATGTACGGGTGCTTGTCTGGTTGACTTGGAGAAGGCCTCCGACACCGTATAGTTAGAGGGTCTGTATCTAAAGTTAGATTTGGAATAAGTAAACCACTGTTGTATATGCTTCATGGCATGCTTAATGGTAGACGGTTTATTCTCAAAATTGGCAATGCAACATTTACCAAATTCTTTGATATTCAAAATGGTCTTCAAAAGGGAGCGGTTAACTCGACTCTTGTTCAACATTTACAATAGTGATCTGATAGCAAGTCTGACTCAGGCAATAGCTTACGCCGACGACCTAATTGCGTACAGAACGGCCACAAAAATTGAGGTTATCAATACATTTTTGCAGGGTGACTTCGACAAGATTCAACAATATTGTGATGACTGGAAGTTGGAAATCAACTTTCAAAAATGCGAAACTATTCTGTTCAGGACTCCGATGTATGGAGCCCCAAGGGATACGAGAAAGAACTAGAAAAATTTAGTGATCGTTAGACCAAATTTTTTTTTAAGCCAGAACTGCACCGAAGACGTATCCCATTGAACAACATTTGGTTCCAGCAAGATGGAGCAACTGCACATATAACCAGGCCAGTTATGGTGGAGCCCTAACGAAATTTCCAAAACGAATTTATTTCCAGGAACTGCACATTTCGCTGGCTCCCAAAGTCACCTGACCTGACTCGACCAGACTTTT
The DNA here is from genome assembly GCA_951509635.1 of Eupeodes luniger. Classification (NCBI taxonomy): domain Eukaryota; kingdom Metazoa; phylum Arthropoda; class Insecta; order Diptera; family Syrphidae; genus Eupeodes; species Eupeodes luniger. Next base: position 91,833,408 of record OX608074.1, read on the forward strand.
TATATGGTTTGATGTCAAGCCGGAGGTGTACAAAATAAAACCCAGGAAATTTGACTGAATTGAAGCAGTCCATAATTACAATAATTGAGCCGATCCCAACTTCAACTCTTCAGGCCGCAATAAACAATTTTTTTTTCGATCAATTGCCGAATATGTGAGGGTGAACATGGAGGTCATTTGCGGTCTTTCATCTCTAAAAACAATTATCTCTTTAAAATAAATAAAAAAAAAATATATTGATTAAAACAAACATTTATTTGAATTTCTTATTGTAGCACAATTGGTGCTCCACCCTGTATAAGGAGACTAAGCAAGATGTTGACTTAAAATTTTGTATCTCTCACAAAATATTGTGGTTTTAATTTCCTTTTCAAATTTTTTTAACGGAATAATGTGCACTTTATAAGTTACACGAAAAACAGATCACTGAATAATTTTTTTTGACTTTATTATCTGTCAGACAAATTAAATTTCTAGTGAATATCTATGCTGGTTCTTGAACTATGAAGGACAAGAAAAGGTTAATCGAACGTACGGAATCGTACGTAAGAATCCAGGGACCTTGAAACGTCGAAAAATTTGAACACGTTTAAACCGTCAAAGTGGACCGATTACAATAACTACCACATCTACAAAAAATATTAATGAATAACAATTTTTCTTTCTTTCTTTCTTTTTAAGAAAATTAAATAAAAATTAAGAATCATTCATTCGCTGCCGAAAATTTAAACCTTTAAGAAATTTTGCATTTCTTTGAAAGAAGTGCATAACACAGAAACCTCATGAAAAACTTTTTTTTTAGTGGTCTTGAAGCAACTCTAACTGGTTGCAAGGTTATCCCTTGTTGTTTTTTTGTACACACTGAAAATAGTTCATAAGTATGTAAGTTACTTGTAAAATCTGAACCTTTTTTTAATTCAAGGAATTCGTTATTATTAATTTTCCAACAGAAATGTTTTCATTGCAAGTATTTTTTCCCATTACGTCTTATAGCAGTATTTTTGTGTGTTGCCATTACCTCGACATGCCCCCAACTTGCCGCAGACTTTAATTAAAAAGTAGCATGTGGTATTAAAAATTACTGTAATTTCATGACCTATTAAAGCATTGTCTTATACGATATTAATGTTTGTCCATTAAAAACTTTGTACGTGTGCTGTAAGAAATAAATATCAACCAACGCAAGACAACCCCATACACCAATATTTCATTCATTATCAGTATTCCTGTTTTAATTTAAATTATGGAAAGACGAATCCTTCTTGACTTTAAGTTTACATTTATGTAGTCCTTTTACTTAGTGTTATCTGTTAGCATATAATTAAATACTGATAACGCGCAAAAATGGTTAAAATTTCCTTTTTATTATAATTTGTGATTAATTTTTCGTTAGAATTTCGGTCTTTATCCCGAAACGTGTTAAGCAGATAAAATAAGGTCTGACTTTTGCAAATTGATCCCCAAAGTGGTCACATGAGTCCACTGGGACCACAGAAGAAATTAAAAAAGTTTATTCTTGAAAGACGTCAAAGATAGGTACATACATACATATAGATGTCTTAGTTTTGGGAGTAACAACTTTGGCGTATTCCCACTGAACCTTTTATCGATTTTGAACCTTGGGTCGTTAATGGCAAGATGCCAATTAGAAAAAACAAAAAAGAATTTGTTTTAAATTAACATAATAATTTAAATTGGCTTTATCATCATCATCATCAACATTTAAGCTTTTGTATTTGTATGTTAAAACAGTAAACATACATACATAGGTACTTTTTGTTTTCTAAGACAAAAAGTTTGAAGAAATTTTAAGTACCTAAACTTTTCTTCAACTCAATCTGTAACTGCCTATATATTTCAAAGAAGTTTTTGTATTCTTTTTGTGTTGTACTTGAATTTAAATGTTTAATTTGAGAAACGAGAAAACCATTTTTAAGATTTTTGGCTAAAACTATAAATAGTAAACATTTTCGTTTTTAACCTTAAATTGTATGTTGAATTGTAATTGTAAAAAGGATATAAGACGGACCCATCCAACTATCGAGGTATTGCTTTTCTCAACTCATCAATCTTCATGGAAATTTTAAGAAGCCGACTCACAGCATGGATTGAAATTGAAAGTAACCATATTCTGAGTGAATTCCAAATTGGATTTAGAAAGGGATACTCCACAGTGGATCACATATTTAGCCTGACCAACATTGCAGAGGTATATATCCGTAGACAAAAAAAACTATACGCATGTTTCATCGACTTCCGTGCCGCATTCAATTACATCGACAGAAAGACTCTGATGTTCAAATTGTTTAGAGATGGAATTTCTCTAAAATTTGGAAAAATTATTGAGGACATCTATAAAGAAACAACGTAGGCAGTATGGGATGGGCAAAATCTATCTGATTGGTTTCTTGCCTTAGTAGGATTGAAACAAGGTTGCAATCTCAGCTCTTCAGCTTTCTGCCTTTATATCGAAGATCTAATAAAAGACATGCCGTGTGGCATAACAATTGATGGGTTCCGGATTAAAGTTCTGATGTTCACAGACGATCTTGTCATGTTAGCCGAATCTTTTGAATCTCTTCAGCTAATGATCAACCAAATCAATAATTCTGTATGCTGCGGAATCATGGGGCTGGAATCAGTCTGAAACCACTGAAAAACTCCTGAGGTTCTTTCTAAAGAGGCAGTTCCGACTACCCGACACAACACCTAACTACATGCTTCTCATTGAAACCGGTCTATCACCCTTACATCTCTCATCGCTTAAACTGCACTTCAACTACATTACCAAGTTAATGTATAGCCATGTGGATAAAGTTGCAAGAAAGATTGCTGTTTCGATTATAAAGTCGCAAAGCTCATGGTTTCAGGAATGGAAAAACTTAGAGGACTCTTGTGAACTCTCTTTCAACCTAACTTTAGATAATTTACAAGAATGGAAGCCATATCTTAAAAGTCTACTCGAAAAGCTCCACTTCAAATTTAGAGAGAAAAGTATAGAGCTTCTAGTTCACTACATAGGGAATTCTACCCCCTACTTCAGCACAACTTAGGAGAATCCAACTACTTCAAGGACACCCATATCATTATATCATTGATTTTCAGGGCTAGAGGTGAACTTTTGCCTCTCAATTTCATTCCACATCGCAATGACCTATTACTAAGCTGCTCCTTATGCAACACCAACGAAAGAGAAAACGTACTGCATTTCATCGCAAGGTGCCCGATTCTAGCAGAAATTCCGCGACAAATATGGCAGAAAAGTTATATGGAACAAGCGGAACTCATTGAAATTCTAAATGGAACAGATTGGAAAAAAACGATCTCAATATAGCACTTAACTATAGAAGACAGATAATAAGAGAAGACTTTTAATATAAAATTGTATATAAAGCACCATAAAACAACAAAAATTGGAAATTTTATTAATTAAGGCTATCATCTGGTTGACGGCCCTTCCGGCCATGCCACTAAAGATTGAAATTTAAATTTAAATTTAAACTCTGTTATGGCCTTTTCAGAATTAAAGATCAATATAAGAAATATTAGTTGTTTTTATTTGATCTCTTAGTTTTCGAATGAATCTTAAAATTAAAATATCAAATAAAGTGTTGCATTGTGTGTATAGTTCCACTGAAAATGAGAATTCAAATCTTTTAACTACTTGTGATCTATGTCAACCTTCGAACATGAATGATACAAATCATGTTGCATCGACCAATACTTTGTTAGGTATCGATCATTTTGTTCCGCACATTTTTGCAATTGAAGTAGATAAAATGTTTTCAGAACGTATAGATATAAATGTTAATTTGAATCAATTTTATCGGAAAGAGATTCAGACAATTATTGAGACTAATTACCTTGACCTTTCAAATATTCCAACCTCTAATGAAGAGAAATATGAAATGAAAATTCATTTGACTTCCGATATTCCAATAAGCTCAGCACCTAGAAGACTTTCTTATGAAGATCGGCGTATTGTCAGGGATATGATTAGCGACCTTTTGAAAAATAAACAAATACGACCTAGTAATTCTCCCTATGCATTTCCAATTGTTCTAGTTTCAAAAAAATGTGGCGAGAAACGAATGTGTGTTGACTATCGACCTCTGAATAAAATTATGGTAAGGGATAGTTATCCATTACCTCTTATTGATGACTGTCTAGAGAAATTGGAAGGCATGGCATATTTTACAACTTTGGATCTAAAAAATGGGTTTCACCAAGTAAAAGTCTCAGAAAATTCAATTAAATATACAGCATTTGTAACCCCAGATGGACAATTTGAATATTTGCAAATGCCTTTTGGTTTAAAAAATGCACCTGCAGTATTTCAACGATTCATTAATAATATTTTACGTCCATTTATTAATGAAGGGACTGTTGGTGTATATATGGATGATATAACAATTGCTACCAAAACTATTTCGGAACATTTAGATGTACTTCAAAGATTATTACGACGACTTGCTGAATTTCGACTTGAACTTAAATTCAAAAAGTGCCAATTCGGCTATAATGAAATAGATTTTTTGGGATTCTCCATCAATGAAAAGGGTGTTCGTCCCAATAATAGACATATTGAAAATATAAAGCATCTTCCCATTCCGAAAAATTTAGATCAAGTCCAAAAATGTTTAGGTTTATTTTCATATTTCCGCCGGTTTGTCCCGTCGTTTTCACATATCGCTATGCCATTACGGAATCTTTTAAAACCAGGTGTTAAATTTGTTTTCGATGATTTATGCCTTTCAGCATTTTCTAATTTAAGGGATAAGTTAATAACGTCACCGGTTTTGGCATTGTATAACCCAAAACGCGATACAGAATTGCATTGTGATGCAAGTGCTGATGGTTTTGGGGGAATACTTATGCAAAAACAAGATGATAACAAATTTCATCCAGTTGCATATTTTTCACAACGTACAACTGCTTCTGAGTCTCGATTTCATAGTTTCGAATTGGAAACCCTAGCAATAATATATTCGTTACGAAAGTTTCGTGTGTATTTAGAGGGTATTCCATTTAAGATTGTAACGGACTGTAACTCTCTTACAATGACATTGAACCGTAAAAGTGTTAATGCTCGAATAGCTCGTTGGGCACTTGAACTTGAGAACTATGATTACAGTATTCAACACAGAAGTGGCCTTTTAATGGGTCATGTTGATGCTTTGAGTCGCTATCCTTCAGCTTGTGTTCAAACTTCCAAAAAACTTAAACAAGTTATTTCAGTAATTAATCCGGATGATATAGACATGCAATTGCAAATAACTCAAAACAGAGATGATGATATTGTTCGAATACGGGATCGGTTAGAAAAAGAAGAAGTTCCAAAATTTGTTCTTGATGATGGCTTAGTTTACCGAAAGTTGGATAATGGAAGTTTATTGTTATATGTCCCGAAAGAAATGGAATCACAAATTATAAGGTTGTCTCATGAAAAACTTTGTCATATGGGTGTTTCGAAATGTCTAGATCAAATTAAATTACACTACTGGTTTCCAAAAATGAAAGAAAAAATTGAAAAGTATGTAAAAAATTGTGTTCAGTGTATAACGTTTTCTGTGCCAACACATTCTTCCAATCGCACTCTTCACCAAATTCCAAAAAAGCCTATACCATTCGATACCATTCATGTTGATCATTTTGGACCTCTCCCGTCAATTATTTCTAAAAGAAAACACATTTTTGTCATTGTAGATGCTTTTACAAAACATGTAAAATTATATTCAGTAAATTCAACAAGTACTAAAGAAGTATGTGCTTGCCTAGATAAGTATTTCGAATATTATAGTCGACCTCGTCGAGTTATTAGTGATCGTGGTTCATGTTTTTCGTCAATTGAATTTGGTTCATATTTACTTCAAAACAATATTGAACATGTTAAAATAGCCACAGCCTCACCCCAAGCTAATGGTCAGGTTGAGCGTGTCAACCGCATTCTTAAGTCGATGTTAGCTAAAATAACTGAACCAATTCAACATTCCGATTGGTCAAAACTTTTGATAAGAGTTGAATACGCTCTTAATAACTCTATTCATTCTACTACTAGTGTTTCCCCTTGTCAATTATTATATGGTGTAAACCAACGTGGACGTGATGTTGACACACTTTCTGAATATTTAGACGAAAAACTATTTTTGACTTCTGAACATGACTTAGCTGCATTACGAAAGAAAGCTTGCGATAGTATAGAGTTGCATCAACAAAAAATGTCTGAATACTATGCAAATGTGCATAAACCACACGTAACATTTTCAGAAGGAGATTTTGTAATGATTCGAAACATTGATACAACAGCTGGTAGTAACAAGAAATTTATCCCTAAATTCCGCGGTCCATACAAAGTGCATAAAGCTCTCCCAAATGATCGATACGTAATCAGAGATATTGAAAATTGTCAGTTAACTCAAATTCCTTATGACGGTGTAATTGAAGCCTCACGTATACGTTCCTGGGTTGATTGGAGGGATTCACATAGTTTGAATTCTAGTTCAGAAAGGTAATACATTTAGATTAGGTATATCACATTCTTTTAAAATAATTTTATTTTTTTGTTTTTTATTTAATTTTTTAAAATAATTTTTAAATTTGATTGTAAAATTCTAACATTTACAACTTGATCGAGTCGATCAAAATGGTCAGGATGGCCGAGTTGTAAGAGTACCTGTTTTAAATTTACTTTGATTCAATAATACTTTTTATTTTTATTCGAATCATCCAAAATTTCAACATTTGTTTTGGGAATTTTATTAAAAGTTAAATCAATTATCATAAATTTTATATTAAAAATATTTAAAAAGTCCCGACCCAACAAAAGTGGATATGGAATAACTGAATCAGGAACAACAAAGATATTAATTAAGTTAGTTAACTTGCGAAACGAAATTTTAATTTGAATTTTTCCAAATGTACATAATTTTAAATTTCCCAATCCTTTATAACCAGAATATTGAGTCCATTGGTTAACTAAATCATTTGGAACAGCAGATTTTCTCATTAAACTAATCGGACTACCAGAATCAAATAAAGAAACGAAAGTATTGCATCTATGCATAGAACCATTAATCAAAAAGGTAACACTTACATCATTTATTTCGGAAATATGATTGTTAGCTTCTCTATTTGTATTTTCGATATTCTTCAACTGGAAATCATCTACTAGGGCCACTCGTTTAGTAAGTTTTTTTGGACAGTCCTTTAAAATATGTTCTTTAGAACCACAACGAAAACATGAACCTTTTTCTCGTTTGGGATGAGGACATGAACTTGCAAAATGCCCAACATTTGAGCAATTGTAACACAGTATCTTGGAATTATCAAAGCTCGGTTTCAAAACTGGTGCTTTTGTCTTAGTTGCGTTTGTTGTAGACGGGGTCTTAATTGATGCTTCATTTGATTCTCGTTGACTACGTAATTGGCTATAGCGATGTGATAGTTGTTTGAGATGTTGTATATTAGAAGCCGGATACAACACAGCAATGTTCACAGAATTATCTTGAAACCCCTCTATTATAAATTGAATGACTTGCAATTCATCAATATTCGCACGTGCTGCCAACTCTTGCATTTTGAGAATATATCCCATAACAGAGAGTTTCGAAGAACGGAAAGTGGTTTTTCGTAATTTGTCAATCACTTCTGAAACAGTATACGCATGACCAAAATTTGACAAAAAATTGTTACGGAATTGAAGATAATTAGTAGAATTATCCACACGAAGAAACAATTCAGCAGCAGAATCCGTTTTCATCAAACGTCGGATTGATTTAAGGCGGTAAACATCGTCACCATTTACCGAATCACAAGCTCGTTCGAAATTTTCTAGCCATTTACGGGCATCATAAGCTTCATCACCAGCAAATGGAGTAATATAATGTTGGATATCTTCGAACTTTGCGTTAGCCAAAACATTCGGAGTGGAAGCCAGTTCTTGTTGCAATTGTTTCAACCGACGTCGTTTTTCCAAAACTCTAAGCTGTGCATCAATATCAGCTTCTTCTTCTTCTAAAGATGCAAACTGGATTGCACGATCAAATACATCTTCTTCATTATTTCCGGAATTATCTGAATTTTCATTTTCGACGGAATTGTTATCCCTTTGATTTAACTCCCTGAATTTTTCATTGTACAGCTTCCGCAATTGCGTCAATGTAGCTGTTGTTGAAAAATCAACGTTTTGCTCCTTGAGCCAATCTTGGATTTCAGATTTGTTCATTATCAGAATTCTTTATAATATAGGTAAATATTAATAAACAATTTTCGGAACTATCCCACTTCTGAAGTTGTTATGGCCTTTTCAGAATTAAAGATCAATATAAGAAATATTAGTTGTTTTTATTTGATCTCTTAGTTTTCGAATGAATCTTAAAATTAAAATTATATATGACAAACTCAGCTCATAATATATAAAAAAATAAAAAGTATTATTGAATCAAAGTAAATTTAAAACAGGTACTCTTACAACTCAAATGTTTTTGTAAATATTATTATGAATAAATCTATTAAACTAATCTAATCTTGAATTGTAATCGGTCCTATATTTACCCACGCTTCAATATCCCTAGAATCCATCGAGATTTTATACCTTTTTCGTCGTTTATATCTCAAGAACTAGCAGAGATATCGACTTCAGATACATTATGTACATTATTAGATCAGAATGTGCCAAAAGCACTTTCAAAAAAATAAGGAGTTCGTAACTCGTAGCGTGCGTTGGCGGACCGGACATTTGGCGCAGAATCATACTTAAACAATAAATGCCATGAAATTATCTATTATTATTGTTAATATTATTATTAACTTTCCATAGCAAGTTATTGTAATCGGTCCGATTTGTCGAATTGAAAATGTTGACATTTCTCGACGTTTCAAGGTCCCTAGAGTCGAAATAAAAGATTTTTTAGAAAGATGTCTGTGCGTGCGTGTGTACGTTCGTGACGTTTTTTTCGTCGTCCATAGCTCAAGAACCAGTAGAGATATCGACTTCAAATAAATTTTGTTATACAGATAATATTGCAGAAAGATGCAGAAATGGCTCTCAAGAAAATTGAGTAGCAGTTTAAAAAAAGGTGAACATTTTGGTTAAACCTAAATATCTCACGAACCAACGAGGCTAGAGACTAGAATTAATTTTATATTTATATTGTAACGTGATACCAAACAAGAAAAAGAGGCTGGGATGCGATCCACACTGATAACTTCCCATCCCTTCTGTCGATTTGTCTTGCTTAAAAGTTTGTCTATATGTATCAATTTTTACCAAATTTGCGTACTATTTTTTGTAGATTTTATTTTTTTATGAAAAAACGGACTGTTGGATTTTGATAAAAAAATTACTGAATATCAAAAACAATATTTTCTGTGAAATAAAATAAGTTTGAAGATAATATTTTTAATTTTTGAAAAGCTTCTTGAGTCGAAAGTAAATTTTTACCAAATTTTAGTATTGTTTTTTTTTAGGTTTTTATTTTTTGTAAAAAAACTGTCGATTTGATTTTTCTCAAAATTTGTCCTTATGATTAAAACAATATTTCTTATAAGATAAAATTAGTAAGAAGCCATTATCTCAAATTTTTGAAAAGATATTTGAGTCGAAAATCAATTTTTACAAACTTTTGTTAATTTTTTTTTTGGTTTTTAATTTTTTGTAAAAAAAACTGTCAATTCGATTTTTTTCAAAATTTGTCCGAATGTTGAAAACAATATTTTTATAAGATTAAATAAGTTTGATGCCTTAATCTCAAGTTTTTGAAAAGATATTTGAGTCGAAATTCAATTTTTCCCAACTTTGAGTAATGTTTTTTTTAGGTTTTTATTTTTTATAAAAAAACTGTCAATTAGATTTTTCTCAAAATTTTATCAGATGTCAAAAACATTATTCTTCGTTGCACAAAGTTGTTTCGAGATGAAAAATTTTTTTTCAGTTTTTTTTGATTTATAAAAAAAACCGTTAATTGGATTTTTTTTGTATTACGTTACAACATATAATATAAAATTTAATTCAAGTCTCTAGCGTCATTGGTTCATGAGATATTTAGGGTTAACCAAAATGTTCACCTTTTTTTTTAAACTGCCATGGTAAAAAAAACACCCACGCAATTTTCTTGAGAGCCCTTTCTGCATCTTTCTGCCTTTTTATCTGTATAACAAAATTTATTTGAAGTCGATATCTCTTCTGGTTCTTGAGCTATGGACGACGAAAAAAACGTCGCGAACGTACGGACGTACGAACGTACGTACACACGCACGCACAGACATCTTTCTAAAAATCTTTTATTTTGACTCTAGGGACCTTGAAACGTCGAGAAATGTCAAAATTTTCAATTTGACAAATCGGACCCATTACAATAACTTTCTATGAGAAGTTAATAAAATCTAAAAAAAAATAGTGAGCAAATTGGTTAAAAATTGTTACTTGGTTCTCGATATCCCGTGAACAATAGAAGGTATTGACTTCAAATTAATTTCATTCATCCAATTTGTATTTGTTTATATAAGAAATAAAAATTTTCAAGAAATGCTACTAAAATTGGTACAAATCGGTTTTTGACTAAAAATCTCTGTAACTAAAATAGATTTTGAAATCAAACTATTTCATCATATGCAAAATATTGTTGTTAATTTAATTTTTTTAAATAATTCAACTGACACCTTTTTAAGAAAAAAAAAAAACACGAAAACCTACAAACCTTTTAAGCAAAACAAATCGACAGACGGGATTGGAAGTTATCAGTGTGGGTCGCATCCTAGCCTCTTTTTAATTTCCTTTTTAAAAAACAGTTTGGTTCAACACCTAATACTTAAAATGCCTTATATATTAATTTCAATTACTTTTTTTGAAGTTTTATTTAAAATTATATGTTTTTGTCAGAGAATTTTTAACATTGTGAGTAACTTATATCCTTTTAATTTATTAATCTTTTGTAATTCGCCTGTAAATATTATTTAAGTATGGAAATAAGCGTTTTAATCAACACCAAACAGTTTAGTGTGAAATCAATCAAATAATTTTAACAATTTCCACTTGATTGTTCATAATGGAAGGAAAAAAAAGGATAACTGGGAATGCAAAATAAATGGAAATATGTTAACTTCATAAATAGCAAGTTATTGCTTTTCATCTGAAAATGATATAATTTGGTTACCTATCACTTGTGCTTGTTTAATAATAACAATAACAGATGGTTTCTCTGGCATTGATGGAATTTCTCGCTTTCCACTCCCAAAATTAAACCGAAAATATCCCATACCCAAAAATACACGTATACCTACAACACATCCATTCAACAATATTTAATGTTTTGATTAATGCTTGAAATAATTTAGCCTTAATGACGCACGCAGAAAATTTCAAGTTGAGAGCAAACTGTCTGTAGGCAGCCGCTTGTTTACGAAATAAATATCAGACACATTTTGAAACCAATTTAACCAAAGCCATGACCCCAAGGAATTTATACGACTAGGTATAATTTAAGTGGAATTTTGTTATTATATCGATTAATTAAAACCCATGCATATTCATAGAGAGCCTGGAACGGATTAAACTGAATCTTACCAATAATTATTGTTATTATTATGTTAATTTTTGCTTTTAATTTGTGTGCATTAATTATTCTGGTGAACTTGAAATTTTTAATTTCAGAAAAATTAATAAACAACTTTTATTGGGAATTTTTTGTAGTACCCGTGGCATGATGGTTAGTGCGTTGGACTGTCATGCCAGAGGTTCGATCCCTGCCTATGCCATCTTAAGTTTCACGGGTACTGCTTCTTGCGAGGAATTGACAAATTCTCCAAGAGTAATAATTCTTGTCATAAAAAGTGCTTTCTCAAATTAGCCGTTCGGATTCGGCATATAAACTGTAGGTCCCCTCTATCCCTGACAATAGTACTCGCACACGGGAATGGTTGAGAGTTGTAAGTCACTAGGGCCTATAGTTCTCAACGGACTGTTGCGCCACCCAATTTTTTTTTTTATTTATTGAGAATTTACCCATATAAATTATCATAACTAAATTTGTTTAAAAATAAATATATATCTACAAGTTAAATTTCAGTTAAAGTAACTGGAGTAAATATTGAAATTTCATTTCACATGCACTTCTCATATGTTCAATAAATTCTTTCTTTGATACGATAAAGAAAGCTAGTGGATTTTGAAATTGTAATAACTCAATCAATCATCAGGTTACTGTCTGTTGGTCTGTTCGTTCCTCAAATAAGTAAACAACATTTTGTGAATTTTTGTAAGGGTTTAAATTGATGTGAAATAGTTTTTTTTCTTTTCATATTCATTCAGAAAAGTCACATATAATAAAAATGTAGACTTATTTACAATAAGAAAGATGCATACCTATTAAGTTCAGCAGGTTTATGATGATGGATTAAGGTCTTAATTTTATCGAAATGCCGATCTTTTATTCGTTGACGAAGACAATGGTCTGAATTTTAATAAACAAAATTGTTATAAAACTGTTAGTTTAATTTTATAAAATTTAAAGAAATGTTTGTTTACAAAATTTAAATTTTACTCAATAAAAATGATTTTGTTTTATTTACGTAAGTATATAATTGATCTGCCTATGAATAAACAATCATTTTAAATCAATCTAATCCTGATGCAAAGCTTTGTTTCTCTTTTGTGATATTGTTTTGTTGACTGTTTAATTCTGATCCAACTTTTATAAAGTTCGATTGTTTGTAGAAAGGTTATCAAAATTTTTACAAAAATGTTTTACATAGGGTTTTTAAATTGGCACGGGTAGATTTTGTTGCCCTATGGCTGTAATTTTGTTTTGGTGACATCTGTCAAATCTCTTGTTTATTATTCAGTTGTTTATGCCAAATCATCATGGCAAGTTACACGATTGAACAGTACGTTCAAATGATAAAACTTTATTATCAAAATGAGTGTTCGTTAACGCAAACGTTGCGCGCATTGCGCTCATTTTACGGTAGACGTGGTGGTCCTTCAGAGTTGACTATTCAACGTTTAGTGGCCAAATTTGAGACGACCGGTTCAGTAAACAATCAGCCACCACCCATACGTTTAAGGAACGCAAGATCGGCCGAGAACATCGCCGCAGTCGCGGTCCGTGAAAGTGTACAGCAAAACCCGAGGCAGTCTATTCCTCGTCGTGCACAAGAACTCAGCCTTTCGCAGACTTCAACTTGGTGAATTTTGCGTCGGGACTTGTAGGCCTGTACAAGATCCAACTGACCCAGGAGCTCAAAGTTCATGATCATATCCAATGCCGTTTGGAAGAGAACCCCAATTTTGGCCGAAAAATCATCTTAAGTAACGAGGCGCATTTAAGAATGAATAGCTGTGTTAAAAAGCAAAATTGACGTATATGGGACGACACCAACCCACGCGAGGTTCACCAGGTGATAAAGCATCCTCAAAAAGTTACCGTTTAGTGTGAATTTTGGGCCGGCAGCGCCGCGGCGTAATTATTCCGTACTTTTTGAAAACGACGTTAGTGAGGCGGTCATCGTCAACAGCGAGCGCCACATAACGATGATAACTAATTTCTTATGACCCAAGTTGAAACATATGGACCTAGACAACATGTGGTTCTAGCAGGACGGTGCTACGTGCCACACATCTACGCACAAAATTTACCCGCCCTTTTTGAAAAACAATAAAATGAAATAATTTGAAGTCAATGTTTTTATATTGCAAAGGACGTTTGTGTAATCGGTCCGATTTGTCGAATTGACAATTTTGGCATTTATCTACGTTTCAAAGTCCCTAAATTCTTAATGGATTTTTAGAGAAAATGTCTCCATGTACGTGATGTGTACAACATACGTTCGGCAAACCTTTTTTGTGAGTCATATCTTAAGAACAGTTTTTTTACCTATGTGTGTGCTGTGTGGCATGTGTCTTGTTGAAACAACATGTTATGCAAGTCAAGCTATTTCATTTGTTACCATAGCTTGGTAGCTCTCATAATTCACTGTAACGTTGGGATTAGAATCATCCTTAAAAAGGAGTACGGCCCAATTAATCTGCCCGCCCATAATCCACACCAAAAAGTGATTTTACAATGCTTCTGATCCGCAACATTTTCCACGTTAGTGGAGTTACAGATTTCCAATTACTGCGAATAGCGGCGCTCAATCGATAAATCACTATCACTGCGATATTTTCCTCAGTTTGTACTTTATGTAAGCATGTTGGTTTAATATTAAATGCGAAATTTAGTCACAATAGTCCCAAAAGCTACAGGTTGATTAATCTGACTATCAGTTGGAAGAAGAGTGCGATGAACTTTCTTAATAGAAGAATTTTGTAAAAAAATGCAAGCTTTGTAAGACGACTCATGGTTAAATTATAGACCAAATTAAAGATGTTTGATAGTGTAACGAATCCCAAAAACTGTGTCAGCTGTCAAAACCAGTGTTGCCAAAAAGAAAATAGCAAAACAAATTACCCATTAAAACAAAAAAAAAGAGGCTGGGGTGCGACCCACACTGATAACTTCCCATCCCGTCTTTCGATTTGTGTGCGATAAATAATTTGAAGTCAATATCTTTCTTTTTTCTCCTATTACTTGAGTCGAAAACCATTCCTTATCAGTTTTGTACATTTTTTAAAGGTTTTCGTGTTTTGTTAAAAAAAGATGGCAATAGAAATTTTCTAAAACATTTTGTTAAAAATTACCAACAATATTTTGCATATTTTAAAAAAGTTTGATTGCAAAATCTAGTTTCGTTAACGAGATTTTTAGTTGAAACCCAATTTTTTACCAATTTTGTGTCTTATATTTTGTAGATATTAATTTTTATGAAAAAAAACTGACTGTTGTATTTTCCTAAAAATTTCATTGAATAATTTTTTTATAAGAGATGAAATTAGTTTTGAGCTTATATTTCCAATTTTTGAACAAAATATTTGAGTCGAAAATCAAGTTTCACAAAGTTTTAGTAATGTTTTTTATATGTTCTTATGTTTTGTAAAAAAAAACTGTCACATCGATCTTTCCCAAAATTGTACGGAATATTAAAAATTATATTTTTTATAAATTGAAACAACCTTATGTTAAGGGCGCTTTTGTAAAAAAATGAAACTGTCAGTTTGATTTTTCTCAAAAATTTTACCAGATGTCGTTATTTTTCGTTGCATTAAATTATTTTAGAGAGAAAATCATTTTTCGATCGTAAAATATTCCAGGTAACAATTATTTTGTTTAAATTGCTATGGTAAAAAAAACTCCCACTAAATTTGTTTGACCTTTCTGCATTTTTCAGCATTATTATTTCTATAACAACATTTATTTGAAGTCGATATCTTTACTGATTCTTGAGATGTAGACGAGGAAAAAGCTTCCCTAACGTACGGACGTACGAACGTACGTATAGGGACACACACACAGAAATCTCTCGAAGAATCTTTTATTTATGTTCTAGGGACCTTGAAACGTCCCATTCAACATTTTCAATTCGACAAATCGGACCGATTACAATGAAAGTTGAAACTGGTTACAACTTATAAAAAGTTTTGTTTTTAACATGTAGTATAAAATTTTTGAAAAATTAAATTGTCTGTTTTTTAATACAAACTAAAAGAATAAACGATCTTAATTGGTAAAAACTGACATTCAACTCGAATATCTCGTGAATTCATTCTATGCATAGTATTTTTGTTAACATAAGATAATTTTGTTTAGAAAATTTATATCAATA
Source organism: Eupeodes luniger (assembly GCA_951509635.1). Taxonomy (NCBI): domain Eukaryota; kingdom Metazoa; phylum Arthropoda; class Insecta; order Diptera; family Syrphidae; genus Eupeodes; species Eupeodes luniger. The sequence goes on from OX608074.1 coordinate 91,849,107, forward strand.
TTAAAAAAAAACAAATATTGAAATCCAACATATTGTATCATAAGCAAAATTCTGTTGTTAATTTTTAAAACAAAGATATTGAATTCAATTTTTCCCTATCTAAAACAAAATGTTGTTGAACTATTTCAATTTGTTAAATAAAAGGGAATATTATGACATTTTAATAAATGTACTTAATTACTTTGAAATAATTTAAATCAAAACCCATGATTGTCCCATAATTAAATCAATAGAAATAATGTTGTATCAATGAACATGAACACCAATCATTATTAAGAATACAATAGGGGACACAAAAAGGCACATTTGGTACCAAACAAAGAAATTAGCTCCTTTAAAAAAGATCCCAAATAGATCTTTTCAAACAAAATCCTCACAAATAAATCCCTACATCCGGATGTGGGGGATTTTCTAATAAATAAAGTTTGATAAAATCTTTAAGGAGGTTTGACATGTTTCGTATTATTAAAACCCATGACTGTAGAATAAGAAGTTTTAGATTATATATATTTTGTATGGTTGTCTTTATGAAGTTGGTGTTTGTTTTTTATTCGCTTTCAAATTGAAATAATACGCTCTATTGATTTAGATTGAATCAAATATTTTTGATTGTGCAAAGTGTACATATACAGAACATGAGATTTATTTACATCAGGTTTAAAATTAGGATAGGAAAAAAGAAAAAAAAATACATAAGTGGATGTTGAAATTCTGACTGTCAGTTTGTATTCTTCTAAAGTGAAGTCTACGATAGTCAAGAGGCATTTTTTTAAATAACTTGATATATACATTAAACAGGGTGTCTGGCTGCACATTTATATTTTAAAAATTAAATTTAAAAAAATCTATTTGATAAATTGTTTTATTTGAAATATTAAACCACAGATTAATAATGCTCACTTGACAAGTGCGACATATTGACTAAGAAATCCGCACGATCACTGATTGTAATGACACCACTCAAAATATTATTTTTTTCTTTATTAATTTTGTTTTCGAAGATTTTCAAAATGAAATGAATATTTAAAACATGATTTGAAAAAATATAATCCTTTAAAAAGTTCACATTTATTTGATTGTTATAATTTCTATACAAAAATAAATAAAGCAAACATATCACAATATAAAATGTTGTAATTCCAAAACAATCACTACTTTTTTTTCCAAGGAAGTTTGGGGACCATACCCTAAGCTTCACTTACATTACTTACAACAAATATAACGCAAAACCATTTAAAAATCCATTTTCCGGCTAATATGCATGAAATACTATTTGCTTACTTACTCGTTTACTCGCTCTGTATGAGAATGAAAACAAGAAAATTTTAATTTCCTGTAAACAAACAATAAAACTTTTCTTTTAATCCTCACACGCATAACATAAAGTATTACATACACATGAACATATGTTATGTATGGCTGCCAGGAGCAGCTCTGTGGGTTAATTTATTTTTAAATTAAATTTTCTATTTCCATGAGAGACGTGTGAATGAGTAACACAGATTGTTTATTGTTGTTCTAGCGGTGTTTCTGATGCTGTTGCTGTTGATCCTTTTTAATGTGTAGTAACATTTACAGCGTCTATCAAAAGTGAAACCCAGCAAATCCTCCGGAAAAAAGCGAGACATTTGAACGCATGAGTTAGTTTATTATTTCTTTATTATTTTTTAAGGCTGCATCCTTTGTGTCCTGTGGCCTGTGGCTGTGGGTGGATTCATATGATGGCAATAGCAAAAACAATCTCCTAGAGCTAGATGTGACCCAACTACCCTGAGAGCTAAAAGCTGGCACTGAACACTGAACACATCGAAGAAGGTCCCATTATAGATTACAGTGAATTAGTTTCACATGCTTGCACTTAACAGGATTTTCAAAGTTATTTAATATTGACATTATTTATGTTTCTATGCATGAATGCTGAAAGGAACAATTTTTGAAAATAAAATCAATAAATACTTGATTGTCGATAAAAGAAGTTTGGTTTATTGTGAATATTGACAGAAATACTTAGGGTCGATTTCATAGTTTGCACACTTATCGAAATAAGTGGCACTTTATTTTCTCATATTGTCACGTTTGGTTTAGTTTTAGGGAGAAACAAGTGGCAATTGAGTGATCAATATGGGAAACGTACATATATGACTTCAACTACTTCAGGTATAAGCCAGCTTAATGGTTTCGAAAGCTTTGGTTTGGTTACTTTTAAGGCTTTATGGGTGGGTTTGGTTAGCATTTTGATGGTTGTTTATTTGTTTTGTGTTGCGTGAACTTTTATATTAGCGTTCGACTTAAACAAATCATACTTGGTTTTTAAATCAAAAAGAAGTGGAAATATTTGTTCACTTTTGTTTCAAAAACTATATAAATAAGACTGACAGAGATACATATACACATGGTAATCCTTCCAAAAATGATAATTTTAGATTTCAGTAATCCATAGAAGTAGCAGTACAATATATTATACGGTCTTAGATAAAAATGACATTGTGCTTAAAATACAAACATTGTTTTTGGTCGAAAAAGAAGCCTAAAATAGGTGAAACAGCAGAACTCTGTGCAGACAAAGCGCATATATTGTTCAGAGCTCAAAACAACTCTCGGTGAAAGATATATGAAGATGCTGCTGCTGATTTTGGATTAGTAATAGCTTAGAAATTGGAAACAGCATTTTACTTTGCTTTTAAAACATGTATTCGACAGCAAAGTGTTACTAACATCTTTTGAGTTCTTACAAGCAGCATCATTTTTGAACACTTCCCCGAAGAGTGAAAAGGGGAATGATTGCCAAAAAAGGAGACTTCATGAAGTGTTAAAAATGGAGAAAGAGGTATTTCTATTCTGCCTGTAGTAGCATAAGAGATCACTTAGAAGCAACACTTGAAGAGGAACAAGAATGATTCAACACTGGATCCTTGATGATTATAATCGAACAGTGCGCCGCATACCGATCACCACTTTGATTTTAGGAAGGCTTTTTCCTCAACAGGTAGTTTAATTGACTTGCTTTACGGACTAGGCTATCCCATGATAAATTCATTCCTATTATAAAGGCGACTTATGATGATATTGCCAAATATCAAGATTAACTTTACGGATAATTTCAAGTCAGTGGAATCAGACAGGGCTGCTTGATATCACCAAATCGGTTCTTATTGGTTTCACTTTAAGTGATGGGCGGCCTTGACAGCAAACGGAGGAATAAGATGGATTCTGGTAATATACCTGTAACATCTAGCCTAAGCAAAAAATGTTTGCTTGTTATATCATAAGATTTTTGTGATATCCATAAAATAACAACATATACATAAGTGGAGAGACAATCAGAAATCATTGGTTGATTTTTAAAAACATGTTAAAAACAAAGACGTTCAGCCTCGGAGCCTCCTAGTCATCTCCTTTGATAAACATTGCTTATCAACCATATAGTAGAAAAGTAGAGAGTTCCTTGTATCTTGGAAGCATTATTTCTATTGGAGGAGGAATAGAAAAAGATATTACAAGCCGAGTGTAAAATGTGTGGAAAAACAACTCTATCAGCTTTAAGAAAAAAGCTACGATTGCTTCGCTCAAACATCTAATCATTACTTTTATATTATATACATTTTATTTAATTGAACTAGACTGCAAACATATTTCGAGCAATTGTTAAATCCAGATGCGCCAAATAAGTTTCTGAATCAGTATGCCAAACTTGGCTTCAAAAATAATATTTTAGATGCACCAAATTCAGAGGAAGCAGTGTTTATATCGATAAACAATTAAAAGGATGGAAAGGCTGCGGGCTCAGATGGTATACCCACAGAATTCTACAGATATGATACAGATACTCATGTTGTATCTCTAACAGCAGTATTCAACCAGATCTTTGAGGAAGGAACCATACCAAACCAGTTCAGTGATGCCTTGATTTTCCCAATCCACAAGAAGGGAAGCACTGAAGTTCCGGAAAACTACAAAGGAATCTCATTTTTGAACTCGTTATATAAGATATTTACATCGATTCTACTCAGTCGATTAAATGAATGGATAAATTCTAACAATCTGCTCAGTGAGTTCTAAGCTGGCTTCAGATCGAGATACTCCACCGTCGATCACATTTTTGTACTTCGCTCCATTAATGACTCGTCTCTATCGAGAAATTAGAAACTGTTTGCATTTTTAAGCTGCTTTCCACACCGTGGATCGTAATGCCCTATTTTACAAGCTTTTCCAGATAGAAATGTCACTTAAATTTAGTACAGTATTGTAAAATTTATATAAGACTACCAAAGCATCAATGTGGAATGGCCAATGCTTATCAGAGTGGTTCCAAACGAAATCAGGAGTTACACAGGGCTGTACACTCAGTCAAAGTTTGTTTGCACTCTTCATTGAAGATGTAGTCGAAGCATTACCAGCAGGAATCGAGTACGCAAGCGCTAACATTAAAGCTCTTCTTTTTGCTGACGACATCGTCCTGCTCTCCTATACTCCGCAGTCCCTTCAGCTAATGATAAATAAACTTGCTGAATATTGTAAAAGGTGGAACCTAGTGGTTAGAAATTAAATAAATTCAAAGTGATGGTTTCTAAGAATGGCGGAGAAAGATTGTGTGCAAGTGAGCAATGGCACTATAATGGTGAAAGAGTATAGAGTTGGTGAAAGAATACAAATATCTAGGAGTCTGCTTTACCAAGAACTTGAGCTTGGAAATAATAAGGAAGCTTTAATAAATAAGGAAATTACGCATACCAGTAAATGTAGGGTCTTCTAAGCTGTTTTATGCGGCGAAAGCGTGGGAGGGGGGTCGGAACTATGAACAAGTTTAAAAACTGCTCAGATTTTACATAAAACGGATTTTCCAGCTTCCTTCGAGTACGCCAAACTACATGATCAATGATCATGTTGAAAACGGGGTTATTGTCTTTATTCATAAAAACACTTAAGCTGCAGGTCGATTACATCCTCAAAGCTCTCGATATGCCAAGTTAGTTCTTCCAAGTAGTTAGTTCCAAGTAGTTCTTCAATCAATCCAATCCCGAAGTGGATGATTTAAAGACTGGATAGGACTAGCCGAGCAGGTGGATGTTGACCTGAACTATAGTAACCTTGCCTCTTGGAAACCAACATTATTTCGCCTAATAGCTCGTCTGGATGAAGCCTCAAGAGAACAATACACGGAGCAAGCCAGAAGTTCACTGCACCGTATGATTTATAGTAGACTAGACTACGATCTCCGGGACAGAAACTACTTCCACGACAAATATACCATCGAACAAATTTCGTGCATGTTTCGGCTAAGAGGAGACTTATCTTAGGCAGTGACTTATTTCAAATACTGAAATCATAAGCTTTTTACAGGAAATGGCTGTGACAAAGTTATATGCATATTGCAAAAAGCACTTAAATATAGACAACAAATTTTAAATGAAGCGTTTTAATCTTAAACTGTACATTCTTTTTTTAATCTATATAAAGGTATAAATTTAGTTGTCAATCAGTCAGACGGCAATGCCATGCATCATATTGATTGTATTTACTAAATTATAGTTAAAAATTTAAGTTTAAATAAAATCAACCTAATCTAATCTAAATCTACATTTTATTTGTAGTTTTTGTAAACAAATGCTCAATTATTGTTTTCGAGATATCGAATTTTGAAAAAGAAAAATAATAGGTATTGGCTACGAAATTACAAAACTCCATTAATAGGCGTCTACGAAACATCTTTCTGGTTTTCTGGCCCAATCGTATATACAATGAAGAATCTTATAGAATAACGGTTAAGGTACCCATTAACTATAATATACGAAGGCTGAATACCGAGAAGCACGTGTAGAAGAACAGCCCGAAGAGCTGAAGGGAGTTCAAACACATCGCCGGAAACAGCTCACGATGGTGTGTAGGACATTGTAGACCAGACAACCTAATCAAGTTATACTTTAATCCGAAAAATTATGGTCAGATCCCGAAAAATATAGATGCATCTGAAAAAAATGGCCAAATTCCAAAATTCACAGAAGAATTTCGAAAGTCATACATGATTATCATCATCATTCAAAGGTGAACGTTTTGTTTGCCCTCTTTCTTTAGAAGTTTGAAATTTAATTCTTCCACTCAATTTATTTTTTTCAGCAGGTTCTAGTGTATATAATTTTATTTTATAAATTACAATCGAAGGCAAATTTAAGATAATCCAACTAGCCCATAAGATGGACATGGAATACAAAATATTGTACATATTCAAATAGTTACTAAAAAAGATTCAAATTTCTGATGTTGTATTTTCCAGTTTCATAATTTTAAATAAATAATTTCATGGAAAGAATTTTTATTTCACCCATATCATCATCAAAAGCTCACCAGCTTTTTTTCGCTTTAACAATGAAAACAAAATGAATTAATTAAGAATTCGCAAAAAAAAACTGACTTACTCGTACCGATAAATATTTGCATCATTAACAGAAATGAAGCTTTTTATTTCCATTATGATCGAAATTCAGGAAGTTATTCCTCTTTGGTATATAAAATGAGGTAAATGATGAACGATATCGAAATTCTCAAACACTTTTTTAACAAGAAAATTCAACATAAGGAATGCGAGGAGAAATACATCATTAAATAATTAATTTTGATAGAATATTTGTATAGCATTTAGTGGTTATTCAAAGTCAAGAAAAGTTACTACATTTTATCAGGATTCAATAATTTCTATGATAGAAAACAACATTTAACGAAATAAAGAATTAATTTCATATTGACTGATATTTTACATAATTTAAACTTAATGAAACTGTGAATCGTAATTACTATTGCATTATATTTTAACAATGTATGTCATTCAAATTTAATTCTAAAATTGAACTTTCTGTGAATTTTATTTCTTTGACAGAACTTTGTAGTAGAAAATCGTAGAAACTAGTTTAAAGAGTACATAAATGAAAAGACCCATTATGCAACTTTTGTGTAAGCTTATAAGAGAGAAGGATATAATTTTCAAATAATTTATTTGTTGAGAAACTGAATCAATTTTTAATTAGAAATCTTGAACACAACTTGAACGACTTTGTTAAACACAAACTAAGCTTCTAGGAAATTAGTCTTTATCTATGTACTTTGATATGTATGTATACAAATGTAACTAAAATCGATCTTATAAAAGAATTAAAGTCTATATCTATAGTATAAATAGAAGCGCTTGCAATATTGATGACCAAAAATTTTAAAACGAAGTTAAATTATAAGAAAAAGCGGGTATGTGAAAATATAAACTAAACTCTCAGATTAAGTTCCATCAAGTAGTACACTCATTGTTGGAAAACATTTAAGGGGACTGGTGCAGAAGTCGTTTGTTCAAAGAACCAAACTTTCAAAACCGATGACGGGATGGTCCTTTAGCATCTTCCAAGCAGAAGTTAACATTAAAGGACTTTATAGAAATAAAATTATTGACCATGTTGGATACCATTAAGCACTAAGTTCCTATTCCTTCAGCTCAAAATCGGTGTGGAAATGAGTGGGTAGACTAAATAATCTAAACAAATACAACAATTTTGCACTATTCTGTACTGGAAAATGAAGTAGCAACTTCCCTAGCAAGAAATGGAGTAACGACAACTTCAACTGAGCCAAGTCAATACCTTATTATGATTTAGGATAAAAACAAGATCACATAAGAGGAGGAAGCTAAAAGATCAACATTCTGGAATTTACTTCCCAAACAAAGACATGCTTAACTATTACTTTGGGAATATAAGCATTGATGGTATAAATCTGGTATCATTCTATCAGTCGAAGTAATCTGGTAGACGACATATCAGACCATTTATCAGAGACACATGATATTTGTCACATTACATAATAGAATAATAGGAATTATCCTATCTCTAAATACTTTAATTGATTGTTCCTGATAGGAACTGTCTTAAAGTAGGTTCTACACAATGAGTATTTTGCGAATCCATTACTTTTTAGTCTATTCATTCAGTAAGAACCACTCTTACTTCGTCCTATTTCGATGTCCAGTTTTCTATCAACATGTACATTAGAGTGAAGGATCAAATTTTGGTTTCGATTTTCATTTTCGAATAGCGTCAAAAAGTTACAATAATACGTATACGTATTTGATAAGGAAAGAATGTTTAATCTTATTTATTCAAATAAGACTGGACCAAGATCTCAATCAATTTCTAAAACTGATACCAACCGCAGTCAAGTACTTCTAATTATCTAGAAGAGGGTAGTGAAAGAAATCGGTTACATCTTAAAAATTTACCAAACATTTCTGATCAATACGGCAGTTTCGTAGGATATTGGCATAGGCATTGAAGAGAATGTCTATATAGATCGGAGTAAAATTGGAAGGGCTAGGTTTTCAAAATTTAGATTGCTGTTAACCTTTCGGATTGAGAACAGCTTTGTTAAATTCCAAGAAAGAGTCAAATAAAATATCATTAAGTATAACAATAATGGGTGAAAAGCATCTGTGGGGATTGGTGCAGAAGTCTTTGGCTCCAGAAATAATTTCTCCAAACGGTCTGGAAAGTCCTTTTAGCATCGTCCAACCAAAAGTTAACAACAAATTATTATCTGCTGAATGTAATCTCCAAAGGTTTTTTAAAAACCAAATAATTCCCATCATGTCGAATGGCAAAGCCACAACAATCGGGTTTTTCAATAAGAGCGTTACAAAAGTTTTTTTTAAATAAAACAAAAACGGTTTTGGATATCAATTAAATTTTGTATTTCTGTGAAAGTAGTGAAAGTACTTTTGATGCCATTATGTATGGAACTCGATTTCTTTTGCATGGCCACCACGGGCACGCTTGCAGAAGTCCAGACGCTGAACCCAATTTTCGACGGTTTTCAAGCATAAATCGGCCGATACTGCCGCAATTTCATGTTCGATATTCCTACGAAGCTCATCAATCGTCGCTAGCTTGTTGGCATAGACCATAGACTTGACGTAGCCCCACAGAAAATAGTCTAATGGCGTCAAATCACACGACCGAAGCGGCCAAGTGACTGGACCATTTGGTGAGATAACACGTTCTCCAAACTTTGTTTTCAATAAATTGATTGTGACATTCACTGTGTGACTTGTGGCGTCACTTGAGAACAACGTGTGAGAGACACATTTGGGCTTTCTGCAACTGAAGCGTCAGTGGCAGCAATATTCTCGACACCCGTGTCTTACTGGCACGGGAACATTTTGTACTGTGCCTGTGTATTAAAACTTTCCACTAGACGCTCAATTGTTGATCTGCTAGGACAATTATGACGACCATAAATTGGACGTAGCGCTCTTAAGGTGCGTTGGAGCCACTGACTCCGAATTTCGGTAGTAAGTTTTAATAATTTTGACTAGTTGCTGGCTCGTATATCTTTCCATCATGAAATGGCAAACCCTACTGAAGAGGAATGTTAAAAGAGCTGCAAGAAATATAGCGTCCTATGCTGTCCATGCCACTCTACTTTAGTAGCGTTCCTGTTGAAAAACCCTGTATTTCTTCAGCTCAAAATAAGTTTAGAAATACGTGGGTAGACTTAATAATCTTAACAGTTACAACAACGTCTCACTCTTATGGTGCATTGGGGCATGTTAGAATCTAGGGGAATGAAGTAGCAGTTTCCTTAGAAAGAAAAAAAAAAAACAACAGCACCCTTACCTGAGCTAAGACCCTATTGAGGTACAGGATAAATTGTGATCAAAAACAAGATCACTTTAGAGGAGGAGATCAAAACATTGGAATTAAGTCACTAAACTAAGACTGGTATTGGTCTACGTAGAAGTAATCTTAGAGCCCCCGCAGACTGCAGACTTTTTATCGGCCGATAGTTTGGTCGGCTTCTTAATCAGTATGGAGAGGAATGCATATGAGCACACTACAGCGATTTAGTATCGGCCGATAAAAAAGTTTAATGGGCTACCCGATTACATTCAAACTAATCTGTCGGCCAACTATTGGCCCACTGTTTAATCAGTATAGGCGCATACACGCCTGTTTAGTCGGCCGATAGTTCAGTTCGCTCTATGATTTGGCGTCGTGTGCGTGTATTTTGAATATGGCGTCGCCCAAATCACAACAGTCAGTTACGAACTAGTTCCAAAATAGTCGGCCGAATGTTGGGTAGTCTGCGCCCTGTTCACCAACCAAACTGTTTAGTTGGCTCGGTGTGCGCACTTTCAACCCAACCCGACCAAACTATCGGACAATAAAAAGTCTGCAGTCTGCGGGGGCTCTTAGAGAACGGGAAGGCACCAAACCATTTAAGAAGTAAAATATAGAGGATGCAGATCCTACACGACAAACTTCTCATCTGTGTCCATTTGCCAATATTTCTTAAAGTTTTACAAAATATAAACGACAAGATTTTGTTGACGACTTGAATCAAAAACCATTTTTATTAATTTTAGTTGTTTTTGTAGGTTTTCGTTTATTGTGAAAAAAGTTTTGAATTTTATTTTTCTAAGTTAAGAAGATTATTTGTTAAATAAAATTAATTACAGTTTCTGTTTTTGATCCTTAAATATTATAGTCTAAAACCGATTTTTACCAATTTTGTGTAGTATTTTTTTGTAAATTTTTATTTCCAATAAAACAAACTGTTGATTGGATTTTTCGAAAAATCTTACCAGATTTAAAAAACAATGTTTTCATAACATAAAATTTGTTTGAATCCAATATCTTTATTTTTTTTGCGACTTCTAGTAGTAGTAGTATTTTTTTAAGTTTTCATTTTGTTAAATTACCACTTTCATTTTTATAAAAACTTAGTCAGATGTCAAAAATGTTCTTTTTCGAGGCATAAAATTACTTTGTTGGTATTATCTTTTTTTTTTTGTTACCAAAATATTCAAGGTTATACATATTTTGTTAAAGGTTTTTTGATTTATAAAAAAAAATAAGGAATTTAAACCAATACGGTATTGGTTCGAAAGATATTTGCGGTCAAATTTTCTTGTTTTTCTTAATCTTATTTGTTCGTATCTTTTGATGTTATTACCTGTAAAACAAAATTTTTGAGTTTACGAAAAACGGTATCCTATACGTACTTTCACACGAACACACACATTCTCGCTCAAAAACCTTTGATTTAGATTCTAGGGAATTTGAAACATCGATAAAAGTATTCAGGTATAATTATAGGTGCATTTATGACTCGAGGAACCATCGTCGTTACTTTGTGTTGTTTCGATATTTCCGCAGTTTTCAATGGAAAAATGGAAATGGAATGGAACTTTCAACCCTCATTCATTTTACTTAATTAGCTTAAATGTTTCCTCTTGAAATGATAGGCAAAGTCTTATACAAACTCACGCGACATTGTAAAAATTCGAATCTTCCTGAAGACTGAGAGTTTTTAATTTACTTATAGTGCAGTAAGAAAATTCTTCAACTTTAAAAAAAGGTCTTTGAAATATCAAGCAACAGTATTATTTTTTAAGTAAATGATAATATCCAACTATGAAGCTGAAATTGTAGGAAAAAATCATTTGATATTTTTGGGACTTTTCAGAAACTTTGATAACAACAAAACATAAATGTTAAAAACGAGACAGGTTTTGAGGTATACAAAAAAAAATGAGTAATAAGTCTATCGTGAGATCTTAAAATACGCCAAGAAATAATCTTAGAATTTGTACTTCCATTTCCAGTACTAAATTCCATCATTCTACAAGAGGAGGAGGTATTTCATATAAACGGTACCAAAAATAACAAAAGTGGGCGGATAAGACTCTCTCTTGGTGTATAACCTTTTAGGATTTTTGTCTTTGTAAATATATCGACTCCTTCCATTCTACTTAGTTTCATCATTGTACAACGCTTAGAAGAGGCAATTTTAAATCACTCCGCGTTTAAAAAAGTGGGTGGATACCAAGCCTCCAAAGCGCATAGTGTTTGTTCGTAGGTTGTTGTTTTTTGTGTTTTCATATGCAGGCCTATCACTCTACTAAATGTCATTATTCTACAACATTTAGAAGTAGTATTTTTAACCAATGTTTTGCATATTTTTGAGGGTGCATACCAAACCCCTTAAATCTAATATCATAATTTTTTCGATGTATTCCTTGTATTTTAAAATTATGCAATGTCGAGAAGTTCTTCTTCTTTTTTTTTTTTTCTATTTTAGAAGTGCTGAATTTTAGAAACTCTTTTTTCTGAAATGTGGTAGCTTTGCATGTCATCAGCTAGTCTAGTATGTGTAGCAAATTTGAAGTCCCTGGCTTAATTGGTTCTGCAGTTAGAGGTGTTTGAAATTGTTTCTGTAAATAGGCTGTTGTGCCAGAACTTGGCTTTGATACCATCATAATTGTAATATTTTAACCAAGTTTCACTAATTGTAATGAATAAAATTTGTATGAATCATCTTGGTTAAATTTTATACCGATCTTACTTGTTTATCTTAAGGCAATACGAAATATCAAAACCTTGTCCCCTATCCACCAAAAATGTTTATTTTTTAAATGTATGTTGTGTACTTTATTGTTTATGGCCTAGCGTATTAAGAAATTATATTTGTTGTTGTAGTTTCACCGTACAAACATTTTGTAATAAAAAATTTACATAAAAGAAGATACTTTGCCTTAAGAATAATTTCGTGAAGCATTCACATAAACTTTCTAAGGCTATTATACGGCCTTAATGTATAATTCGGGATAATAAATCTCAATTTTGTAAACGAATAACAAATAAAGTAAATATTATATTATTTGCATGGTATATGCGGATAAAGATTTTCTAATTAATTACCCCAATTGGAAACACGGTGGTCATTTGAAAAGTAAACAAAACCAAAACGTGAGATTAATATAAATCAAAGTAATTTTTTAAAGAAACACAACACATTTACGTTAACGCAATAAGAAAAATATATAAGAGGGGAGAAATAAGGAATCTTTTTTGATTCACGCTTTTGTAAGGCAAATCTATTATTGTCGAAAGCATACATTCAAAAAAACGAAAAGCTTTCTTCATAATTGTGTGTAATTTTTTGTTCTGAATTGTAAATTGCTTAAGTGGACCCCACACCTAAATAATTATATATTTTAACCTGAAGGTGTGTCAAGAGGAAATTAATGTCACGTTACAACATTAAAGTTGCTTGAAAAATAATAATTGCTTTGGACAAAAATTAATTCCATTAGATATACAAGAGCTACTTTGCAGAAAACAGTCTTTAAATAAAAGAAGAAAATAAGCTATGGTCTTAACTTATTAGACGAATTTTATTGTTTAAAGTTGAAAAGTGAAGAAAGTTAAACTTAATGCTTGAATGAATTCGTGGTTGGATTTACAAAACTGTGTGTGACATTAAAGGAATTTCATTTAAATGAAAAGAGAATGAGCTTAATTTTCACGGCTTCAGTAAGTTTTATATGATTGTTGTATGCCCTGAAAGAAAAACATCTCTTTTTTAAGTTGGGTGTAATATTTTTGATAATCGTCATTGAAAATCTTTAATCAATTCTTATTTTGATAGCAAATTAGTTGCCTAACGTCAAATCCCATAGCTCATGAGAAATGATTTAAGATTTGAATAGGAATCAATCGAAGTCTGTATCCAAAGTAAACAGAATGCACAAATTAATTGAAAATTTCGTCATTTAAACTTCAATTTGCTGACCATAACTTAGCCCAAAGGTTTCGAAACTATAATCAAATCCGAACTGTAGATTTCATTGAGATGTGTTGTAGTGAACAAGAAAATACAATGCAATCAAGTTAAAACTGTCTTCCTCAAATGGAATTTGCTTTGTGTAAAAGTCTCCTGGTCAAAGGAACTATTGCCGTATCAAATTGCAACAAGAAGGATGTGTCTGTTATGTTAAGTCAAGCTTTTTTGTATGTGCAAATTTACGTTTTCTGCCATATAACATTCGGAATTAGAGGTTGAAGATGCCTGGAAAACACAGCTTATTTTAACAAGAAAATGTTGAAATTGACCTTAAACCAGCTGCTTAGTAGAAAATATTAATGTTTTAGAGTGATGTTCAGTACAATTTTCTGACCTCCTTCCATAAAAATATGCAAAACTGAAAGCATTCACCGAGCTGATGAGAGTAAATAGAAAAATGTTATTGGTGCTTCGGTCTACTTTATGTCCTAAAAGTTGCTTATGTTTTAAGTTAATAACAAAATGATTTTGGATAAAACTTATAAATTTTTAAATAATCGGAGGTTTTCGTATTTTCGAAAGCCCCTTTGTTTTTACCTCAAGAATCAGCAGAGTAGTTGGGGTTAAGACAGGAAAAAAATTGTATGGCAGGGGGAAAGATTTATTTCCACCCGATTGCACGATTATGCAGAAGGAGCAATTTTCTGAAAAATCGATTTAAAAATATTACAAAACAAAGATTATAGAGTCATGTTATATCATTTTGAAAGCTCTAATTCTTTTATTTTATATTAAGATAAATTTGCTTGAGTGAATAGGTTTTGAAAAATTACATATACTGACTATTGTAATGTTATTACCTCCAGAATAATTTTATAATACGAAGAATGACGTTTTCGATATGTGATAAATTTAGCTGCAACATCAAAATTAGAATTTTTATTACAAAAATCTAAAACCTACGAAAGAAAAGTTCAAAAATTGTTAATTTTTTTCGGCTTTGATATCTTGTGAACAAAAGATTACATTTTTGTTTATAATTCTTCGAGTAAAAAAATTACTATTTCAATCATCCAACCAAAAATATTACTTAACTGATTTAACGTCTCAAATATCTCGCTAAGAAACAACATGAACTTCAAATTTTGATTCTGCCCATTTTTAAGTTCTTCGAATAACAAATTGAAAATTTGTTGGAAAATTTTAAAATAAAAAGAGGTTGGGATGTGACCCATACTTATTCCATCCCATCCTGTCTGACAATTTGTCTTGCTTAAAACTTTAATAAAATATTCATAACAATATTTTGTGTGAGATAAATAATTTGAAGTCAATATCTTTCTTTGTTGTCCTAATACTTGACTCGAAAACTATTTCTTATCAGGTCTTTGTTTTTAAGATTTCGTGTTTTGTTAGAAAAGTTGTCAGTTGAAAATTTCAACAAAAAAAATTTACTAAAAATTACTAACAATATTTTTCATATTTATGATAAAACAAGTTTGCTTTCAAAATCTATTTTTGTTAACTAGATTTTTAGTGGAAAACCAGTTTTTTCGATTTTAATAGCATTTCTTGAAAGTTTTTATTTCTTATGTAAAAAAATACAGATCTAGTTTTTTTTAATAAAATTTAGAATAGAACAAAATCGTTATGAAGTCAATACCTACCTTAATTTTGTCACGAGATATTGAACATAAATTTGTACCAATTTTGGGTATACTATTTTTAGCAGATTTTAATTTGTAGGTATGGAAAAAACTGACTGTTGTATTTTTATTAAAAATTTTACTGAACGTCGAAAACTATATTTTCTATAAAATAAAATTAGTTTAAAGCCAATTTTTTTAATTTTTTAAAAAGATATTTGAGTGGAAAATCAATTTTTACCAAGTTTTAGTAATGACTCTTATGTTTTGTAAAAAAAACTGTCAATTCGATCTTTTTCAAAATCCTACTGAATGTTGAAAACTGTATTTTTTAAAAGATGAAATAAGTTTGAAGCCGATATCTTTAATTTTCAAAAAGGTATTTAAGTCAAGTTTTACCAACATTAATTAATGTTTTTTTTAGATCGTTATTTTTTCTAAAAAAATGTTACCATCTGTCAAAAAAGCTACTTTTCGTTGTGTGAAATTATTTTCGAGATAAAATTATGTTTTGTTTGTAAAATATTCAAAGAGACAAATTTTTTTCAGTTTTTTTGATTTATAAAAAAACCGTTAGTTGAATTTTTTTCAAAATTATATCAGTTTGGTATCACGTCACGATATATAATATAAAATTTAATTGAAGTCGCTAGCGCTATTGGTTCGTGAGATATAAACAGTAAATCCACTCCTTCCCGAACGTACTCTACACAAATCTTTTATTTAGATTCTAGTCACCTTGAAACGTCGAGAAATGTCAAAATTTTCAATTCGGAAAAATCGGACCGATTACAATAACTTCATATGGTTAAAATATAACATAATTTACTTGCGACATATAGGTTAAAAATTTCTAACTCGAGATTTTAATTAAACATGATACGACGATGGTAGAGAAGTCAAAAAAAGTGAGTCCCCCGATTCTGTCTGTCCTTGCCCCTATAACCCAAACCATTAGGATGATTGAGATCAAAATTTGAAATTAAGGTTTTGAGCCGATTCGAGTTAGGCGTTTTTTTCATTAAGACTAAAAAAACAATAGTTTTTGTTTGGCCAAAAATCGAAAATTCATATTTTTCAAAAACAAACCGATTGACTTTTATTAAACATATTTTTCTGACCTTGGCTTCTTTCAATGAAAACAAAATATTGTTGTGTTGCTCGATAATTAAATGCAAAGTTTACATTAATAAGCTCTACTAAACCTCATAATTTTTTTTAAACAAAAATTGAAAAATTTTATATGTACAAAATTTATTTAAAAAAAAATTTATTTTCGAAAAAAACATCAATAAATCAAGTTTTTTCGTTGATTAACTAAATGGAATTTTTGAATACAGAATTATTTTGTTGGTACATTTTTTGAATTTTAAAATATAAGTTTTGTTTGTAGTCTTTGGACTCTTGCACTTTATTTTAGGCTGATATTGTTTAATTTTTTAAGAGGCTCATGACTTAATTTCTAATGTCTTCTTTTTTACTTGCGACATATAGGAACTATATGGCAAGTTTTGCATTCGTGCAAAATTTTGTCTGGCTGTCCACGCTCCTACAGCCTTAACCATTGGGTCGATTGAGTTCAAACTTGGAAGTTAAGGTTTTGAGCAGATTCGCGTTAGACGTTTTTTTCATTTTTTTTTTTAAGATCAAAACTAACAGTGGTCCCCATACAATTTTTTTGGTCAAAAAACGAAAATTCAAATTTTCTCAAAAACAAACCGATATATTTTTTTTTAATTTTCTCTAAAATTTTATTTTTTAACTTGGCTTCTTTTATTTAGAAAAACACATTTTTGTATTGCTCAGGAAAGGTACCGCTCATAGAACCGGTATTTTGTTTTTTAATTTTCTCAGCAACTTATGTACTGATTTCAATAATTTTTTTGTGAATAAGCTCTTATATTGCTTTAACAATATTTGATTATCAAAAGTGCAATTTTTTTTGTTTGGATTTAAAAAAAAAATTGATTTTTTTTTTTCAAAATTCTATATCTCAAAAACGGGTTAATATTTTTTTACGAAATTCAAATGTAGAGCGTATATTTACAATCAATAAACAACTGCATACCAAAAATATTTTTAGAACAAAATTGAAAAATTTTATATATACAAAATTAATTAAAAAAAAAACTGCTCTAACGATTTTCGAAATTTTTTTTTGAAAAATCCAGGGCTTTTTTATTTATAAAATGGCATTTAAATTTTTGAAGACAAACTTATTTTTCACGTAAAATTTTGAATCTTAAATTAGTTTTTTTTTTAAATTATTTTAATTGTATGGAATGTAACCCCCTCCCAAAAAAAATGAAAAATGGAGGTTTTTTCGACAAATCAAATGGCATTTATATCTTTGAAGACACACTTATTTTACAGGTATATTTTTAAATCTTACATACATAGATACTTTTTTAAACAGACTCTTTGAATACAGGAGCAAGTTCGTGCGACCCAGTCGTGCATTTTATTAAAAGTATGTATGGTTTGACTATTTCTAAAATTTTTGAGAGGATTCTTCAACTTGGTAACGAGATGGAGTTATCTGTTTTATCTTTAAAGTAATAGCTTAAACAATTCACATACAAGCAAAAATTTCATAAAGTAGACCTCGACCTCACTCTGAGATCCATAAATATAATTATCTACAAAATACTTATGACTTATGGTATAAATGAAGGTCGCGCTTAAATTTGGGATTATTATTAATTTTTTCTTTAAGCTTGTAAATAAAGGACCCATCCACATATTGCCCTCAAATGTACATTATGCTTTTTTGAACTTAAGTTAAATACTACCTTCATTCATTTTAACTGGGTAAATATTATAAACCTTTATTTTCAATATGAGTATAATAATTTTTGAATTTTTATTAATAACATAAAATACATACACTCAAAAATAAAATATTTTAATTTTGTGAAGTGATATTCCCCCAGATATTCCCTTAAAATATGTCCTTATAATTAATATCCAGTTTATTAAAGTTGCAAGTTTGTTTTGTTATTTAATTTCCCAGGACTTTGAATATTAATATAAGGGTTTCACTATTTAGGTTATTTAAGCAATTTAAATAAAAGTTAATTTAATTTTTCCCAAACGATGAAAAACAAAAGTTGAATAACAAAAGTTTATGTGATTCTTAATTTTCTTTTCTAGGAATCGAAATCTAAAAACTTTAATAGTTTCCTGTTATGGACAGTAAAATCTTATTAGTTTATGTCAACTAAATTGGACATCTTATCGCACACACAAAAATTTAAGCATGTGTATGTAAGTATGTATAATCAACACAAAATATTCAATCTAGTTGTGTATGTTTTTATGTATAAATGTTCATATGGATGCCTTTACAAGTTTCTATTGCTTGGAATTTCTCCATTTTATACGCCTCTCGTCCTCTTGAGTATTGACCACTCGAATTAAACAATGTCACGTCGTCGTTTTGAGAAACTATACACATAAGTAAGGACATGTGTTTCTGACACGAAACAACTTCCTATACTCAAATCACATATAACATAACCCTGAACTAACTTAACGACTATGGTTGATTAGTTTTTCGTTATTAGATTAGATGTGATTTGATTTTTTGTTTTTATCAAAGTAGTCTTTTGCTTGAAAATCTGTTTTTTCAATTTGTATGGTAATTTTGGAAAATCCACATTATATTGTTTTGTAAACAATTTCAACAGTTGAAGACAAGGTCTTGAGCTTTGAGAATTGTATAACGTAATTAAATTTCATGGTCTTAGGTTGTAAAGTTTTAACAGGCTAACAATGAAATTTTGAATATTGTTTTCTGGGATATTTTGTGCAGTGCATAGGAAGTCTTTATAAACTGCCTATTAGAATTTTTATTAAGCAGTTCGAAATTTGTCGATCGACTTTTTAAAGCCCCTAGAATACATTCTATTTATAACCTACAGATTCTTTTCATTTTTGTACGTTTGTTCAAATTCGTTCGGGATACCTTCTTTCTAGAACCATATCTCAAGAAAAAAACACTGATATTTTAATCAAATAAATAAATTTGGTATAATAACATCAAGAAGTGCAGAAAGGACTTTAAAAACCATGAAGACTGTGTTTTTTTCATAGCAATTTAAAAAACGTAAATGTGAAATTCCGATTGGTGTCAAATAACTCAAGAACCCATAAGGCTTTGATGAAATTTTATTGAAAACAATATACAAATATCAGCTGCAAGTATTAGTTCGTATTAGTTCTTTTCCTTTGGTAAATTGGATATTTTTTCAAAAAGACAATTATAGAAAACCTTAAAAGTGTCGATTGTTACTTTTTTTTCCCACAAAGACTGAACAAAAATCTATTTGTGATGTTATCTTATTCAAAATAAAAAGTATTGGCTTGATATATATAGATATATAGATATAAAGTGAAACATACCTTTTCGATTACCAAAAATAAATTAGTATCCAATTTCATTCTGAAATAAAAAAAAACACATTGTATTATTAACTTAACACATAGAAAGTTTTAATTATTATTAAACTGTATTTTTTTTCCTTAAAGTAAATGTACTACACATTTAAGTAGGGTTCTTAAAATTTTGTTGGTAGAAGTCATATTTTGCAAGAAATTGAATTGTTTTTAAAATTTGTTATGCCTACGGCCATTTTTAATTCTTTTTATAATTAGAACTTCATTGAGTTATAACTCATTTCGTCATTTAAACCATTAGAACTCTGATTTAATTAGACGTAAAACTTATATTTATTAGGCCCTAAAATTGGGGGTCTAGGATATTAAGTCGGCCATTCACGACACAAAACAACTGCCCAAATTGAGGTTGGTACAGATTGTGTGTGTTTGGAATGGGGTTGTTTGTGCGATTTGTACAATGCACTGTGTAAAATCAAAATAATTTTGATTCGTCAACTTGTGCAGATATTTTTTGACGTGAATATATGAAAATCTGTACAACCGCTCATTTGAGAACAAAATTTTTGGAGTACACATTGATTTTGCGGACTTTTTTTTGAATAATAATGAATGACAAAAAACTGGGTCGAATTTCTGGAGCTATAAAGGAAGTATTCGGGTTTTCGCAAAACAAAGAACAGGGTTATAAAAAAAATGATACGACTGATTGTTTAAAAAAAATATCCAAATGTGCTGTGATGGTTAATGCGTTTGACTGTCATGCTATTGGTCTTGGGTTCAATCCTTGCCTGTGCCACCTAAAGCAGGCCCCCTCTACCCTGAATTGACTCGCACACAGGAATGGTTGAGATTTGTAACTCACTGGACCTTATAGTTCTCAGGGGACTGTTGCGCCACCTAATTCATATTTGTATCCAAATGCCAATCGTGAAAGAGCTGTGAAAAAGAAAATCAATTCCCTCAAAAAATTTCGGGAAAGATCTCAATGGCATGTTTCAACGCTTTCACATGTTTCCCTGACTATGTGTCCAATTTTTTGCGAAAATTAGCTATCAAGAATTTTAAATCTTTGAAGCTGTCCGTTGGCCAAATACTTTTTTTTGTCTAACGGTGTCACTTTAGACAGAAGGTGTTTGAAAGCACGCTTCTCCATACGCACAAACAAATCTTCTTCAAAAGTTAGTTCTAACTTCATTAATAATTTTAGTTCTCCATGTTTTAGTCTTTCATATTTCATATTTATTTATTAAACAATAAGCATTTTAAAACAATGTGTCTTATTATTAATACTTAGTATACATTCATTAAATTTTAAAAATTATGTAAGCAATTGAAAAAAAGGTAAAACTAAATAACAATTTATATCTTATTAAGTGAACAGAATTATAAGTAAGTGAATTATAAATTACAATTATAGAAATTACATATTTGATAATTACAGAGAAAGAGAGAGTGAGAGATAGTGATTTTATAAATTTATGAAAGAGAAGAAAAAAAAAAAAAAAAAAAACAGAAAAATATTTTCAGAAACAATTTCAACATTTATATAGGTTTTTCAAAGATTTCTCAAAACTATTGTAGCTGTGAATACCCCTCAGATTGTTAGGCAAGGAGTACCAAAGGCCAACTGCGTGCACAAAGAACTGTAGTTTTGTGTTCCTGTATTTAAAAGAAGGGACAATGAGAATGTTACTTCTCTGTGACATTGAAAAACAAAGTTTTTCGAAAAGATATTCAGGAGTTTTTGTATGTATCAGCTTAAAGAGAAATATTAAAGCTAGGTAGTCAATGTATTTATTAAAAGGCATATTGAAAATACTACCTGCTTGCAGTGAGATATGATCGAAGCGACGCAAGCCGTATACAAAACGAGCAATATTGTTGAACGCAACTTGTACTTTGCGTTTATTGTAACTATTAAGACCACAAAAAATGGGACTTCCATAAAAAAGAGTTGGTAAAATTAGTGTTTTTGCAATGGTCATTTTTGTTGCGACAGGGAAACAACTTCCACATATTTAAAAAACCCGCAGAGCAGCATAGGTTCGACCAACAGCTTGTGAGAGATGATCATCCCACGAGAGTGTTTGGTTAAAAACGACCCCAAGGTTCTTTACTGTTCTCTCATAATTTAATTTTTCACCACCTAGTTCAATATTTGGAAGATATGAAGTATCTATGACAGTGTTACTTATCACAATTGCCTGGCTTTTGCTAGAATTCAGTTTTAGGGGATTTTCCCTCGACCACTGTTTTATACCCATCAGATCTTCATTTATTCTGGCTGTTGCATCTTCAACCATACCATATAGCTTAAGTAAATTTGTACATCGTCTGCATACATATGGACCTTACAGTGCTTGAGTATTGAAGGAAGATCATTGTTAAAAAGCGTAAACAGCAGATGACCTAGTATTGATCCTTGAGGTACACCACTTGAGGTAGGGAGAAAATCAGACAACATAGAATTTGCATAAGCAGCCTGTGTTCGTTGGCTAAGATATTCTTTAATAAGAGAAAGGGCAGAGTTTTCAAAGAAGAAATGGTTTTTAAGTTTTTTTAGGAGAATCTCATGTGACACAGTGTCAAATGCTTTCGAGAAATCCAAGAGGAGTAAAGTAGTGACTAGATTATTGTCAATTTGCTGTCGTATGTCGTCGGTAATTTTAAGAAGTGCTGTTGTGCAGCTGTGTTTTGATCGAAAACCAGATTGAAAGGGTGTAATTAAACGATATGTTTCCAGGTAACGTGTTATCTGTTTACTTACAATCTTTTCGAAAGCCTTTGAGATAAAAGGTAGGATGGAAATTGGTCGGTATTCTTGTTTTGGCGTGTTTGACTTCTTAAGAACCGGTATTACTTTTGAAGCTTTCCAAAGTTTCGGGAAGCTAGATTTTGTCACGATGGTATTGAAAATATGTGTCAGAAAAGGAGTTATAAAAGGAAGAATAATTTTTACAAATTTAGGGTGCATATTGTCTAATCCAATAGCGTCCGGCCTGAAACACCCCAAATTCATAAATTCTATCAAATAAATAATTGTAAATAATTTGTTTGTATTTATTTATTTTATATGTATTTATTTCGTGTCACATGGAAAAACCGTCATAAAACTTGTATTTATCAAATTAATCCAAAAATTTGCTTGAGATATAAACTTTATACATACCTCAATCATTCCACATTTGGGTTTTTCCAAAAAACTTAAGGGTTTATGAAATATCGGCAAATATAAAACGAAAAAAAAGCTTGTCCCTATCCATGTGACAAGTAGTGTATATAGACCGATTTTTTTCAACATTTTCTTTGAAACAAAAAAATTGTAAAACCGAAAACTTCGTAATTTGTATCGTGGTTTGCAAAAACTGACTTGCGTAAAATATCAATTTGTGCAGTTATTTCGTATCATGAATGGCTGGCCTTATTTCTCGAAACGACTCAATTCTATGAATGGAGTAAATTTTGGAATAATTATCAGAACAAAAGTACATTTAATGTACAATAGTTTTGAGCTTTTTAATTCAAAAAAATAGGAATTATTCATTATTCATAGTCATACATGTAAATTTTAGTTTTTTCAAATTCATGAAGTTTTAGTTTGTCAAATTCATTTGATTTTTGATGTTAAAGGGAACAAATGTTGGAAGTGTTACACAATAATTAAGACACATGAAGCCATAAACTTAGGGGAGTTCTTGACATGTTTTTTTCTCACGTCAAAGGTGGGATGAAATTTTATTAGCGGCCATAATAACCATGACCCTTAAGTCTACAAAATAAGACATAATGTCGCGAAATAACATGAAATCTCGAATGTCCAATATTTCCATCGACATTATGACAAAATAAACGTGTAAAAATACCTTACAGATTGTAGATACCTTAAAGAACTCAGATTGTCAGTTTATCAAATTATTAGATAAGAACATGTGCATTTTAAAGAATATTTTAAAAATACTATTTTCAGAAAAATGTCTTCTCACTCACATTTTCAACTATTACTAAAATTGTCGCATCTTAACAGTAAGACACAACACCCAGTGTTATAAATGTCTCCTTCATCCATTATGTAAATTGCTCGTATCATCTAAGATTCGATGGATTCTAGGACTTCGGAACCTGACTATATTTTGGCAATTTTGTTGATTGGACTTTTCAAAGAAAAGTGGCGAACAAACTTAATTGAAACAAAGGCCTTTCATTTTTGAGTCTTTATTCAAGCATGCATGCATTTATCGAAACAGATTTTTGAGCCAAATTTGGCTATAAGGTGCTGTAAAGATATCAAAAAACACTTTAGAACTCAGTTCCATTTAATCGTGATGTTAAGTTCCTATAGAACTCTAAAATGATTTCTTAGCGAGTTCTATACAAATAAAAAAATACTCCAATTTTAAATATTTTTAAAACTGAGGTAAAAAAACAAACTGAGAATTACTAGATCGAGTTTTAAATTTATTTTTTAACTTTGTCAAGAAATTTGCAGTTCAAATCCTTTTTTGTTAATAACGTTCTCTTTATATTCTTAAAACAGAATGAAATACTTGCAAGGTTCATATAGGGCCAATTTTATTTAAATTCAAAATGTGTTAAAGTTATTTTTGTATAACATATTGATTTACAATATTTTACCATAACCTGTTCAACTATGAAAAAGACACGTTTCAAAGCTGTCAAATTTTTACATGTTGTCAGTTTTTTTTTTTTCATGAATATTTTGAAAAACTTATTTACTCACTCCATAATTTAACATTTAACAAACTATAAATAAATTATAAATTAGGTGGCGCATAAGTTCGTAGAGAACCAGGCCTAGTAACTTACAATTTTCAAGCATTCCTGTGTGCGAGTATTGTCAGGGATTGAGGGACCTACGATTTGTATGCCGAATTTGAACAGCTAGTTTGAGAAAGCACTTTTCTTGGCAAAAATTATTCTTGGATAATTTTTTAATCCCTCGTAAGAGACTGTGAAAAAAACTTTAATTGTCATAGACAGGGATTGAACCCAAGACCTACGCACTAACTATTACGCCCCTGATACTAAATTAAGCGATCAAACTAGTAAATTTAAAAATTCGTCCAAATTTAAACTTAAATTTAAAAAGAACATACATTTTACTTATTTTTATTTTGTATGAGGATTTTTTGCTATCATCGAAGACATGCATTAGAATGTGAAGTCAAATCTTACACTGTCCTCATTTTGTGTCTTAAGTGAAAACTACATTTTTGTTATATGTAATATGCTTTTTGACATTTTTCCTGGAATAAAAATGGATTGAAAACTTTCTTACTCACAAAAGAAAAAAAACATTAATGTTTGGAAATTTTCAACTTAAGAGAAATGCTTCTTTTCCTTATGCTGAGTTTTATCTTGTCATAAAGCTTTAAATAATGTATGTATATTGGTAGTTGTTGCTTCACATGCATTTCAAGTCCTATTTTTAGGTATTCTTGTCATATATCACCCAAATAACTATTTACTAATGAATGTCGGTATATGTAAGGCTTCAAGAACACTTTTAAAATGAATAAATATTTTCCGAAAATATCACATTTCTATTTTACTTTCAAAACAATATTTTCAAGAAACAAAGTTTTTAAGTTTTGTATGAAATATGCTGAAAGACTTTATTTTGTTAAGAAACTTATAAATCAGATAAGTTTTCTGATACGGATAATGATAAAATTTATTTCAAAAGTCAATTGATTCCAAGAATCAGATTTTGGTTTGGGAAATTTTATTGTGTAAATTTGTTCTATTACCTCACCTACATATATTCATACATGAAAGTTATTTATAGAGAAATAAGTTGATGTTTAAAAGGACAAGATACTACAATTTTTTTCATCTTTAGAATGGGTATGTGCGCATTAGTGATATTTTAAAATAAGATAACATTTGTTATTTTTTTTCTCTAAAATATACATATACATATGATGTAGTTATTTTGTCCTTTTATTTAAATATGATGTACAATTGACATGCTTCATATTTAGTGATTTTTGCTTCATGAATTCTTTGAAATTAAAACTGCTTTAAATACTTTTCTTTTCAGTTTCGTGTTGAAGGTCGCAGATTGCTTTGTTATTATTGGGCTAAAGTACTTGAATCGTTGGATTGTTGACATAACATACATAGGTCCTTCATAGATTCCCACAAAAAAGTCAAAAGGGGTCAAATCACAGCTCCAAGGAGACATAAATATTTGGATATGTTGGTACTCAATAATGAAAATGTGTCTAAAATGGTTGTCCAAAACCAAGTGCTCTAAGCGGCTATTCGAGCGTTTTTAATTTTTGAGTCGATTTGAAGTTGTTATCCAATAGTGTGAGATCTTTGAAAAGAATTCGCTTCGTATAAAAAGTAAGATATGTAAAGGGTGATGTGGGTAGATTTTGGCGCCCCGTTTCGGCCATTTTGTTTTGGTGACATCTGTCAAATCTTTTGTTTATTATTCAGTTGTTTATGCCAAATCATCATGGCAAGTTACACGATTGAACAGCACGTTCAAATGATAAAACTGTATTATCAAAATGAGTGTTCGTTAACGCAAACGTTGCTTGCATTGCGCCCATTTTACAGAAGGTGGCCCATCACAGTCGACTCTTCAACGTTTGGTGGCCAAATTTGAGACGACCGGTTCAGTAAACAATCAGCCAACACCCGTAACGTTCAAGGAACGGAATATCGGCCGAGAACATCGCTGCGGTCGCAGTCCGTGAAAGTGAAAGTCCATGAACATAGCCAACACCGTTTGTTCGCTGACTGGGGTTCGAATCCCAATTTTGGCCGAAAAATCATTTTTAGTAACGAGGCGCATTTTTGGATGAATGGCTGTGTTAACAAGCAAAATTGGGACGTACATATATGGGACGTCACCAACCCATGTGAGGTTCACTAGGTGATAAAGCATCCTCAAAAAGTTACCGTTTGGTGTAGATTTTGGGCCGGCGGCGGCGTAATTGGTCCATATTTTTTTTGAAAAGGACGTTAGTGAGGCAGTCACCGTCAACAGTGACCGCTACATAACGATGATAACTAATTTCTTATGGCCCAAATTGAACCATATGGACCTAGACGACATGTTACATATTACGCTTAGTATTTTTTTTATGAAACTAGAAGTAACTTCAAATGGTGTCCATTCTTCAATGTACTTCTTACGATTAAAAATCGTGTGGGAACCAGGGCAGGGGCCTATTTAATCACTTTGCAACTTTGCAAACAAATAATACCCTGCAAAGTAAAAGTGCAAAGTCTTTCACAAAATTTGCAAAGTGAAAAGACTTTTCACTTTTTAATTTTCAAGACTATATTTGAAAAATGAAAAGTAAAATTGCTATACCAATTTAAAACACAATTTTGAAATTAATAAGTATTTTGTGAAAATTGAAAAGTAAGTCTTAGATTGTTACTAAGATCAGATGACCGTAATTTGTGTCTAACTAGCGTAAATAATGCAAAACAAGTCGATCAGACAAAAATATTAAAAAATTGCGGGGCTATGTCTGAGCAATTTGAACTTCTCTGCAGACGGTTGCTTAGCTCATTCATACGTAGATGCAAAACCGTGATGTTTGGTTCCATTCCCAACTCTATGTAGTGTACACAAAAGTTGTGGCAAGAGACAATACTTTGGATATTGAATTGTAGTTTGTTTTCAATTTTAGAAAACTCAAATTCAATGGTGCTTTTCGTAAATCGAAAACTCTCTTTTGTCGAAAAATCATTTCCGACATCGAAGTTAATTCTTAGTTTCAGTACTCTTTTGGTCACTATTATTAACTTCCACGTTTTCAAAATATTCTTAAAAACGATTCACTTTTGTCGAAATTATTTTACAACAGCTTTTTAAAGAAACGTTTTTATTTTTGCTTTTAACTTCCAAATTCTATTGAAGGATGGCTACGATTTCGATGGATTGAAAAACCTCTTCAAAATCAGACATTTTTGAAATTGACATGAATCAACGCTAAAACGCTGAAATTCCAAATTTAAGTTATTTGGTAAATTCGTCAAAATAAATAAAATGCACGACTGGGTCGCACGAACTTGCTCCTGTATGCAAAGAGTCTGTTTAAAAAATACATATACTCTTTCTGCCCCGTTTCTTTAACTTGTACTAAGTATTTATTCTTCTATTTAGTCGAAGGCAAGTAAAAGAATTATATTTTAAAATCATATATACAAAGGTACCAAGATATTACTTCTTGATAGACTCTTTAAAATAGATTGTTGATTAAATATATCATATTCGTTAATCCGATGCAGTGGCACTACGTTGGTATTTACAATAGTTATAGTATAAAATACATAAATATGTACCAAATGCATTAATTTGAATAAATGATAGGAATGTAATTAAAATTTTGTCAAAATAATGCGCTCTTTCGGGCTCATGCATAGGATTTGATCTGGTGAGATGGGAGGAGGTTACATTTAATACAGTTAAAACAATTTAAAAAAAAAAACTATTTTAAGATTCAAAATTTTACCTGAAAAATAAGTTTGTCTTCAAAAATTTAAATGCCATTTTATAAATGAAAAAATCTTTGATTTTTCAAATTTTTTTTTGAAAATCGTTAGAGCGGTTTTTTTTAAATTAATTTTTTATATATAAAATTTTTCAATTTTGTTCTATAAAATATTTTTGGTATGCAGTTGTTTATTGATTGTAAATATACGCTCTACATTTGAATTTCGTAAAAAAATATTAACCCGTTTTTGAGAATAGAATTTTGAAAAAAAAAATTCAATATTTTTTTTAAAATCCAAACAAAAAAAAAAATGCACTTTTGATAATCAAATATTGTCAAAGCAATGTAAGAGCTTATTCACAAAAAAAATTATTCAAATCAGTACATAAGTTGCTGAGAAAATTAAAAAACAAAATAACGGTTCTATGAGCGGTACCTTTCCTGAGCAATACAAAAATATGTTTTTCTTATTAAAAGAAGCCAAGTTAAAAAATAAAATTTTGGAGAAAATTAAAAAAAATCTATCGGTTTGTTTTTGAGAAAATTCGAATTATCGTTTTTTGACCAAAAAAATTGTATGGGGGCCACTGTTAGTTTTGATCTTAAAAAAAAAATGAAAAAAACGCCTAACGCGAATCTGCTCAAAACCTTAACTTCCAAGTTTGAACTCAATCGACCCAATGGTTTAGGCTGTAGGAGCGTGGACAGACAGACAAAATTTTGCACGAATGCAAAACTTGCCATATAGTTCCTATATGTTGCAAGTAAAAAAACAGTCTCTGTCCATTGTTTCTTGTACCTATTATTTACTTCAACATTGTCAAAACCGTTCATTTATTAGCTTAACATAGGAAGCTATTGTAATCGGTCCCATTTGTCGATTTGAAAATTTTGACATTTCTCGGCGTTTCAAGGTCCCTAGAGTCGAAATAAAAGATTTTAAGAGAGATGTCTGTGCGTGCGTGTGTATGTTCGTTCGTAGTGAAGTTTGTTTTGTCGTCATAGCTCAAGAACCAGTAGAGATATTGACTTCAAAGAAATTTTTGTATACAGATAATAATGCAGAAAGATGCAGAATGGACTCTAAAAAAAAAATGCGTTTGTGGTTTTTTTTCCATAGCAATTTCAAAAAAAAGGTGAACATTTCGGTTAACCCAAAATATCTCACGAACTAATAACGCTAGCGACTTGAATTAAACTTTAAATTGTATATTGTAAAGTGATACCAGACATGTATATTTTGGGAAACAAATTAACGGTTTTTTATAAATCAAAAAAACTGAAAAAAAAAATATTTTATCTCCAAAATAAGTTTATTCCACGAAAAAAAACGTTTTTGACATCTCTTGAAATTTTGAAAAAAAAAATCGAAATGACAGTTTTTTTTATAAGAAATAAAAAGCTAAAAAAAATCACTTAAAGTTGGTAAAAATTGATTTTCGACTCAAATATCTTTTCAAAAATTTTGAGATATTGGCTTCAAATTAATTTAATCTTATAAAAAATATTGTTTTCAAAATTCAATTAAATTTTGAGAAAAATTAAATTGATACTTAAACAAAACATTATTAAAAGTTGGTGAAAATTGAGGCTTAAGTAAATTTCGACTCATATATCTTTTTAAAAATTTGAGATTACGGCTTCAAACGAATTTTATTTTATAAGAAATATGTATTGTTTTCAACATTCGATACAATTTTGAGGAAATTTGAATTGACAGTTTTTTATACAAAAAATAAAAACCTAAAAAAAAACAATACTAAGACTTTGTAAACATTTACTTTCGGCTCAAATATCTTTTCAAAATTTAAAAGTATTGGCTCAAAACTAGTTTTATCTCACAGAAAATATTTTTTTCAACATTCAGTACATTTTTTATAAAAATCCAACAGTCAGTTTTTTATAAAAAAAATAAAATCTACAAAAATAGTAATTGATGTTCGGTTCTCGATATTTTGTGAATAATAGAAGAAATTGACTTCAAAATTTTTTTCATTCATCCAATTTGTATTTGTTTATGTAGGAAATACAAAATTTTAAGAAATGCTACTAAAATTGGTGAAAATTGGGTTTCGACTAAAAATCGCGTTAACAAAAAAAAATTGTCAAATCAACTATTTCATCACGTGCAAAATATTGTTGCTAATTTAAAATTAATTCAACTGACAGCAACTTTTAAACAAAACACGAAAAACTACAATACTTTTAAGCAAGACAAATCGACAGACGGGATGAGAAGTTATCAGTGTCCAGCACCTTTTTTTTTATTGGTTTTCGACAACTTTTCAAAACAAGTTCTTATTTGCAAACGAAAATTTCTAATTTTATATTACTGAAAAGTGAAAAGCTTTTCAAAATTCTAGGTATAATTTACAAAGTTTATTGTTTGGCGAAAAAAAAAACAACAAAAAACTTTGCAAAGTAACAAAACTTTTCACTTTTCAGAAAAGACTTTGCATTTTGCAAAATTGAATTTGATGAAACGTATTTTGTAAAGAGGAAATCTTTTCAATTCAATAATTTCCTCTTTCTAAATTTGTTTTAGTTAAACGAAATTGTAAAGTTGCAAGTTAAAAAGTGTTGGTATTCCCCAGGTAGCAAAAATAGTTTGAAAAGTATAAATTTTTAATTTTTCCTAATTTGACAATGTTTTGTGATTTAATCATGCATCGTTTCAAAATTAATAAAAGTATAAAAGCCGTTGAAAAGTCATAGCGGAAGTTACTATATTTTTTTTTATATCTTAATGAACCAACCACTGAGAAATCAATAAGAAGTGAAAAAGACATATAGCCACAAGCTTGTAAAACATTTCTATCTCTTGAGAATCCAAATTTGTGTGTCTTCAATTTAAAGATTCAATAATGTTTTTTGAAGTAACCCAGAGACTCCAACATCACTCAAACTCAAAAACATAACAAACTATATAGATTATTAAAGCATGATTTTATTAATACAAAATGTGTACATAGTGTGTTTGTACTTGTAACCAAGTATCATGTTTTATTTATAATGTATTTTAATTGTTGAAAAATAGTTTGGAATTCTCCTCCACAATAAAATTGCGCATTATTAAACATTCTAAACCTTGGGAATTGTAAGAGTAAGGTATGTATATGAATGTAATACCTGCCCACTTACCCTATTAATCCAAAACGAAAAAATCCTGAACATGAGTAGGAGTCATACCACTTCTATTACACAAAAGTGGTATTTTTTCCCACAATAGAAAATGCAATACAAAAGCGAAAAAATAAAATAAAATAAAACTACAAAAATAACGACATAGTGTCAGTAAAGTCCACTTCAGGTTAACAAACGATGTTGGAGCTCTGTAATATTATATGGCAAGGAATCATTTCAAAAAATACAGCAAAAATAAAAGAGAAATACAAAATCCAAGGATAAGAATGGTATAAGAAGAAAATCCTCGACGTGAAAATACTTTTAAATTAGATACCTATATATACCTATACTTATGTATGTATATGTAATGTATCTTCAAAAAGGATGCAACTCTATTATTGAATGAAAGAGAAAAATGTCTGCATTAGGAGTGAGATCCTTGGAAAATAAAAAATAAAACACAAAATATTTTCTATGGTGTTGCATTGTTTCTGATATCTGATTTCATTGCGATTCAATGTCCCATGTCGTTACAAAAATAATGAAATACACGTAGTAGAAAATACGAAATAGAAAGTAACAAGAATTTTTCTATTTTAGATTCGAAAACACGAAATTTACTACAATAAAGGGTGGCCAAGGATTAACGAGGAGAAAATTGATGATTTGACCATTCAAAAGAAAATTCATATAAAGTAAATTTTGTTTTGAAATTTTATATCAGTATAGAAGAGGAAAAAATAAGAAGCTACAAAGTTAAAACAACATTTCACAAATTTTATCCGATACAATTTCAGAATACATGCAAACGGGTTTTGAACTTAATCTTTCAAGTGAATTCATTCGAAAGAATGCATTCACCGACATTTCATATCAATTAATTTATTAAATTCTTTTGCGAACACATTCATATGATTCAAATTTAAGTGAATGATTGCATTTTGTATAACCCTTTGTCAAAAAATAGGCAAAAGGATAAAATGAGATTTATGTCGTATATAAAATATAAATTGAAAGATAAAAGAGATCCTTATTTAAACATACATTCATAAAATAAAACTAAGGTCTGAACCACCCTGTTGCTAAAATTCACAGTTTATGAAAAAACAAAGAGGGATTTAGTTGTTGATTCCAATTTCATTCTTTAAAACCTGAAGAATGAGTTCATTGCTTCACGCTTAAGCTTCATAAAAACAATAAAAACAAAAAGAAACGAGTCCTTATTTGTACCTATAGTAACCCTTGTTCAATAAAAAAATAGACACAAATTTATTCTTCTCAGACATTTTTGGTATAATCAAAAGAGATGTTATTGTTGGATGGATATAAAACGTAAGACACGCGACAATCCAAGCGTTAAAGTGTGTTCTGCGTTGTCATAATTTTCCAACAAAAATACTAAGATAAGGTTTTTATATTTTTATTTGAAGCAATCGTAATTGTAGATATAATAATATCATGTTTATGTGCTCAATAAAAATTACAGATTGATATTTTTGCGAGCAAATGTTTTTTTTATCATGGTTAGACTATGTTTTTGATAGTCTTTTTGATATGGATAAATAAATTAATGACTTTGGCGCGACAGCTTGTGTAGATATCTATACAATTTTATGAATTATACCTTGAACCATTTATAATTGCCAGGATGTTGGTTGTAGGAGGACCAAAGCGAACCTAAAATTTATTTACAAATTGAAACGACTTAAGTTGTCTTATTCAGGTGTCCAAAAGCTCAATTTTTTTTAAAATACAATTTTATAATGATGGAAATAATTTAAAGGTTAATTTGAACTTTGGGTCTATAGTTTAAATCGATGCAATTCTATTGAAACTTCATGAACCTTAATATAAAAACTTGAATTTTGTTGTGACTAAGGATAATTCTGCACTGATGCGACGATTTGTACTAACATTTCAAGAACACTAATTAGACACATTATGTTATGCGAGTTTTCTAGAAAACATTTAAATGTGTTAAAAAATATTTTGGCCTTGTTGTTAATTACACTCCTTTCGTTAGCTTATTTATATGAAAGGCAGTTTGCCGAAAATTCCGCCTAACTTGGTAGTGTTATGGCTCTTAAAGTTCTTGAGTGCATAATGATTCTAAGTAATTTTTTTTTTCTTTTTTTTTGTATAATTTACAGGCACTCAAGGGGTTATAACTACCCTTTATATGTTTATATTTAAACACAGTTGATTAGTTTCCTGGATGCAAGTGCCACTCATAGGTAGCGGAATCGGGAGTCTGGTATGCTTTAACGACAGGAAACAGCATTGAGTTTTCGAAGCATTCAATTCTATACGGTTCTTAATTCCCCATTGGACAATGCTGTCGAGATCAGAATTTAATGAGCTTATCACACGCTGCCGATGAACATCCACATCCGCAGTTTCGATAAGAAAGCTTGGTGCCAAACTCTATCAAATGATTTTGAAATATTAAGTGCAATAATCTTACTTTTTCCAAAACGAGGTCAAGATTTGTTCCACTGTTCGGTGAGATAAACCATGAGATCAACAGTGGACCTATTGCTACGAAAGCCATACTGTCGGTCATTAAGAAGCTTCCGCTCCTCAAGATATTTCTTAAGCTGATAATTAATCAGCGTTTTCATGACCTTGAGAAGAAGGGACGTGTGTGCTATTGGACGATAGTTGGAGGGAGAGGAAGATTCGCCTTTTTTAGGGACATGGTGGACAAATTCTATTTTCCATCCACTCGGAAAGAGGCCTGTAGAGTAGGAAAGATGGAAAAGCTTACTTTTAGGGCCAATGGATTTGTGTATGTCAAAGTCTTTCAGTACTCTTGCAACTGCACGAGTGCAAAAGAAGATTCGTCCCAAAGAATCATTTACGCTTTTAAGAACAGGAGGACTCATGATGCTTTCCAGTAGCGTCAAATTAACAGCAAACAGTTCTGCAAGCAATTTGGCTTTATCAACCGAGCTTACATAGGGAGTGTCATTGTGGACAAGCGTTCTAACCGAGGATGAGGTGGTGTTTCTTACAAATGACTAAAATTTTTTAATACCTTTGGGATATTGTAGTATTTTTTGCCTTAATTTCTGACCATGCGAAAATTGGGTTTGTCGAATATGTCGATATGGCTTTATAACAACGGAAACTTACATCTCTGAATCTAATAACCTCTTTACTACTCGAATCAAACCATGAGTTCTCTTTGGGTTTAATAGGTTTCAACCTATTAGAATTATTTTTGTAACCATATCTGCGCTGGAATCAACTTCACTATCGAGGAAGCATAGTGACCAGTTAAAGTTCCTGAAGAATTCATTAAGACCGTCTCAGTTGGCTTTCTCATATTTGCAAATGGTTCTCATAGGAGTTTTTTTCTTTAACTAGGCTTTTAAGCCATGAGAATTTTGCACATTCGGTACAATGGTCTGATGTGCCTTGAGGCGGCAATACATTAATTGTGTGTTTATTAGGGTCAGAGATAAGAAACAAGCCTAGGGTATTGGCGGTTTGACCTGAAACGTCAGGGATTCGAGTTGGCTCATCGACAAGCTGAGTTAATTGATTTAACTCAGCAAAGACCTCAACATACTTTACTTTTACTCTTACTCGTAGTTTGAGGAAAGTCCTAAAAGATTCATCATACGTAAATATTTTGGTCCTTGATATTATCCGGAAGAGGTTTCTTTCCACGCTAGCATAATCCCTGAATTTGGTTTTTACTTTTATCTTATTTTTCTGACCTCATTTGGGGCAGTTGGAAAATGTCTTTGTTCAGCCGATCCCAAAAAAAAAACTAATTTTCTTCTCTCTCAAATTATCGACCGTTAGCAATATCGTCCCTTCTTTCCAAGGACATGTAAATGCAGAGTAATCATCAGCTTAAGGAATATCTTGAGAAACAAAAGCTTCTTAATGACTGACAATATGGCTTTTGTAGCAATAGACCCACTTGCGATCTCATGATTCATCTCACCGAACAGTGCAATAATTCCTTGCATCATTTTGGAGAAACTTAGATTATTGCGCTTTATATTTGAAAAGCATTTGATAGTGTATGGCATTTGGACCTCTTATCGAAAGTTCATATCTTGAGTTAAGATGAATACCTTCTAGGTTGAATTAGAAATTACCTTTTGGACCGGGTTCAAGTCTGAGAAACATAATATAAATGCTGGTGTGCCACAGCGCTCTGTTTTGTCTCCTACACTCTTTTTTATTTCGATTAATGATCTCCTGACTACAATTTTGTATCCAATAAGATACACCCCACTTACCATTATCCATGCGTGGAACTTGTAACAATAAAACTGAACATCTAAGTATGTTTGTTATGTGCATCATCACTCACCTATTTTGGAACGATCACATACACTATGTAGTTATAAATGCCTCAAGATGTTTGAGGTTTCAGAAACGATGCAAGAAATGTTTGTCTCCTTTGAATCTAATTACAATCTACAAAACTTAAATACATTCAAAACTTGAGTATTTCATCTCTGGTTAGGTGGTTTAGTTAATTTAGTATAATTTTCAATCGCATTCCACCCCTTAAACAATTTGACCGTGCTTTTAGGAATGTCAGTTTACCCTTCAGCCACACTTTGTCCGTACTAAAAAGGACAGGATTAATTTTTTAGCCGTACTACGCGAATGTGGAATGCCTTGCCACGTTCTATCTTTACCTGATGTTGCAATGTTCAAGAATTTAAAACCAACACCTCCTATCCAATCCTTCCTTCTTTTTCTAAAAACGAGTACTTGAAATTGGCCTAAAATCGAAAATAATCAATGATGTGCACTAGGGCGTATACGTACTTTTTTTAAAAAAGATTTTTGCTAAATGTAGTTTTATGTAACTACACTACAATACAACTTCAGTTGAACCATAAGCTGATACTTAATAGAATTACATTTGAACACATCGAATAGCTGAAGACGAAGTTTAAATAATAATGTCCCATAATTTAGCACATTTTCTTCGATACCTTTTATTTTATTCTTAACTCCAACCTACCCAAGCAACAATTTGTAACCTCAGTAGCAAAATTACCGCGGTTATTAATTTTACCTGGAATAACCTTGGTTTTAAAATGGTTTGAAAGAGGTTATCTTTTAACTGAGGGAAATTTTCGGTAAAAACAAACCTTGAAATAAACCCAAAGTTAGTTTCAGGTAATTTTGGATCCTTTTTTTTAGGTATTTTAATAACCCAGGTTTAAAATTGGCTTTAAAAAATCATATTTGAAACCTGGGTCATAAATCAGGTTTATATTTACCAATTATTTACTTTTTTTCAATTTTCTGGTTATTTTATTACCAGTTCTAGCTATCAAGTTCAAAACCAGCTTTAAAATAATTGATTTTTCAGGTTAAAAAAAAACACTTTTGAATTTGGTAATTATTTTATTGGCTATAATCTTACCAGTTTTACTAAAAATGTAAAACTGGTTAAAAAAAAACTTATTTTATTGGTAGTTATGTAACCGATTTAATTTTGGTAGTCAAATTGGTTTTTAAATAATTTGTTTTATTGGTTCCTATTTTACTTATTTTTTTTTAAATGTAAATTTGGTTTTAAAAAAGCTTAATTTTGAGTTGAAATATAACCTTTTTTTAGGAAAAGTTGAAAAATTACTGTTTTTTACTCCATATTATCTATATTTAGTCTAAATATTACCTATCTTGAGCCTCAGTAATAATCTAACTCATTTGTATTCTCTCCACAACCAAACTCACTCAACCACACGAACTATTTTCCAATTAGTATCAGACTATCAGACTATGTTTTCGTCAGTTGGTTTTTGTTGTGCGTGGCGTGAAGTCGTAAAGTTTGCTAAGTGCTAATAAGTGAGTTGTGAAAATTATAAAAAAGTAATTTATCAAAAACAAAAGGATTGTTTATCAAAGGAGTTGGAGTCAACAGGATTATTGTGTCCCATAAGGATATTTGGTAAGTCATTTTAGAATATATTAAATTTAATTATTTTTATTGGATGAAACGTAATTTGGGTAATTTTTTCCCTATTTCACCTTTTCTTATAAAGAATAGGTAAAAAAATCTCTTCTTTTTAACTCTCTAGTAAAAAATAAGTAAACTAATCACATCTTTTTTACTTCCTCATAAACAAGTACTAGCATTTTTCCTGGACGCAAACAATGACTCGAACTATCCGACGACTGGTAAAAAATAGCGCGCAAAATCATTTTTGATAATATCGGTAAGTACTTTTTATTTTTTAATTTAATTTAAATTTTCCAAAACCTAAAAAGCTTAAGTACTTTTCGTCTCAATTCGAAACTATGCAGTTTCCAGAAGTACTTAGCAGCAGATGTCATAGCCCAAAAGTATAACTCTTATCATTCCATACAAAATGTTATTCTTTTTGTTTAATGTTTCAATTTAAAAATAAGTTGTAAAATATTATTATTGAACATTTCAGATTCCAACACTTCTCAACAGCAAATTGCCTTACAAACAATTCAAAATGTGTGGGCTGAACAAAGGGCAAGTCCAGTCCCTCGAAATGTTGCTGGGGCATTAAAAGTATAGATTCCGTCGAAAATAATGTATTTTTATAATGTTTCTTACAATGTATTTTTACTAATGTATTCTTACTAATGAATTTGTACTAATACTATTTTTCTCTATGTGTTAAATTATAACTAAAATTTTTGTTTCGTTCTGTTTTTCTTTTAAATAGATTCGGAAACTCAGCACATTTGGAGGAGTAAGAAAGAAGAAAACTGTTCGCACAATGTCCAGGTGCATGTTTGAAGACACTTTGCTCCTCGAATACTCGTGGTTTGGGAAGGTCACCATAAAACGGTTCGATGTGTTTAAGCAAATTTTTAGAGTGATGGTGGAGACAGTCAGGAAGAGTTTCCCTAACTTTAGCGATGCAGAGGGATCTGCATACATAAAACGTACTTGAAACAGGACCGTTTGAGGCTAGGAAAAATGTAAGTTAATTTTACCTACATTTCTTTTTATATAATTATATTTATATATTTATGTAGCTATAATAAACTAAAAAATAGAATACTGCTTTTATTTTTTTTTCTAATAAATTTGTGTATTTTTTTTCAGCGACGGGGCAGCAACCGATTAAATTTTGTTTATTAATATTAAGTTATATAAATATATATATATATTTAAGTGTGCATTAGTTTTAAGTTCCTAAAGTAGATAAATGTTTAGTTTAAACATGAATAAAAACATGTAAAAAGTAATTTTTTAACCTCTATTTATTTAAAAGGAATTTTATTTTCAGGAAAGTTATAAATAGTTATAAAATAACTGATCTCGGAAATATACTGGGTTTTTTGGTAACCTAGTTCCAACCCACGAAAAATAATGGTTTTTAAGTAACCTAATTACAACGTTGAAACCAGGTATTAAAAAAAACCGATTTGTAGGTTTCCTTACTACTTGTAATAACTGGTAAATTAAATACGTCACCATAACGCTTCAAAATAACGTCAACGGAACGTAAGATATTAACCGTTTCTTATCGGTTACATTTAATCTCCAATAAGCAGTTATTATTTTACCGTTTAAAGCTGGTTTTTTGTTACCACACAAAAACCCAGGTTTAGAAGAAGTTATTATTTAACTCTTTAAAATCGGTTTTTTGTTACCAAGAAAAAACCCAAGTTCGAAAGTTACTGACCATTTCGGGTAATGGTAATGGTTCTGGAACGTTTCCCAGCCGTGATTTTTACCGATTTCATTACTTTTCGGTAAATAACCTCGGGTTCGTAAGCCGATTTTTTACCAAAAATTGTTGCTTGGGTAGTGGCATCATTTGTTTCATTTCATTTGTTTAATATTAAATTTGGGTGTTTCTTAAAACTAGGATTTGGAAGTTCATGTGTTTCTTTTATCACTTAAGAAAGATTTGTATTTGAGCATCATAAAAATTCTTTAGCAATGATTTTAATAATAAATTTATTTCAACGCAGTTTGTATTGAAAAAATGATATATAATAAATTCTAGAATTAAATGAAATCATGGTTACTTTACTGAAACTATTTGGATTTCAACTTTTTATGCTTTTTAAAATAAAAAATAAAACTGATAAGAAACAATACATCTCTCTCAACAGAAATTGTTGCAAATCCATTTCCATGGAGATTGTTTTAAAATATGCAAATTCTACTATCTTTTTATTTCCTGAAAAAATATTTGTTTTTTCTGTGTTCTTATTCTTTATTATATGTACAAATATGTATGAATGTACTTATTCTTATGAATGTACTTATTCTTAATAAATGTTTCCATTTCCATAAGGATTATAAAGATAAAATGTATGCACCCAAAGATAAATATGTATTAATATGGCTTCTGGGATTTTCCGGTTCGATGTGCACGAAACTCATGACATTTTTATATTTAAATACAAACAGAGAAAAAAAATCCACACATCATGACTTTAAAGACATAAACATTAAACTTGCCATCTTCATGTGAATTCTGTATTGAAATTCAAATTACTTCCGAATTCTAAACAAGGATCTAAGGAAATACTTGAAGTGGTACCTTAAGTTGCTAGGTGCGTATAGGTATTATTAGGAAGTAAATATCTGTGTTTAATGGAACGAGAGCTAAGTACAAAGGTTTTATACGTAGATAACACTTCTTCAAAAATGCTACACCATTGTTATTTAAATATTTAAGAATCTCTGAATTTCTAAAAAAAACATTGAAATCACAAAAATAGTATCTTAAACATAATTATCAAGTAAAATTCCACTTAATTTCATTAATTTAAAAATGAATTACAACAATATTTCATTATTAAAAAATCAACCTTTCCACCATTTCGTGAGATTTATCAGTTCAAAGTTCTAACAGAGTATAGTGTGTTGGGTGTGTAATCTTTAATCAGAACCCAAAGGGTAAAATTCGGGGTTTTGGAAGTTGTATACGTAGCTTAATATATGTTTGTACACCAATTTATAAAATTATGCCTTCGTAAGGCATAGTATGATTATCATTAATAGTAAAAATAAGCTTACACAGACAAATTACAGCCTAGGGAAAATATATAGTGGCTAACACTGAAACAGCGGAACAGGATATTAATTAAATCAAAATAAAATTTAAACTAAATTTCGAAAATTTGAAGATGAACAAAACGCTGTGAAAATATGCAAAAATTCATACTTTTACGGAAATTTTGTAAGACATATGACACATAAAAATAAATGACAAGAAGCACTTGCAAAACAAATTTAAACATAAAATTGAAGTATACAATTTCGTTCACAGATTTTTAAGATTTAAACTCAAATTATCTACAGAAAATGAAATTGTTGACATTTGCGAAAAAAGCTTAATAATTGTTTCAATTGTACAAAAGGAATATACAAATGTGAATTCTTGTCAAAATTTCCCACTATCTAAATAAATACACAATAATTTTATAACATTCAGATTAAGCTCAAGACTAACAGATAAAATGTCTGAAAAATAAATCATCCATGTCGAGCTTTAACGAAAATAGAGACAATTTTAAATAATGCACCGATAAATAGAGACACTTATAATACTAAATAGAAAATGTTTGTGACTTTTGGAACATGCCTTTCCCAATTATAAATATTTATAAGTAAATGTTAATTTTCGACCGGAAGTTCAACAATATATCGTTCGCCTTAAAAAAGTATAATTTTTTAATATCTTCAAAATAAATTAAAAACCATACAAATTTAAAAATTATTTAAATATACAAATAATAAAAACAACATTATCAAAAATAAATTAAAATTCATTTGAGTTCCCTGTATTCCAAGATAATTTAGCTTTTATAATGCTTAAATTACTCCACTATAAAAGGAATGTTCTACACGACCGCTTTCTTTAATGAGGTCAATCAAAAAATTCCCCGAATTAATACCGAACATTTCGTTGAAACATCCCGCTGTTTTTCAGTTTTCAAAATTTTCTCATTGTCTATTTTTGTGTTTTAATTAAATTGCAAAGCACTCCCTTTGGTCTTTGGTTATTATGTACGTTGGCACGAAAAAGGTTTGGTTGTTTTGTATAATAATTTTGCATCAGAATTCAGAACAAAATAACAAAAACAAAAAAACAATGCCCATCAAATTAAAAAGAACAGAAAATATTTTGTTGCAAAAAGCACAATCAAAAAACAAAATTTTTTAAAACAAGTCCAAAAGTTAAATATACCTAAAAGCAAAATGTTTACCTTTCTATATAACAAGCCAGTCATTACATTTTACGGTTAATCGCTTTAACATTTTTTTTTTGTTTTTGAATTTTTGCAGAATAGTACCGATACGTGCGTGTGTCGGTCGCCATATTGGTCGGTAAAATATACAAACATGGGTAATGGGCAAGTAAGCAAAAACTTTAACAAGAGTGATAATATTTTGTGTTAGCTGCAATGACTAGATGTAGTAATAAACGTTTATTTTTAGCACAAGTTGAAAACATTTGTTTTATTTATGCGGTTTTGGGTTATAAAATTGAGGTATTGAGGTATTTTGAATTTTAATTTTTGAAGCGAAAAAAAAGCACGTAAGCAAACACAAATTTTTCCCTTTAATAATAATAATTAAAAGTAAAACCACTAAACTGACTCATAAAATAAATACAAACAAATATCTATTAAAAATTGAACACTTTTGGATGTTCAAATGAAAAAAAATCTAAAAAATCATTCACAAGGCTCTGGTAAATCTTTTGAAGTGCAAGAATTATCTTAGAAACATTAGAAAAATTGGTCTTGTTTGTTAGAAACTGAGATTTGATCCCCAAGATTATTCTTTTAAGAGTTTTACAACACAAATGATTACTCCACTATCTTGTATTTTCATCTTTTTTGGGAAAGAACAAACATCGATTTCTTTGAGATAGATTACTAAAGGGCAGTTTTTTAATTACATCAATGATGTATTAATAACGATAAAAGAAAAAAATGTTTAAGACGAAGAATGAGCCAAAAATAATTCAAGCACATCTTTTCTTTATAATAATACTGTTTACTAACATGGAAAATTCCTTAAGCATCAAAAATAATATAAAATAAAACAGCAAACATAATTGAATTATATTGTTGACTGAGCACTGTTGAGGCTCTGTTGAAATCATAAATTGTCAAATAAAAATGTATACAACAAAATTTAAATGAAAAAAAAAATATCTTGAAATTATATGAACAACCATAAAAGTTAATAAGACCACTTTTACAATTTTAATCGAAAACATATAAAATAACAAAATAATTACTTGCTAATTAGATACGCTGTAAATAGACTCTTCTTTTGGAACAAAAAGACTGAACCTCAAAGCATAAATAAAATCAGAGCTATTGATTCATTATATAATTAAAAACATGAACATTTTTAGAAATTAAGTAATATCAATCCAATGAAAAGTGTATTAATAGATTTGTACAATGGGGCGTATGAGTCATTTTTGTTCTTCATTTAATTGATTTTGTATGACTTATAAGGGAATATTTGTACAACATAACAATCACCACCATTGAGACAAACAACAAATTTTTAATTTTTGAAATTTAAAGCTTGGTGTACTTTTTAAAGCTTAGGTAAGTATTCCCAGATAAACAAAATAAAAGTGAAGACTTTTTCTTAGGTACATTTTGCAATTGGTATAAAAAACAAAGAGTTTAAAATAGCAGCTATATACTGCCCACCAAGGCGC
Organism: Eupeodes luniger; assembly: GCA_951509635.1. Taxonomy (NCBI): domain Eukaryota; kingdom Metazoa; phylum Arthropoda; class Insecta; order Diptera; family Syrphidae; genus Eupeodes; species Eupeodes luniger. The sequence goes on from OX608074.1 coordinate 91,892,040, forward strand.
TCCCCGACAGAAGATGACTATACAGATCTATTTAATCTTCTTGGGCATAACTTTCTTGTTGGTGGAGACTTCAATGCGAAACACACCCATTTGGGTTCAAGACTTATATCAACAAAAGGCATAAGACTTTTCCAAGCAGGCCATAAATACAATTACTAATTCCATTCCTCCAGGTCGCCAACTTACTGGCCTGCCGATACTAACAAAATACCAGACCTTATTGACTTTTTTGTAGCTAAAGGAATCAAACAAAATCACATTAGTGTCAAAGGTAATTATGACCTGTCATCAGATCATACTCCAGTGATTCTATCACTAAGTGAATCGGAAGTATTAGAAAAAAGTAATCCAAAGCTTGTACATAAGAAAACAAACTGGAGTGATTTTAGAGAAAGAATTTTAAGTTTTATAAATTTAAGATCTCCCATATACAATACAATCGAGCAAATTGACCATGAAGTGGAACAATTTATTGCTGATGTGCAACAGGCCGCTGAAGAAAGTACTCCAACATCAACATTTTCTAATAGAAGACAAAATGAAATAAAATATCCTTTAGAGATAAGAGAGTTGATAATAGAGAAAAGAAGAGCTCGAAGAAAATGGCAAAATACTAGATTTCCAGATGATAAAACAACGTTTAACCGTATAAGCAACAATCTTAAAAAACAAATTTACAAATTCAAAAATGATTCACTGAGTACATTCCTAAGGAATTTAACGACTGATGCTTCAACCGATTTTTGGCTATGGAAAGCAGCCAAGCGCCTGAAAAGACCGCAGTTACAAAACTCGCCCTTGAAATCTCAAGATGGAAAATGGATCGGTAACCCGAAAGAAAAAGCTAACCTTTTCGCTGAACAAGCAAGGTAAACCACCTACAGAAGTGACGTCTTACAGACCAATATCTGTTATAACAATTATGGCAAAAGTTTTTGAAAAACTGCTTCTGAAGAGACTTAGCAAAATCATAGAAGAAATAAGGTTAATCCCAAACCATCAGTTTGGCTTCAGAAATAAACATTCCACGATAAACCAAGTTCATAGAATATCGGATGTAATAGAAAAAGCATTAGAAGAAAAACAAGTATGTTCAGCCATTTTCTTAGATGTTGCTCAAGCTTTTGACAAGGTTTGGCATGAGGGACTTGAGTACAAACTGCAAAGGGATCTTCCCAGGCAGTACTTTGAAATATTAAAATCGTACATCTCAGACCGATTGTTTAGAGTAAGGTACGATCAAGAATACTCGGAATTGAAGAAAATAGAAGCCGGTGTACCACAAGGAAGTATCCTAGGTCCTACCCTGTATTTACTATACACAAGGGATATTCCAGCTGGTAATCACATCATAATGGCTACTTTTGCAGATGATACCGCAATTTTGGTACCCGACAAATGTGTCTCTAAGGCAGCAGTAAAACTGCAAAATGCTTGGACCGAAAAATGGCGTATCAAACTCAATGAAACAAAATCTTTACATATAAACTTTACAAATAAAAAGATAAACAATATTCCAGTATTCATTAATAATCAAGCTGTACCTTACGCCAATACGGCCAAATACTTTGGAATGACTTTGGATGCAAAGCTAAAGTGGAAAGAGCACATCAAAAAGAAAAGAACTAAACTTGAATTGTAGAAAAATGTACTGGTTACTTGGTAACAACTCTGATTTATCAATCCAAAACAAAATAATGCTGTATAATCAAGTACTAAAGCCTGTTTGGACCTATGGAATCCAATTATGGGTCTGTACAAAGAAAACAAATACCGAAATCATCCAAAAGTTCCAAAACGAAGTCCTTCGTGGAATAGTTAATGCACCTTGGTACATAAGAAATACTGATCTACATCGTAACTTACAAATAGAAATGGTTACAGAAGTAGTTAAAAAACACGATGTATCGCACAACCCGAGACTGCAAAGTCATACTAATTCTGAAATGGAGTCCGTCTTGAATATAAGAAACCATGTTCGGAGATTAAGAAGAACCAAGCCTCATGAGCTTATGGTCTAAAAAAACATGGGAAAGTATTAAAAGTTTAAACTTCCCCCAAAGTGATTGTACAAAGTTAAAAAAGAAAAATCTGATGTCGATCCTTCAAGATTGGTCCTTATGCAGAGGTGATTTTAGTGGGTTTTTTTTTGGCGTTTCAAGAGGCATAGAATTTAAATATCTGTTTTTTGTGTCAACGTATGCTTTTGTACGATCGGAATACAATTTTTGTATCGACTTCAAATGAATTTTAATCTTACAAACTAATTTACAGCTGCAGAAAGGATTTCCAAAATAAATTCGGAGCGTGTTTTTTTTTTAAAGTAGAAACTAAGAACAAAACGAAAAAATTGGTTTACCTCCAGTTCGAAAAATGACTAAGTAGGAAATTAAACACTGATACACTGTTTAAGAAGCTTGCGTTGCCCTTTCTATAATTATATATATTTGGTAAGAAGTGGGCCTTCAGTCGAGGATGATTTTTTGGACCAACCAAGATGTTGTACGACCTATTTTGTCATATAGATCGATGCTGTCCTGGTATGCACTTAACAAGAAATACAACATCAAAAAACTTAAGAAAGTTCAAAGAATAGCTATTGTCGGCACTGAGGCGCCCTTTGATCCTGTCCAACAGATGCCTTAAATTTTATTCTGCACCTCCTACCAGCAGACCTTAATGTTAAATATATAATATAGTGCAGCTCCATAAGGCTTAAAGAATCAAACTGTTGGTTTTCCAAATCCTATGGGCAGGAAAATATTACGGAACTGGTTTCATCCCATACTTTTGCGTTAAAAACCAACTACTGCACCCCTGCTTTGAACCTTAGTAAGGATTGGAAGGATGGAATCATTACGAAAGACTTCGATACGACTATCTTTACTAATGGGTCAAAAATTTAGTGTAGAATTGGGTCGGGAATGTTTTCTGAGTCCTTAAATATCTCTAAGACTTTTCAGCTATCTGATATTGTGAGTATATTTCAGAAAACTAGCAACAAGAGAAGCATGCAAAATATTCAAATCAAACCAAAATAAAAACACGACTATCTGCACTGACAGACAAGTGGCTGTTATGGCTATAAATTTAGCCACGACATCCTCTATACAGATCGAACAATGTCTTAATAAACTTTTCAGCCTAAACATCAACCTCCGTGTCACTCTTTTTTGCGTTCCAGGTCATGGTGGAATATTGATGGAAATGAACGGGCTGATGAGTTGGCCCGGAAGGATCGGCCCTTCATAGTTCCAAAAAGAATATTTACCTCAATTTTTTTAACAGATTCCAATCGCAGCTGGACTGTATTATATGCAGGAAAATATGGCCTAGCTATGGCAAAAATTCTTCTATCGAACTTTTATGCAGACCGAAGCAGGATATAGCCAAGGTCACTGCTATAAGTACCAGACTTTGACCGATAGGTGAGCATGCAGGAAAGTTGGGTATCAATGGGTATAGGTGCGGAGACTAACATAAAAGGGAAACTGTAATTCACTTTTTCTGTAAATGTCCTGGCCAGTTCAAGAATGTCAACCTTCGGAAGGGCGTTCCTTAACAATCTTGATGAACTTTCCAAGATGAAAATCAAATATTTTATTTCCTTTCTGAATGCAACAAAATGGCTCTAAAGTAGCTGAATTCGTCTATATAAATCCGTTGCAAAATATGCTTTTTCCTTACATCTAGCGAGTTTATGGTATCAAAACTACGCTTTCTACTCGTATAGCGCTAATTGAGTCGCGTTGCTTGTGACTGCCATTTCTAACTACCTATCTACCTACATACCCAGTTGACCTAAAATTACCTCACGAACCAATAATGATATCAACTTCTATTACTAAAAATTTAAAAAAAGCTCCAATTCTTTATGAAAAAGAAGGTAATGCCTTCATAATAATTCTATACTACAAATAATTACGTTCTTGATAATTATCTTAAAAAAACATATTAAAATAAAATCAAGGACCTACCAAAAATCACTGGTCGATTAGAAAAAATAAATGTTTTTTTTTTTAAACCCAGAACTTTAAAAGAACTCAACTTCAAATCGATAAAAAAAATGTTAACGTCCAAATATCGCAATGGAAAAATGCTTAAACTTTAATTAATGATTGAATAGTCTCAGAAGGTGTAGTACCCGTGGCATGATGGTTACTGCTATGGACTGTTCTGAAAAGTGCTTTCTCAAATTAGGTGTTCGGTTTCAACTTAAAACTGTAGGCCCTTTCATCCCTGACAACAGTACTCGCACACAGGAATGGTTTAGAGTTGTAAGTCACTAGGCCCTAGTTTTCAACGGACTATTGCGCCAGCTAATTTATTTATTTTTTTAGTCTCAGATGGTCCGCAAATGATAATTTGGCTTATTTCAAAAAAATCATGCAGTTAACAGATTGAGTCGTTTAACATTTGTTTTTGTATTGGACACACAAACCAAATAAACAAAGACAATTTAAAAAGCTCATGGTTTTATTCTGAAGCAGCTGTTGAAAGTGATGCCCGGATATGTGTTGAAAACATCACCAAGGCCAAATCGCTGTATTTATATGACGATATGGCAGAGTCTACCAAATGCTTAATGCATTGAAAAAAGTCATTGTTGGGTGATAAAACTGCGTGTATCAACTAAGAGTCCTACCAATCGATTCTAAGTCAATTCGTTTAGACCAAAAGAAAGATGACATATAAGGATGTTAACTTTTTCTGGTTTCAACAAAGCCAAAAATTTAGGTCAAGTTAGAAAACCTCAAAAGAGAAATGAAAAAGTGTCTTCAAAAATAAAAGAACGTTAGGTTTAAAAGCACTTCATCCTATTTTTCTTTAAGGCAATTTTAGTTTTCGATTGAAGTTTAATGGAATGGAATGGAATGAAATGAAATAAGCATCTTGTGTTTTGAATTTTTTGTGAATTTATAAATTGCACTTTTAAGCGAAATAGTCTAGAAGAATTAAATATTTACTGAGAGAAAATTCTGACATAGCTGAACTAAACACATTTGACGATAATTTATACAAATTATATATTTAAAGGTAGGAGTTTTGACTATGTTTGGAAATATTATTCTCTATAGAAAAACTAAGTTTTACAATACAACCATTGTGAACAAGTACTCGTATTTTTTTGTCACAATAAATGTTTATTTTCAAAACATGATCTGGAGAATATTTCTTAGAATAGACAACACAATTACCTACAAGAAAATATTGACGAACAGACGTAATTAAGGTTTCATTTTGCAGTTAATTGTATTGTCTATATATTGTTCCTAGTGAATTTTGAGTCAAAATGCAAAAAAATATTATTCTTTTTTCAAGATGTCGGCAAAAACCCCATTTAATTTTCCATTTGAAGAAGAGTGATGACCAAATTCAAAAGCACTTTCAAAATGCTGATGTGCATTTATTTCCAATATGTTATTTTCAGTTTCCCTCAAGCTTCATTTAGATTGCTCTTCAATCGAACATCCTACATTGCTCTTTGCCTCGCAATAACAATGAGTTTTCATAAAATCAAATAAAATTTTCTACGTCGTCGTTGTCGTATTCAAGTTAATAATTTGAAATTGTAACACTTCATTTGAAGGACCCTTTGCCTTTAGGCTTGTACATGTACAATGTACATGTACTCCGACATTATCGTCATAGATATATCTTTTCGATTTTTGTTGTCAGCTTTGAATATATAGGTTTTGTTAAAAGATACAAAATAAAACAATGTGTAGCATCTAGCATAACAATGAACTTTGATAGCTTTTTGATGGCATGTAAGTTTTGGTAGTATAGGAAATTCTTATCTTTCTTGCACGTTTTTATGTTCAACGAATATTTAGCTATGTGTACGTAATGTATGTTCAAAAATTATTAACGAAAAATGCTTGCTTTTTTTTTATTCATAAGCTCGTTATCCTTAAAGCCTATGAATATAATTTCGAGCTTTTTTTTTTCTTCCTATATTTGAAAAACTTATTCATATGCTCCTGAATACCAACTTTTTCATAACTTTATGAAGATTATTATATTTACAGCATTGTTTGTGGTATGTAAATTGTTATTCTGAGCACGTGCCATTTGTATTGATTCGGTTTGAAAAGGAATTGTGTTAAAAAACATGTGAGTACCGTTTTTTTTTCTTTAATTTCAATCTTAACACATTATGGTAACTATATAAAAAAAAAGATAAAAAAGAAATTTTATTTGAATCTTGACAAATATTTATTGGAAAAAAAGCACATTGACACTGTTATGTAATTTTCTTTGAAGTTTGACATTACCCATCAGAAGAAATATCGTTAAGTCTATGCAAATGAAGTCGTTATTATATCAATTTGTCTATGAAGTTTATGTACGCGTATTTTTTTCTTGATTTAAGTCAAATATAACTTTTATTAGGTATACAAAAGTGGAGAATAGAAAAAAGTGGTATGAATATTAATGAGCTAATTAGGTTTTGAAATTTACTGTGTAGTTACACAAATGAGAGTTATGGAAGTCGTACACTAAAGATTATTCGTTAGAAGACCGAAGGCCAAGTAATTCGATTCAGTAATTTTTAAAAGTTTAAAAAGATATAAACTTGTAATTTTTCTAGTCGAAATTCGATGGTTTTCAGGAAAGAATTTAAAAATTTAAAGGAACAACAAACAATTAAGTTTCTCTCTAAAAAAACTAAACTCCAAAGATGGATACATGACAAAAAGGATTTTATTTGTTTTCTGATGGTATTCTCAAATTTACAGAAAACAAAATATTTGAAAAAAAAACTTTAATTCGATTTTATTTATTTTATTAGACAAAAGTGTCAGAAGTTTTAGAAATTATAGTGATGTTTTTGTAAGTTGGCAATAAAATTTCTTGGCCACACAGGTTTGTAGAGATTCTGTTTTTGATTTTTGTGTGTTCTTTTTTTTAAAGCCACCTACCAACTGTTGTCAAAAAGGTAGAAGTGACCAAGAAATGAATCTTGTTTATCATCCATAGAGTGAAGATTGAATTGCACTGAATTATATAAAACTTCAAAATTCAGCAGTTACTGTGTATTTTGAAGTTTTGGCCCTTTTTCTTAGGATAGCAATCATAAATGAAATCAAAGATATTTGACTTGTTCTTAAATCACAAATACATTTTGTGTCGAACACTGGTATTTTTAAAAGTGCATATTTATATTAATTGGCAACAAATTTATGATTACCCGTCCTTGGGTCTCTTAAATATTTAATAATACTATTCTTTTCTTCGTTTAAAAAAATTCATGCAAATATCTAGGGTTTAAATATGTTTTCGAAAGGTATTGACAAATTTTAAACTAAAATTTATTCAACAGTTTCATAAAGTTAATTGATGCAAGTACCAAAAGAAGCTATGTATAATATTAATACTGAAGAATGTTATTTCGAGATCTGATATTCTAACCTGAGCTGTCAAATAAATTTTTAAATAACCATAGGAAATGTAAATCGGACCGATTACAGGTCCGTCGTCCATATCTCAAGAACCAGTGGAGATATCAACTTCAAATAAAATTCGTTATACAGATAATAATGCAGAACGCTGCAGAAAGAAAGGACTCTCAAAGGACTTTTTACCATAGCAATTAAAAAAAGATGCTGGGATGCGACCCACACTGATAACTTCCCATCCCGTCTGTCGATTTGGCTTACTTAAAAGTTTGTAGGTTTTCATGTTTTGTTAAAAAAAGTTGTCAGTTGAATTATTCTTAAAAATGTTTAAACTACCAACAATATTTTGCATGTAATGAAATAGTTTCATTTCAAAATCTATTTTTGTTAACGAGATTTTTAGTCGAAAACCAGTTTTTACCAATTTTAGTAGCATTTCTTGAAGGTTTTTATTTCTTATATTAACAAATACAAATTGGATGAATGAAATTAATTTGAAGTCAATATCTTCTATTGTTCACGAGATATCGTAAACCGAATATCATTTTTTACCAAATTTGCGTACTATTTTTTGTAGATTTTATAAACTTCCCTTTGGAAGTTATTGTAATGGGTCCGATTTGTCAAATTGAATTTTTTGACATTTCTTGACGTTTCAAGGTCCCTAGAGTCGAAATAAAAGATTTTTAGAAAGATGTCTATGCGTGCGTGTGTACGTACGTCCATATGTCCGTATACGTCCGTACGTTCGCGACATTTTTTAGTCGCCCATAGCTCAAGAACCAGAAGAGATATCAACTTCAAATAAATTTTATTATACAGACAATAAGGCAGAAAGATGCAGAAAGGGCTCTCAAGAAAATTGAGTGGGTGGTTTTTTTTACCATAGCAGATTAAAAAAACATTTTGGTTAAACCTAAATATCTCATGAAGCAATGACGCTAGAGACTGGAAATAAATTTTTAATTATATATTGTAATACAAAACAAGTATATTTTTGGAGAAAAATCCAGTTAACGGTTTTTTATAAATCATAAAAACTGAAAAAAAAAATTTGTCACCTCGAAAATTTTACGGCTAAAATATGATTTCATCTCTAAAAAAATATTGTGCAACGAAGAATAATGTTTTTGACATCTGATAAAATTTTGAGAAAAATCAAATTGACAGTTTTTTTTATAAAAAAATAAAAACCTAAAAAAAAACATTACTCAAAGTTGGTAAAAATTTAATTTCGACTCAAATATCTTTTCAAAAACTTGAAATTAAGGCTTAAAACTTATTTTATCTAATAAGAAATATTATTTTCAACACTCGGAAAAATTTTGAGAAAAATCGAATAGACAGTTTTTTTACAAAAAATAAAAACCTAAAAAAAAAACAACAATACTAACACTTTTTAAAAATTTACTTTCGACTCAAGTAGCTTCAAAAATTAAAAATATTGTCTTCAAACTTATTCTATTTCACAGAAAATATTATTTTCGATATTCATTTTAAAAATTGATACATATACACAAACTTTTAAGCAAGACAAATCGACAGACGGGATGGGAAGTTATCAGTGTGGGTCGATCCCAGCCTCTTTTTTTTTATGAAAAAAAACGGACTGTTGGATTTTTATAAAAATTTACGGAATGTCAAAAAAAATATTTTCTGTGAGATAAAATAAGTTTGAAGCCAACATTTTTAATTTTTGAAAAGCTATTTGAGTCGAAAGTAAATTTTTACCAAGTCTTAGTATTTTTTTTAGGTTTTTATTTTTTGTAAGAAAACTGTCAATTCGATTTTTCTCAAAAATTTTACCGAATGAAAAAAAACAATATTTCTTATAAGATAACATTAGTGTAAAACCATCGTGAGCCAAAATATCAAATTTTTGAAAAGATATTTGAGTCGAAAATCAAATTTTAACAACTTTTAGTAATGTTTTTTCAGGTTTTTATTTTTTATAAAAAAAACTAGCAATTCGACTTTTTTTCAAAATTTTATGAGATGTCAAAAACGTTTTTTTTCGTTGCACAAAATTATTTTGGATCTTAGATATCTTTTTATAAATTAAAAATCTTGGCTTCAAACTAATTACATCTTATAGAAAATATTGTCTTCGGTATTCAGCAATTTTTTTTTTTAAATCCAACAGTCAGTTTTTTTCATAAAAATTAAAATCTACAAAAAATAGTACGCAAAAATGGTAAAAATTGATATTCGATTCTCAATATCTCGTGCGGCACCGTCCTCTTGAAACCCCATATCTTTTAATTCGTGTCAAAAATAATCGTTAATCATTGGCCGTTTACAATAACGTGACGATCAATTACGTCTAAGAAAAAAAATGGCGCAACAATACATAGCCGGCATCCAAACCGCGCGCCCCAATCAGTTATTTTTTGTGGATGAACTTGGATTCATGAAGCAAATTACGCATTTGTTGCTTATTGTGGAACCCTTTAAGCTATTGATAAAGGGCAAGAATTACGACCGAAGATTGGAGTTAACTCTATTAAACGATGAAAATTTTCAGGTTACTAAGTAAGGTTACAATATCAGTTTGATTGTTAGTGAAAGGGAGCGTTCATAAATTAAATTCAAACTTGTCAAGTCCCTGTTGGAAAACCCGATATATGTATTTATTAGTATTATTATAATCAATGTGTACACTGCTTTAACAAAGGTTTTATCGGTTTTGAAAAGGAGTTTTTTCATTATCATTTTTCATTCTCTAAGAATCAGTTTAAAAACTGAACTTGAATAAATATGCATTTAAGCTGTACTAAATTACAACTTTCTTTACAAAATATCTAAAAAGAAACCAGTATGTGATTTTAAATTCGCATAAAAACATTTTGTATGTGGATAGCCATTTTAATTATTCCAATGGTTTTTAGTCAGCTAAAGTGCATATCTAGAAAAAAAGTATAGTTAAACATTTCTAAATTGAATTGGAAAAAAGTTTATTCAATTTCAAAATACAAAACTATGTTGTTCTTGCAACGATGCAGTTTTATTTGTTTTCTATTGCTTATTAACAACTTTAAGCCTTTATTGAAGTACAAAAATATGTCAGTTCTAGTATATTATTTTTGCCCTTGAAGGGACAACATAAAAGTGCAAGGCAAAGAGTGGTACCAAAAAAGGGGAATTTAAAAGTCCAGAAGAATGGTGACGCACGTTTGGTGTCAACTCTTTCAGCGATTGCACAATAATTAGGCTAGTTTATCGTGAGACACTTGAAACCTTTGCTGCATTAAATGTTGCCATACAATATATTCAGAGCGTTTAATTTGTCTGGATGCACAGGTATCAGCAAGCAAACTTTTTAGAAAACATACAAAAGGATTTTAATTTGTTTCCCTACAAGGTTCAAATTATAAGCAAACTCAGGCTTTTTGGTGTGCTTGAAAAAGCTGATCATCTGAAGTTCTAGTCCTACTCTACCATTTTAGTAAGACCAAATAAAATACAAAAATCTAGGAAAACTACGTTCCTCATATTGTTGAAATTTTCTAACTCTCTTTTAAGGTCAAAGAAATAAAAATCTTACATTTTTCAAATCAACATACATTTAAAAAAAAAAAAACTTTTTTATATAAAATGCTTTTTGTGGCCATCAGTATTTGAAAATATATTCCATGACGGATTTAATATCTGTGAATATTTTAGATTGTCCTTGTTTTCATCCCATTTAATCAATCTGATCCATTTCTTGTTGTACGATCCAAAATTTATTACAACTTTCATAATATTTTATGATTGGAATTCGAGTTTATTGCCAAGTTTTATATTTTTCTTTTAAACTTATATCACATCTAAGTACTCAAACTTATATAGGTTACAGGTTCCTTCTTTAAGAGAAAACGCAAAGAGGCGATTTAGTTTATAATATGGATTCTGAGGACTGCTTTTATTTTATTGGTCATCATAGAGTGTCAAACTTAACGCTGTCTGTGAAGGAAACAATCTTTGCAATACCATTGCCCTAACAATAAAACTTTTACTATGGCAAAAGATTTCAATCTCTTTATTTAAGCATTTTTGTTGTTATATATTTGTGCACATTATGTAGTAAATGCTCTCAAGAAATCTCATCTCATGAATAGAGCACTAACATACTTCGACCATAGAGATATTTTGATGTGATATTTATATCATATTCTAAATGCTTATATGTACTTGATCCCCATTGAATCGTTATAATATATTTTGAAAAGAATATCGTCCGGATAGAGTTTGTTGGAACTTAAAAGTAAAAAGAATATAATTCATACAAATAAATATTTACATACAACCATTAGTTATACATATGTATGAACCTATATAAGGGTGATTTAATGCGACCTTTTTTCCAAAACTTAAACTAAGGTTCCTTAAATGTCTATAACTCGGGTAGTTCAGTAAAATAGGGGTTTTACCTCGAAATAAAACATAGTAAGGTGGACATTTGTTTTAGGTATATAAAAGTGGCCTTTTATAGAAAGTAAAGGGTTTTTAGTAGTAAAGGGCTTTTCCCAGAATTGAAGGCTCTATAAAAGTGTCCATTGTCGTTTATCGCCAACTATTACAAAAGGAGTACTACGGACCATAAAAAATTATTGTCATACAATTCTTGGTTTACTGCTAATAAATCTCCTGAAATAAATAACCTTATGAAGAAAAAAGTTGAAAATAATTTTAAAGAATACTAAATTTCCTAAAAGAAAAACTCTTCAGTACCAAAACGGTAATATTGATATTATTCCAAATATTAGTTGTTGAAGATACGATATTAAGGTATTTTCAAAAAATGTTCGTCAATTTATAGAATTTCTTTTCCGACCTTGATAGAGCAGCATGCATTCTCCATCGTCATTCTGCACAAACGAATAAGTTTGACAGGGATGCCAAAACTAGACATTGCTCTGTAGAGCTCTTCCCTATGGATGCTGTCATACGCGGCTTTAAAATCGATAAAGAGATGGTGGGTATCGATTTGAAGCTTCTGGGTTTTTTCCAAAATCTGCCGTAATGTGAATATTTGGTCAATGGTGGACTTTCCTGTGCTGAGACACATTGATAAGGACCTATCACATTGTTGACAAACGGCTTCAGACGTTCATTGATACTGCAGAAAGGATCTTATATGCAATGTTCAGGAGACTGATGCCTCTGTAGTTGGCGCAATTCAGAGGGTCTCCTTTCTTATGTATAGGGCAAATTATGCTGAGATTCCACTTATCGGGCATGCTTTCTTCTGACTATATTTTGCAGATGAGTTGGTGCATGCTCCCAACCAAGTCACCGCCTGCTGCTTTGAATAGTTCGGCAGAAATGACGTCAGCTCCAGCAGCTTTGTTTGACTTCAGTTTAGATATTGTTGCAATATATTACGAATATGTTCTTCACACCAAGACCGAAAATATTATATAGCTCGGTTAAATGCCATCAATTAGCCTCAATTAAAGTTATTAAAAAATGTTGTTAATTTTTTCATTGCACTAATTATAGATTAAAATAGCTCTGTAAATACTCGGTATGTAAACTGTTTAGCTTACAAAAGAACACCTGAGCAAAATAAATTAAAATGCATAGCTGTGTCGCACATAATTGCTTTTATATATCGGAAGTTGATTACAGAAATTTTTTACAAGAACAAAGGTTTTCTAAACAGTATTTTTCAAGTAATGGTAAAAAACATAGAATGGTACCTAAATTTAAAAATAATTAATGAACGAAGAAGACAATTAAATAAATCTTAACTAATGTTCCTTTTTACAAGAAACTACGTACAAAAATTGTTTAATTTATTTAAAAAAAAACACTAAATTTATAAATCAATTTTGTTTTCGCGAATCTTTAAATGGCTTTAAAATACAATCAACATTTTGGCTTATTATTTGTATTTAATTGTTTTCTTAATTACAGCCAGTTTTCATTATAAAGGTTATGATAGCAAATTTTTCAATTAAAACCAAATTAATTGGTGCGAGTAAACATGAAATGAGGAATTTAATATTTTACCTCAATAATTATTGCCTCAAACAAATATTATAATTGCTATAAATATTTCGCACCATTAAGGGCATTTTTAATAATCCTATATACAACACATACAGTCAACTTCACTTAAATGCACTTTGCTTCAAATATTCGGATAGGTGAAATAATTTTATTCTTAATCGTTCTCATATTTCGAATTGACAATTTTGGATTGTTTTTCGAGGTCCATTAAAAAATGCCTCAATTTGCACTTTGACAAAATGAAATAAGGTCAGATTATTCTGAGAAATGAAACAAAGAGTTTTTACGGTGAGTTCTTACGGTAAGTAAAAGTAAGATATGCCCTGTTTAGTTACACTATAGAATTAAGTGAAGGTGTGGGGCCGTGAAAAAAAGTAAAAAGAAAAAAGAGGCTGAGATGCGACTGATAACCTCTCATTCCGTGTGTCGATTTGTCTTATTTAAAACTTTAACAAAATATTCATAGTAATATTTTAAGTGATATAAATATTTCGAGGTCAATATCTTTCTTTGTTCTCCTAATACTTGAGTCCAAAACCATACCTTATCAGTTATGTGTTGTTTTTCTAGGTTTTTGTGTGTTTTTTTTTAAGTTGTCAGTTGAATTTTCCTAAAAGATTAATTAAAAATTACCAACAATATTTTGCATATGAAAAAACAGTTTGATTTCAAAATTTATTTCTTTAACGAGATCTTTAGACGAAAAATAATGTTTACCAATTTTAGCGGCATTTCTGGAAAAATTGTGTTTCTTATGTAGAACAATATCTTACATTGACAACAAAATTTGGAGCAGAATCATTTTAAAGTCAATACCTTCATTTATTCTCGAGATATCAAGAATTGAACATCAATTTTTAACAATTTTGTGTACCATTTTTGTAGATTTTAAACTTTATAAAAAAAAGACTGTTGGATTTTTATAAAAAAAAATATATTGAATGTCGAAAACAATATTTTTTGTGAGATAAAATTAGTTTGAAGCCAATATTTTTAATTTTTTAAATGATATTTGAGTAGAAAGTAAATTTTTACCAAGTTTTAGTGATATTTTTTTAAGGTTTTTATTTTTTAAAATGGTCAATTCGATTTTTCTCAAAATTTAACCGAATGTTGAATACAATATTTTTTATAAGATAAATTTAGTTTGAAGCCAATATCTTCAATTTTTGAAAAGATATTTGAGTCGAAAATCAATTTTTATTTCTTATTGTATTTATTTGGATTTTAAGAAATAAAATGTTTGATCTAATCTAAATCTAAAAAACTTTTAGTTATTTTTTTTTTAGGTTTGTATATTTTATAAAAAAACTGTCAACTCGATTTTTTTCAAATTTTTTTTCCAGATGGCAAAAACGGTATTCTTCGTTGCAAAAAAAATTATTTTGGAGATAAACTTATTTTTTGTTAGTAAAATATTCGAGGTGACAAATATTTTTTTTTACTTTTTTTATTTACTTATTTAATTCAAGACGATAGGATTATGGTTCGTGAGATATTTCATAATTTGTATAATTTTTGGATTAATTTTTTGATAGTCCTTTCTGCATTATTCTGCAATATTATCTGTATAACAAAATTTCTCTTAAGTCTATACCTCTACTTGTATTGTCTACTTGAGATATGGAGGACTAAAAAAGCTTCCCCAAAACGTACTGACGTTCGAACATAACACACGAACACACATACATCTCTCTAAAAATCTTGTATTTAGATTCAATGAACCTTAAAACGTCGAGAAATGTCAAAATTCTTAATTCCATAATTCGGACTGTATACAATAACCTCGCAATTACCCCAAATCATATAGAGTGCCTAGACAATAGTTTAACATACCTCAACTTTTATAATCACCGTAAAAATAAGTTGGTCTTATTTCTCAAAATAATTTAACCTTATTTTATGGTATCAAAGTGCAATATGCCCAAATGCTAAAAATTGGCCTTATTTAATTTTGTAAAGTGCAATACGGCTAACTTTTTAAAACTTGGTCTTATTTCACTTGACTTTATTTCACGGCATCTTTTTTTTAATTGAATTTTTCTTAAATTGTGAATCATTTAAAATTACATCTTCTGAAAGGTCAATAAAGTTGCGGTTATGCGGAGTTCAGTTAAGAGCTAGTTTGTTTGGAGTGGATTTGGTATAAAAAAGAAATAAAGGTCTGGATTTAGTGGTGCTAATCATTCGAAATTGACTTAATCCATAATTAATTCATAAACTATCAATTCCTTTATAAACATTTTAGTTTATTTAAAAATGTACGAGCTGGATTAATCATAGCTTCAAGATATTGTCTCCTTATGCAAATTTATATATTTAAAGTTCTTTAATATAAAAACTTAGCATTGTGTTGCAAATAAGCGGTGTTGACTGTGTCCAACCGTATATAATTTTAAAATATCTTCGGTTTCCCTCTTGTGACCGAATGACTAGTTGAAGATATAAATTATTTCGAAACGGGTGTTGATAATACATACATCGATTTTTTTTTTTAAGATGTAAATGAGTTCTTAGCCCCCAAGGAGAACACGTTTTCACCGGTCTACTAAATCTTCATATTCCACATCATAGGTATACTCTGACCAGCTACGAGATGACCATCAATTCTTATTTCTTTCTAGTCATGTGAAACGGTTTCACTGAAACCATGTACCTTTTATAATATTGCAATTTTTCATTCCCATTGCCTACCCTTTCCCCATCACATAAATCCCAAGAAGCTACACGAGCATTTTATAAAAATGTAGGTGGAAGTGTAGGGTATGGGTAGAGTAGAGTTTATGTCAGACAGAATAAAATTGCTCAATCTTTTGGATGATGTTCAAGTCATATCGTCAAGGGATGTCATATGTACATATATATCTGTATAAAATTAGATATGTCATCCAACATACCTACATAATCCCGAAAATGTTTCTAGTGTAAGCACTTGTTCGCTTAGGGGTTAAAGCGATAAGAGGGTTAAAATTTCCAAACTGTCGTTAAATTAATGAAACATCAGTCTTCCAATGTGAGTGTAGGTACTGTGTGCGTCTGGGTGCGAATATAAAATAAAGATGGAGGTATCCCATGTTTATATGTAATACTGGCAGCATGTGTAATGTTTCATCCTCTCTTACAAAAACATGGTTTTATGTTTTACTAAAGGCAAAAAGACTTCTTGTCAAATCTACACGCGTAAAATTTCAAGAATCAATTTCATCCCTTTTGACATGATGACGAAAAAGGAATAAACAAAACAAAAAAGAAAATCATCCTTCAAGGGCTGAGATGTGATACACCCTTAACCCATCCACCGACCGTCATCATTAGTCAGCACCATTATTATCTTTATTATTATGCCATAGTTTCACAAGTTGATTACTCCTATAACTACGACAGAACACAGTCTGACAGCGGCGTAAAATGGTGACGACATCATTGATTATATCAACTGGGATGATATTGATTTTGAATTAGAAAAAGTTATACTCACGGAATTTGGATAAAAAAAAGGAACAAACTTTTCCACTCTGCGTTGCGTTGACTTGAATTTAAGTAAAATATTTTGATATTTCAAATTCATAAATTTTAGCTATGCTAGAAAGTTTGATTATTTGTACGTATAGATTCCTGATTGAGTCAGTGCTTTCAGAGAAATTCGTTATGAAGTGAATATCTAAACAAATAAATTTAATTTTCCTTAAATTTTTGAGCAGAAATAAAGTTAATTAACTTAAATGGCTTTTACTTGTAGGTACATATTTTATTAGCAGCTAATGATGAAACTTGGAAATAATAATATTTTCTATACTATAAAACTATTCCTTTGTGCTGTGCTTTAATTAAGTTAGAAATCTATTTATTCAGCTTGGTTTATTGAATTTAATAAGATTCTTGTATTTCAAAGTTTTACGGAAGATACATTGTTTTCTTTGTTTAAGAATTTGTTTGAAAGCAAAATTACACATTAATTGTGAAGCTTAGACAACAAGAACATGATACAGAAGGGGTGCAATATTTATTGTCGATTATTGAAGTTTATCGTGGTGATTGATTGGAACAGAGTTTTATTTGATTTGTTCAAAATTTAAATTTTTATGGCGTTAGGTCTTTTCGTCAAAAACTATAATTTTCAAACCCTAAAATATCATAAATCCCAAATATGGTCACAAAGCTCAAAAATTTAAAAAAATACCGCCAAAAAAACCTAAGCGAATGTCGTAACGCCAAAATTGTTAGTTAAAATTTTGCCCAAACGAATTTTTAATTTGGGCCTTTATGACATAGGGGTTGCTCTTTGAGACATTTATTTTGGGCATTACGACAGTTTTTTTTTCTATCGTTTCTTATGTCTTATCACCTAATGACACATAAGCCAAATCATAAGTTGATACAAAGCCCAAAAAGAGAAACGTCGTACAAAATATCACTAAGAAAACGTCAAAAAGCGCAAGTTTAATGTCATATCACCCAACCCAACTTTAAATCTGGTAACACCCAAATTTGGAAATATCATAACGCCCAAAAGATTTTGTGTGTTTGGTCTCTGAGACACGTATATGTACAGTAAGGGATGCATGGAGGGTCATGCTGCTCCGCTGCAACACCCCTTCTTGAGATCATTATAGTAAGGGGGAGGGGGGGGGTAGGTGAGAAGTTGGGTGTATGCAAAGTTTCCTTGCATTTAAAGAATTTCGAGTAATAAAACCTTTTATGCACACAAGCTCACATCTAAACCAAATCCTGTAGTGGCGTACTGCCACCCTACATACATACATATTTCACTGTTTATACGCCACAATGCTGTTCACACTTTAAACAAGCAAACCGTTTTCTTTTATTTCACTATGAAAATTCGACTTATTTAGCTTTCTGCTAGTGAAATAAAACCAAACCAATTCATTACTCGTTATTGACGTTCCGAGTTTTTGGCCGATCTGGCATTTTTTTCGTTTGATGTTTGGGTTTGGCACAAAATGTTGTAGTGACCAAAATAAACAGAACGTTTGGCAGAATGCCCAAATGTTCAAACGAATGACATCTTTTGGGCGATATGTCAATTAGCAATTTTTGCGTTAGGATTATTTGCAAATTTATTTGGGCAATTTGACTTTTTTGGCATTTTCTTTTGAAGAAAGGTTTTGGTCGATAGAGCCATTTTTGGGTGATATTACATTTTGAATATCTTTGTGTTATTTTGTTGGGCAAAAAGACCGAACTCTTCTTTTTATTTGGATTTCATAAAATTCAAAAAAATTTTAACGCTCAAAGGTTCATTAGTAATATTACCCAAATCGTAAAACAACAAAATGTTAGTAAAATTGTTTTGGGCGCTATGACATTTTGAGCAATAAGGTTTTGGGCAAAAAATCCTAACGCAAATTTAAAATTCTTTTGGGCGAAACGATAACTAACAATTTGGGTGTTCTTCTATTCAAAATTTATTTGATCGTTACGATATTTTGTTTTAACTTTTTGGAGTTTACGATCAATTTTTGGATTTATGACATTTTAATATTTTGGTGTTATGATCTTGGGCGAAAAGATCTAACGCCGTTTTTATTAATTATTTTCAACCTTATGTCAGTCAAACAAAACACATTTATGATTGATTCATAAAGCTTATTTTCGGGTATCAGTCTCGTTACGACCTGATTATATGTACCTATACCAACTTTTTTAACTTCCCATATGAAGTTATTGTAATGGGTCCGATTCGTCAAATTGAAAATTTTGCCATTTCTCGACGTTTCAAGGTCCCTAGAGTCGAAATAAAAGATTTTTAGAAAGATGTTTGTGCGTGCGTGTGAACGTACGTTCGTACGTTCGTGACGTTTTTTTCGTCGTCCATAGCTCAAGAACCAGAAGAGATATCGAATTCAAATACATTTTTTTATACAGATAATAACGCAGAATGATGCAGAAAGGGCTCTCAAGAAAATTGAGTGGGTGTTTTTTTTACCATAGCATTTAAAAAAAAAGGTGAACATTTTGGTTAACCCTAAATATCTCATGAACCAATGACGCTAGAGACTTGAATTAAATTTTTTATTATATATCATAACGTAATACAAAACAAATATATTTTTGGAAAAAAATCCAATTAAAAAACTGAAAAAAAAAATTGTCACCTCGAAAATTTTACGAGCAAAATATGATTTCATCTCCAAAACGTAGTGTTTTTGACATCTGATAAAATTTTGAGAAAAATCTAATTGACAGTTTTTTTTACAAGATTAAAAAAACATTACTCAAAGTTGGGAAAATTGAATTTCGACCCAAATATCTTTTCAAAACCTCGAGACTTAGGCTTCAAACTTATCTTATAAGAAATATCGTTTCCAACATTCAGTAAAATTTTGAAAAAAATCGAATTGACAGTTTTTTTTACAAAAAATAAAAACCTAAAAAAAAAAATTATAAAAGTTGGTAAAAATTGATTTTCGACTCAAATATCTTTTCAAAACTTTGAGATATTGGCCTTTTACTAATTTTAACTCATAAGAAATATTGTTTTCAACATTCAGTAAAATTTTGAAAAAAATCGAACTGACAGTTTTTTTTACAAAAAATAAAAACCTAAAAAATAAAAATTACAAAAGTTGCTAAAAATTGATTTTCGACTCAAATATATTTTCAAAACTTTATTGATATATTGGCTTTAAACTACTTGAATCTTTCAAAAAATATTGTTGTCAACATTCATTTAAATTTTGAAAAAAATCGAATTGACAGTTTTTGTACAAAAAATTAAAAATCTAAAAAAAATTTAACAAAAGTTGGTAAAAATTAATTTTGTGACTAAAATATCTTTTCAAAAATTTGAGATAATGGCTTCTTACTAATTTTTACTTATAAGAAATATTGTTTTCAACATTCGATAAAATTTTTAGAAAAACCGAATTGACAGTTTTTTTTACAAAAATAAAAACCTAAAAAAAATACTAAACTTGGTAAAAATTTACTTCCGACTCAAATAGCTTTTCAAAAATTAAAAAATATTGGCTTCAAACTTATTTTATTTCACAGAAAATATTGTTTTCGATATTCGGTAATTTTTTTTTATAAAAATCCAACAGTCCGTTTTTTCATAAAGAAATGAAGTGTACAAAAAATAGTACGGAAATTTTGTAAAAATTGGTTCACATAGACAAACTTTATAGCAAGACAAATCGACAGAAGGGATGGGAAGTTATCAGTGTGGGTCGCATCCCAGCCTCTTTTTTTTTAAATGTATTGCAGTAATAAATAATGCAGACATATTGGGTTTTTCAGCATGTTATGAAAAGACTTATAGAAAAACTTTGTCTGAACTGTTGAAAATGTTTCCGAGTATTTCTCAAACTTCAACATTGTATGACCTGAGATATTTTAAATTAAATACCTAACTGATGTTTATGTTTTCTAAATAAAATAATGCTTTTCGCATTTTCTAGTCTAGCATTTCTAGCATTTTTTAATCTCAACTTGTAAACTTCCATTTAAATCGTTATAGCAGTTTTCAAAAAACAAAAAGCTTAGTAACATAATTTTATTGTATATAACAAAAGTATAGATTTTTTCCAAGCAATTTAAACTATATTTAAATTAAATTAAAAGAAACCTAACAGAAATATTTTTCATCGAAATAAAAAGTAGCTGTTCAGAAAATGGTCTTTTAATTTGAATACAATTCCATGACATGTGTGCAATGCTGCTTTTTGATTAAATCTAAATTCTCAAATCTAAAAGTTGAAAAAGTGAGTAGTTGTTGAGTTTCACCATGTTGTTAAATAATTCTTCGAAAAACTAAGCAACATAACCACGATTTGAAAAAACATGAACCAGACTAAGGTAAGCTTCATTGGAAGTGAGTTTTATGAAATATTTGCCATATTTATAATTTTGTTTTCGATTGTTAAAAAATCTAAAAAAAAATTCATAAAAATAAAAAGAGATTTTTCTGACAAACTTCAGTAAAAAAGTTGAGTTTGTTGAAGGTGGGTTTGTTAAAAACACTTGAAATTTGTATTGCTAATTATACGCAACTTTGAAATGAGAAATTGTTGGAGCTGTTTCTGAGAAACCACACACAATACAAAATAGTGTATGTGGTGTGAATTTTATCGGAACCACTTTTTTAATATTGTGTCTTTCATATTTAAAAAAAAAAACTCTTCAGATGTCATTTAAATCGTTTGGGTCTTTTGCGAGAAACCAAAAATGGCGCAGTGTCATAAGTCCGTAAATCATAAGTCCGTAAAGGACTTATGACCCACTTAGGTGGGTCAAAACTTTATAAATCGATTATGAACTTATAACCCAAGTAAGTGAGCCACAAGTCCGTCACTTATGACTTATGATAAGTCCGGACTTATGACACTGCACCACCAAAAATCTATATTCATGTGCCATTTAAGTTATTTTGCCAACCTTCATAAAGGCATATATACATAATATAATATGTACATTATCCATGTCAAACCCAAGTAGTATGTTTGTGTCCCTCTTCGATTTTTCATAATGCGATAATAAAAATTGAAGTATTGTCTTCAGGATAATTTTAAGACAAATACGCATAGACGATTGAAATAAGTTATTTCATTTGTATCAAAAATTAAAAGTGAATTCTAATATAAATTTACGTCACTATCAAAATGTTTAACATTTCGAAATCACTAATAGTTATTTTTTTAAAACAGTTTGTTGACCGTGTTATTTATTGAAGAGGTGATTAGAATTCACCGGCGGAATCTTTTGCTAACACCTTTCAAAATGAAACCTCTTATTGGAAAGCCGTATTTTTATCTAAATTGTGATGTTTTGCATAACTGTTACATATAATAATCACTCATAGAGTAAAAATGTTTAACCTGTCACCTTTATAAACATGTATTTCTTTATGAAAGCATTCGTTGTTCTAAGGTTCTTAAAAGTAGCAGGATATTGCTTGTTCAGATGAAAAGCTATTTCAACTTGTATATAAAATAAAACTTCTTATTCTCATGAAAATGTGTACCTTAAAATTTGTTGGGTTTTTATACTTTTTAACCTATAAAATATAACATATTTGTACGATATACTTGCTCTTTACTACCTACCTTATCGTCTATATTTTAACAACCCTTCAGGCGAACAATGTAAAAATGTTACATTCTATGAAACTACTTATCATTGAACGGAAGCATGGATTTATTTTTTCCAATATAACATAGGTAAGCGCTTCCATTTAAAATAATAATACTCAATTTATGACAAAATCGTGCCCGCATATAACAACATTAATATACCTACACACATACATTTACACTCTTATAGTTACTTTGTTGCATTTATTGCTATTGGCTGTAATTGATGTGGAAGCTAGGATGCCAAAGAGAGTAAAGCATGAAAAACACCATAAGTAGTACTTGTAATAGAATAAAAGCTTGGTTACTTAGTTACACAGGTAGGTATAGTATATGGTGGAAAGCCCTCAAACTAAATGTAGTATAAGGCCTAAGAGTCTCTTCATAAAAACTCGATACTAGTATGTTGTGTATAAGGTAAGTTGGTATGTTGTACCCATCAAGTATTCACTCAAAATTAAAATCAAATGTAAAGCCTTCAAAACTAAATTCTGATATATTTGTGTGATACCTTTAATGAAAAATTGAAGTTTTAGCTGTTTTCGAAAAAAATATGGACACTTAAACATATTTAAAAATTGGACCAAAATGCAGACACAATGAAACATATTTTCGACTCTTCTATTCTACCGATCCTTACTTATGGACTACAAACAATAACCTTGACTGAAAATAACACTTGACCAGCTAAGGATATGTCAAACCCAAATTGAAAATATGACTAAGTCAAAGGGTATGAAATGAAGATATATGTAAAACGAGAAGGCTGAAATGGAGCTCGACGGGTCATGTACCAAAGATGGACAAAAATGACAACGAGATGGAGACCAGAGAACAAGAAACCAGGACGACGACCCAATAAAAAATGGAGTGACGATCTATCACAAATAATAATTATTAATTGTTAGAAATAAAAATAAATAAATTAGGTGGCGCAACAGTCCATGAAGAACCAGGGCCTAGTGACCTACAACTCTCAACCATTCCTGTGTGCGAGTAATGTTGTCAGAGATGGATTAATTGTTAGAACGAAGCCTAAAAATAGAGACATATGGGTAGCCTTGGGGAAGCCTTATGCCAGTAATCAATATTATTAACTTTTGTCCAATTAATTGCTTTTAAATTCCATACAATTTTCAATTTATAATTATATAATCTTAATATCACAAATTTTGAACTTTAACGAAAAACAATATACCTACATATATGTCATTTTAATTTTAGTAATAAGTGTTGAATTTTCAGAATTTTGTGTGTCTAAAATTTTTGTTTAAGCATACAATTAAATTGTAAATATCTACTAATGTAATAAATACTTGAGACAATAAAAAGTTAATAATGATAATAATAATAATTACAAAGAGTCTGTGATGTGACCCACACTGATAACTTCCAATCCCGTCTGTCGATCATTCTTGCTTAAAAGGTTTGTAGGTTTTCGTGTTTTCTTAAAAAAGGTGTTAGGTGAATTCTAAAAAGTTAAAATATTACCAACAATATTTTACATATGCTGAAATATTTTGATTTTAAAATCAAATTTTGTTAACAAGATTTTTAGTCAAAACCAATTTTTACCAATTTTAGTACCATTCCTTAAAAGTTTTAATTTCTTATATAAACAAATACAAATTGGATGAATGAAATAAGTTTTAAGCCAATATCTTTTATTGTTCACGAGATATCAAGAACCGAAGATCAATTTATACAAATTTTGAGTACTATTTTTTGTAGATATTAATTTTTTATGAAAAAACTGACTGTTGGACTTTTATAAAAAATTTACGAAATATCAATTTCAATATTATATTTAAAAAAAAACTGTCAATTCAATTTATCTCATAATTTTACTGAATGTTAATAACAATATTTTTAAAAGATTAAATTAGCTTAAAGCCAATATCTCAATGTTTTGAAAAGATATTTCAGTCAAAAATAAATTTTTACCAACTTTTAGTAATGTTTTTTATAGGTTTTTATTTTTTGTAAGACAACTGTCAATTCGATTTTCTCAACATTTTGCCAGATGTCAAAAACATTATTCTTCGTTGCCTAAAATTGTTCTGGAGATAAAATCATTTTTTGTTCGTACAATTTTTCAGGTGATAAATATTTTGTTTCAGTTTTTTTGATTTATAATAAAACGGTTATTGGATTTTTTTCCAAAAATATATTTGTTTGATATCACTTTACAATATACAATATAAAATTTAATTCAAGTCGCTAGCGTTAATGGTTCGTGAGATATTTTGGGTTAACCAAAATGTTCACCTTTTTTTAAAATTGCTATGGTTAAAAAAAAAACACCCACGGAATTTTTTGAGAGCCCTTTCGCATCTTTCTGCATTATTATGTGTATACAAAAATTTATTTGAAGTCGATGTCTCTACTGGTTTTTGAGCTAAGGACGACGAAAACAAATTCCCGAACGTTCGTACACACGCACGCACAGACATCTCTCTGAAAATCTTTTATTTCGATTCTAGGTTCAAGGTCCTTAATTCGGAGAAATTTCAAAATTTTCAATTCGACAAATGGGACCGATTACAATAACTTCCCATGAGAAGTTAATAATGATGTCATCGTGAAACTCATTTGTTAAAACCTACATCAAAAGAAAGTTTTGATCTTCGTTTGGAGAACAGAAATAAATTTAATTGTATTATTTTATTTGTATGTATTTCATTATTTTATACAGCTTTCATAAAGGCTTTTTGACCTAGAAAAAGCATGTATGTATGTTTATAGAAGCTTCGCAACCTGCAATAGTTATTAATAAATATTCTATGTCAATCAACAGGGATGCATTGTTCTACAAGCTCAGTTGCCTGGGAATATCCACAAAAATGTTGAAAATAATAAAATGCCTGTATACGAAAACAATAAAACGGCAATATGGGACGGAAACGAAGGATCGCCGTGGTTTCAAACGACATCGGGAGTTAAGCAAGGCTGCCTATTAAGCCCGCTTCTGTTTTCTATCTTCCCAGATGATTTGACATCAGCTCTGCCAGGTGGAATTCATTTTGCTGGTGTCGACATCAAAGCGTTGATGTATGCAGACGATATCGTCATTTTCTCTGAAACCCCGGAAATGATGCAAATAATGATAAATAAACTACAAGCATATTGTCGTCTCTGGAGCCTCCCCGTAATACAAATAAATAAAAAATCATGATCTTTAGAAATGGTACAGGCAGATTCGCAAGAAATGAAAAGTGGAAATGGGAAAATGTGAACTTAGAGGTGGTTAAGGAGAATAAGTATCTTGGAGTTACTAAAACCAAAGCGTTCATTCAACCAACATCTCAATGCAAAACTAACAGAATCGAAAAAAGCTATCAATTGGAATTGGAAGGGGGTCCTCAGCAAAAAATATGTAGCCCCAAGCTCCAAATATAAGTTCTTTGAAGCGGTGATGAGATCGATAATGTGCTACGCTTCCCAGGTGTGGGGATTTCTTCAATATGACCAAGTAGAAAAGCTTTTGAGATACTCTATCAAAAAAATATTTTGGCTTCCAGAAAACACCCCTAACTACATGCTACATCTGGAGACTGGACTTTCTCCGCTGTACATCTTTACACTAAAAATGCATTTAACTACATTTTGAAAGTAATGGCTCTGCCAAGTCATCGTCTACCCAGGGTCATTGCACGGCATCTTCTTAACCGAAAATCGCAGTTTTTTTAGAGAGTGGATGCTCCTAGAGCAGTCACATAATATTGAATTGCCAGAAAGTGGGACCGATACTTGGAAGTGTAGCTTCGATACGCTGCTCGCAAGGATTGAAGAAGACAATGTCTTTAAGTTCACTAAGATGGCAGAACGAAGCAACACGCTAAGTATGTACAAGGGTCTGCAGCACAACCTTCACGCCAGCAACTATTTTGATGATCGCTACACGCTAATATCTTTAAAACGAAAGGAGAGTTACTACATCTGAATTACCGACCATATTGTGCAGATGAAAACACAGAGTGTACCCTATGCAACCACAGGGCTAGAGAAGACGTACTGCACTTCCTAGCAACGTGCCCTATTCTTGCTGGAATCAGAAGAGGACACTGGGGAAAGAGCGTCTTAACTTTAGATGAAGCCAAAGGAATCCTTAATGGACAGAAGTGGAACGTGTTGAGCAGTTACGTCAAAACAGCGCTAAAATACCGATACCAAATCCTGAACGAAGCCTTCTGAACGCACCTGAAATCAACCCTACAAAACGAACATTATGAATCTTGATACAAATTTGTTTAGTCAATTAACTTAATACAACTTGAAAATATTAACAATTCTATTTATAATGCACTTGTTTATATTATACTCTTTCTTCTGGCTGACGGCAAAAGCCAATGCTATAACTGTGAAATTAAAACAAAAACAATGAACAATTAATCTGATAAATAAAATCACATTTTTACTACTACTATTCTATGTCTACTTTAGAGTGAAAATCATATGCTAGTGTTTTAATAGGTTAAAAGAAATTATGTACCTAACGTGAAAATATTTTTGAATTCTTGAATAATATTCAATATAAGCTGAGTATGTAAGCATAATTCATTTCAGATCCTTCATACATAAATAAATCAATTTAAAATAATTTTAATTAACTATATTTGAAACCGATGGCCATTCGAAGAATGGGGTCATTATATTATAAATATTAAAACAATAAATGATTAGGTATATTTTTGCATTCTAAAAACAATGTTTTAAATGAAAAGCAGCAATAAAACATTAAACAATTAATAAAAAAAAAAACAATGCAGTTTTGGTATATATGACTCATTATATTATACCCATTAAATATTGCTTCGGATGGCATAGTTATTTATGTATTTCTATTGCATTGCCCATTAATCTTTCTATTTGCTAGTCATAAATAAAATTGTTTGGGTTTTTGTATTCGCATTCATTCATTTATGTTTGTATGCATGGACTTTTATATGCCGCAGGATATTTTAACTGCCTAAGCCCTAAGTGCTTGCTTATATAAGTGAAAGCCATTTAAATGGAAAAGAACATTGAGTTATGGCTTTGGGGGGTTTTTGTCGACTCTCATTCGACTATATTTTAAAATGGATCGTCCCAAGATACATATACATATAGAGAGGGATGGATGTCTCTAAATTCAAGTCTTTCATCGCCGCAGCTTGCCGTCTTGCAGATAAGACTGGACCTGTTCATCATTTTGATGTAACAAATGTTCCATAAATATTGTTAAATAACCAAAGGGTAAAACACGTAGCCTTGATCCAAATTCACACAATTTGATTTATGATTTTAGCGAAAGAATTTTTATCCTCTTATACAACCGGCGGCGGCGCTTGCTTGTACTTGCAAATACGTCTTGAAAATAAATTTCATATCGGAGTTGCAAATGTTTAAAGACTTAATAACTAAACTAGCTTTGTACCTATATAGAAATTTAAACAAATTTAAACGCTTTCGAAATATCTTATTTGATGAAAAGACGAAAGTTTTCAAAGTCTATATAATACCACTATTTTATGGAACCACCTTGAATGGATGATTGTGTTCACTCATTCAAGTCGCAATAAAAATTCTTTATCAAGTTGATAACACAGATTGAGAATTAAGTATGGAAATGAACAAGAACACAATCACCGCACACACAATGCAAACTATTTTAGAAGAGTTTGGCAAATTTTGAATTAACTTTTCCTGATTTTATCTCGATGATGATGGTGCTATAGAGAATGGCGTTAAGGTTTGTTCTTTGCTATTCAGATTTCAAATACACAAAAAAAGGAATGTATCTAGGCAGGTATATTTAAATTCCATTCTGAGAACCTATGTAAAATTTAATCCTTTAAGCTCCTTAAATTATCTATAAAAGTTTATTCACACAGAAAAAAATGTAATAAAATCCTTTTTCCATTTGAGTATTTTGGTGGAAAAACAAAAGGGTTTTGTCAGT
This sequence comes from Eupeodes luniger, assembly GCA_951509635.1. NCBI lineage: Eukaryota > Metazoa > Arthropoda > Insecta > Diptera > Syrphidae > Eupeodes > Eupeodes luniger. The sequence goes on from OX608074.1 coordinate 91,920,473, forward strand.
TTATTCGTGCTTATATCACCTGAAGGCAAGTGTCTGTTTTCGCGCTTTATATAGATAAGTAATAATTATTATTATTACTAAATTGAAGCATGCAAATAATGATGAAAAAAGGATAAAAGTCATTTTTAAGACTATTAAAATCTAAGCCTTCTTTATCTTAATGAAATGCTAAATTAGAATCATGACTTCTGGGATTATAATTGGCCATTGTACCTACAAAAGACTTAGGAGAGAACTCTACTGAACCGATGTTCTTTTGTAACCTTTAAATATTTGCCTCTATTTTCTTAAAAAAAAAAACAAAGCATAGACCAGTGTGTTTCTCACATTGTCTGATGTCGAACTACGATGTGGATTGAGTTACTTTTTCGATTGATAAGGAAGTGTGTAGGTACTTATTTTAATAAACATACCCTGATTCCTTTTTATATTTTGATCCGAATAGCAAAGAGCAAATCTCAGCGCCATTTTTTAACACCATTATCAAGATAAAATCAGGGACCCTTATCGCGTAAAACAAAAACGACCCTTTAAGAAAGGAAAGTCTATTTGCCGAAAACTGCGTCATCATGTTTGTGTTTGGTAAGTGCGTAGGATTGTCATGCGAGGGGTCTTGGTCCAAGGGCAATTCTTGTCATGAAAAGTGCTTTATCAAATTAGCCGTACTGATTCGACATACAAACTTTTGGTCCCCGCCATCCCTGGCATAACTCGCAGAGAGTTGTATGTCACTAGGCCCCAGCTTGCTAAGGATTATTGTGCCACCAAATTTAAATTTATTTTTTGTATTATTATGTTTATAGATAAAAGTAGAGAAAACTTCAGTTATTAATGAACTAGTACCTTAACCGATTTTATTTAGGAAAAGATAATTAAAAAAAAAAAATGTTAAGACCATTTCAAAAATTTACAAAGCTTTGTATTAAATTTATATGACTTCAAGCTTAATTCATTTCAAATTAATAAGTTCTTTCGCACATTTTACTTTTATTTGCCTTATTTTTACAAATCTACGTGCTGATGCACCGTTTTTAAGAGTTGGAAATTATTGTTAGCAAACAATTTAAATTTTGAAATAGCTAGTAAATGCTTAGTTCTTAGAAAAGTACAAACTAAACAAAAGGGTGCACCATAATTTTCCATTAAAATGACTCTTTTTAACTTCCCATAGGAAGTTATTGTAATCGGTCCAATTTGTCGAATTGAAAATTTTGACATTTCTCGACGTTCAAAGGTCCCTAGAGTCGAAATAAAAGATTTTTAGAGAGATGTCTGTGAGTGCGTGTGTACGTACGTTCGGGAAGTTTTTTTCGTCGTCCATAGCTCAAGAACCAGTAGAGATATCGACTGCAAATAAATTTTGTTCTACAGATAATAATGCCGAAAAATGCAGAAAGGACTCTCAAAAAAATTGACTCTAAAGAAATAGTTTAGTTTGAAAATCTAGTTTTATGAAATAGATTTTTAGTCGAAAACAAATTTTTACCAATTTAAGTAGCATTTCTTAATTTTTTTACAAATTGAATGAATTAAATTAATTTGAGAGATATCAAGAACCGAACATCAATTTTTACCAAATTTGAGTACTTTTTTTTGTAGATTTTTTTTTTATGAAACAACGGACTGTTGGATTTTTATAAAAAAACTACTGAATATCGAAAACAATATTTTCTGTGAAATAAAAAGAGTTTGAAGACAATATATTTAATTTTTGAAAAGCTATTTGAGTCGTAAGTAAATTTTTACCAAGTTTTATTTTTAGGTTTTTATTCTTTGTAAAAAAACTGTCAATTCGATTTTTCTCAAAATGTTACTGAATGTTGACAACAATATTTTTTTAAAAAATAAAAGTAGTTTAAGGCCAATATCTTAAAGTTTTAAAAAGATATTTGAGTAAAAAATCAGTTTTTACCAACTTTTATTCATTTTTTTGTTTAGGTTTTTATTTTTTGTAAGAAAACCTGTCAATTTGATTTTCTCAAAATTTTTCGAATGTTGATAACAATATTTTTTATAAGCTAAAATTAGTTGGAAGCCATAATCTCAATTTTTTGAAAAGATATTTGAGTCGAAAAGCAATTTTCACCAACTTTTGTTAAATTTTCTCTTAAGTTTTTATTTTTTGTAAAAAAAATGTAAGTTCGATTTTTCTTAAAATTTTACCGAATGTTAAAAACAATATTTCTTATAAGATAAAATTAGATAAAAGCTATAATCTCAAATGTTTGAAAAGATATTTGAGTCGAAATTCAATTTTTACCAACTTTGAGTAATGTTTTTTTTTAGGTTTTTATTTTTTATAAAATAAACTATCAATTCGATTTTTCTCAAAATTTTACCAGATGTTCAAAACGTTATTTTTCTTTGCACAAAATTGTTTTGGTGATAAAATCATTTTGTATTCGTAAAATTTTCGAGGTGACAATTTTTTTTTTCAGTATCGTTTTCTCTTCTGGTTCTTGAGCTATGAACGACGAACAATACGTTCACACGCACGCACAGACATCTTTCTAAAAATCTTTTATTTCGACTCTAGGGACCTTGAAACATCGAGAAATGTCAAAATTTTCAATTTGACAAATCGGGCCCATTACAATAACTTCCTATGGGTAGTTAAAAAGGTGAAAATTTTGGTTAATCCAAAATATCTCACGAACTAAAAACAGCAGAGGCTTGATTTAAATTTTATATTACATATTGTAACGTGATACCAAACAAGTATGCTTTTGGAAAAAAATTCAATTAACGTTTTTGTTTATAAATCAAAAAAATTGAAGAAAAAATAATTGTCACAATGATTTTATCTTCAAAATAGTTTTATGCAACGAGGAATAACATTTTTGACATCTGTTAAAAAATCGAATCGACAGTTTTTTTTACAAAAAAATAAAAACCTAAAAAAGCAGCATTACTAAAAGTTGGTTTTTGACTCAAATATCTTTTCAAAGATTTGGATATTGGCTTCAAACTGATTTAATCTTTAAGAAATATTTAATCTTAAGAAATATTGTTGTCAAAATTCGGTAAAATTTTGAGATCGAATTGACATTTTTCTTACAATAATTAAAAAACATAAAAAAAAAATACTAAAACTTGGTACAAATTTAATTTCGACTCAAACATCTTTTTAAAAATTAAAAATATTGGCTTCAAATTCATTCTTTTCGGCATTGAATACATTTTTTATAAAAATCCAACAGTCAATTTTTTTATAAAAGAAATAAAATCTACAAAAAATAGTACGCAAAAGGTACTAAAATTGGTAAAAAAATGGTTGTTAACTAAAAGTCTCGTTAACAAATATAGATTTTGAAATCAAACAATTTTATCATATGCAAAATATTGTAGATTATTTTAAAAGTTTTTTGAATAATTTAACTGACAACTTTTTACGAAAACCTACAAACCTATTAAGCAAGACAAATCAACAGAAGGGATGGAAATTTATCAGTGTGGGCCGCATCCCAGCCTCTTTTTATTATACAAATTAAAATGTAAATGTCAGTCTGCTAGATGGCTATCGGCCAAACCATTTAGAGACTTAAGATAAACTTACAAAGAATATTGTGAACAGTATTCAAATTTTGAAGTCAATAAAACTAAACTAAACTAAACTCTTATAAGTAATCATTTGAAGGATGGCTATATGATCTCTATATACCAGAAATCTTCTAAAAAATCAAATTTTTTCCTCAAGAAACAGACGGTTTTCGAAAATCATGGTGTACCATTTTAAATTAAAAGTTCCCTGTCTTTTGAGACTCAAACGAATTCAAAATATAAAAATGGCGTTTGTAAAAATTTTACTTAACATAGAGAATTCTATTTTGAAAATGTCCTTAGTGTTCTTAAAAATCACAAAACCATCAAGAACTGTTTATAAAGCTAGACGTAAGACGCTTTACAAATGCAAATTATTGAATATTTTTGGAATGAGCAGTTTTTTAATTTCTTGATAAAAAAGGAAAAAGCTGATAAGAAAGAATTAAGATAATTTTTTATTTTAGCTTAAGTTATCCTAAGCTCTTAGGTCACCCTTTTGCAAAGAGAAATGTCAAGGTGTCTAATGGTATTAAAAAAAGAATAAAACCACTTGGTGATTTCAATATTTTAATTTAAATATTACGGTCAAAATAAAGGTAGTACGAACCTCTGTTAAGCTCATTTAATCGACTAAACTTTTGCGCCCCTTTTTTTTATTTCACTTTCTTATTTGTAAAAAAATACTTTCTTCTTAATTCCAGATTATGTTTTTCTTATCACTACTATTAAAGAGTGAAAATTGTCCAGACCCCCTCCTCTGTTGGCTTTCTTTAAAATCTACTTTATTGAAAGTCAATGGGAGATTTTTAGGGATTGTATATTGTGAAATTCTGTGTCAATTCTACTGATTTCATGAATTAAATGTGTATACCTTTGATTTTGTCTCTTTTTCCGTTTACCTGTATACCTACTTTTTTCCCTTAATAAAATTACTTTGTGAAGAAATAAAAAAAAACCTTTTAGAATGAATTGTGTTATTTGGAAAAAACTTAATCTATTATGCATTCAAGGACATAATTGAAAATTTGTATTTTCTTTTACTTTTTATTAAAAATTTAAGATGAATGCTTACCATCATCGTACCTTTGGCATTACTGTCCATAATCCAAGTACTGAAAAATAAAATAAAAACAAAATTAATATAATGAAATGTCAACCGAAAATTCAGAATAATTTATAATTGAAATTTTTCAATTCGTTCTTTTGTTTGTTGTTAAGAAATTTAAGATTATTGAAAGCTTTTATATTTCGCTGTTTCTTTTTAAATGAGATCAATACAAATTTATTAATGAATTATTCTTGCCTACATTGTTGCGATGTTTTTCTTTTTCATTCTACGACGGATTTCATTTTTGTTTCCTTTCTTTGAACTTATTTAAGCTGATTAAATTATTTAAAGTTATTTTAACAATATTTTAACTTTAAAAGTCATGGTTTGAGATGTTTAGATACTTTTAATTCTGGAGATAAGTAAGAACAGAAAACAACTTTTCCTTTATTATAATAATTATTAAGTTTGTTGAACGAATAAGTCAAACAAAACAAAATCTTCTAAAACAGATTCTTAAATATTTTATAAAAAAAGTAAATCCAAATTTTGTTTAAAAATTGGAAAAGTTTACTGAAATGTGTACCAAAAGCAAACTGTTTGTAATTTAACTACACTGCTCGACAAGTTTTTGTTCCTGGGAATAAAATTGCACATTTTTTACCGGTTTTGATATCATGAATTCAAATCCGACTTCGAAATTACTCTATCACCTAAGGTTTTTGATATATTACATTTTGAAATGAAATAACAAATACGCATAAAAGCCATTTTGAGGCTTTAGCAATTCATGGAGTAGCTTTTGCGAAATTAATTTCTATAATCATTTTCTTCAATATTCAGTTGATATATTTATTAGGGTGATTTATTTCCGCAAAAAAAATTGTTTTCTCGGTGCTCAAGCGAAATATTAACTGACTTATAGAAAAAAAAATTCTCACCAAGGTAGAGCTCTTAATATCAATTTTAAGTACTTACAATTTAAAATTGAAGTTTTCCCATATAAAATGCATGTAAAAAAAATGTTTTTTTTTACAGTTCTAATACTCACTTATCTTCTACAATATTGTTAATCGGTTTAATGGACCTTATAGGACATTTTACCCTCTTTAAAATTGCTTCATTGTTTTTTTGTGTAACTCGCACTGGTTCGCCAGTGGGAGTCATCAAAGTTCAATTTTTTTAATGAATAGCTTTTTTTCCAATTTTTTTGAACAATTCGCAAAAAAAAGGGAGAAAAAAAGGGCTGATTTGTAAAAAATAGTCCTTTGACCAGTATTTATTCATTTTACAGCCTTTTTTATGCCTCAAAACTTAAGAAATTGATGAATACTAGTCAATCAATACTCCTACTGGCGAACCAGTGCGAGTTACACAAAAAAACACAAAAGCAATTTTAAAGAGGGTAAAATTTCCTATAAGGTCCATTAAACCGATTAACAATATTGTAAAAGATAAGTGAGTATTAGAACTTTAAAAAAAAAAACATTTTTTTTTACATGCATTTAATATGGGAAAACTTCAATTTTAAATTGTAAGAACTTAAAATTGATATTAAGAGCTCTACCTTAGTGAGAAAAAAAAATGTTTGCGGAAATGAATCACCCTAATATTTATATTTCATAAAAGTTTCGAAAAATCTTCATAAGTTGTTAGGTTTCACGTTACTCAAATTAATCTTAAACAACTTTTTGTGATAAAACGGGTTTCCACTAAAAAATATAAGTCATTTTTGTTCTTGTAACGAATGCGTCATCTCCTTAAAACACAAAATGTATTTAAGAAATCATAAAAATAATGTTGAAAATGGATATTTTTAAAACTTAAATACAGCACTCAACTGTATTTTTGAAAACTTTGAAAGAGACTAATAAAAACTCACAAGCTATGAGAATTTCAAGAGACTAAATAAAATAGTATAAAGACGATCAGAGGAACACTGTAGTAGAACCGCAGTCTGAAGTTATATACATACATATATCGAAACTGAAGTCCAAAAAAGCTCCAAGAGCTGAGGGCATCGCTGCTCAAGAAAGGAGTCTCTTGAACATCACGCATATATAAGATCCTTTCTGCCGTATCGTGTGAACATCGTGTGAAGTCCACCATTGACAGCAAATGTTCACGTTACGGTAGATCTTGGAAAAAACCCAGGAACTTTAAATCCATAACCAACCCACCATCTTTTTATAGATTTCAAAGCAGCGTTTGACAGCATCTAAAGAGAAGAGCTTTAGGAGATTAGGCGATGCACTGTCAAGCGATTTCTGACTCAATCGTTAACACTAGAGGCACAACCTTCCGAAGGTTTGTCCAATTACTCGGATAAGCAGATGACATAAATATAAATGGAAGATCAAAGCGTGGTGACTTTTTAAGCATTCAACGGAAGTGGAAAAGATGGGTTAGGTGGTGAATTAGGGCAAGACCAAGTATTTGTCGTCATCAAAAAATGACATTTAACGACGACGCACGTCTTGGACAAAACGTCACCATGGACAGCTAGAACTTTTAGACAATTAAGGACTTTGTCTTCTTAAGCACTTCTATAAATTTAGACAACGACATAAGCGCTGAAATCAAAAAGAATCTAAAGATACAAATCGCTGAATCTTTGGACTAAACATAAATAGCATATAAAAAGTAAAGTCTCCCTCGAGCATCTAAATTCACCATATATAGGGTTTTTCAACTTGCGCGGCTAGATTTTGGAGCCCCGTGGTGGTCATTTTGTTTTAGTGACATCTGTCAAATCTTTTGTTTATTATTCAGTTGTTTATTCCGCCAAATCATAATAGCAAGTTACACGATTGAACAGCACGTTCAAATCATATAACTCTAGTATTAAAATGAGTGTTCTTTAAAGCAAACATTGCTCGCATTTCGTCCATTTTATGGCAGACAAGGTGGTCCTTCACATTCGACTCTTCAACGTTTGGTACCCAAATTTGAGACGACCAGTTCTGTAAACAATCAGCCAACACCCGTACGTTCAAGGAACGCAAGATCGACCGAGAACATCGCAGCGCAGCGGTCGCGGTCCGTGAAAGTGTACAGCTGACCGAGGCAGTCTTTTCCTTGCCGTGCACAAGAACTCGGCCTTTCGCAAACTTCAACTTGGCGAATTTTGCGTCGGGACTTGGGCCTACACCCGTACAAGATTCAACTGACCCAGGAGCTCAAAGTTCATGACCATAGACAACGCTGTTTGTTCGCTGACTGGGCTTCGAATCGTTTGGAAAAGAACCCCAATTTTCTTTAGTGACGAGGCGCATTTTTGGATGAATGGCTGTGTTAACAAGCAAAATTGCCGTATATGGGACGACATCAACCCACGCGAGTTTCACCAGGTGATAATGCATTATCAAAAAGTTACCGTTTGGTGTGGATTTTGGGATGGCAGCGGCGCGGCGGCGCGGCGCTGCGTAATTGGTCCGTACTTTTTTGAAAAAGACGTTAGTGAGGCGGTCACAGTCAACATCGAGCGCTACATAACGATGATAACTAATTTCTTATGGCCCAAATTGAACCATATGGACCTAGACGACATGTGGTTCCAGCAGGACGGTGCTAAGTGCCATACAGCAAACGCCACGACATCTACACACAACATCTACCCACCCTTATTGAAAAACCCTGTCAAAGAAAGATGTAAGCGTCTTATTACGCTTCGAAGAAAAAAAACTTCGTATGATTTTTGGTCCCGTCTGAATGGATGGCGAGTGGAGGAGAAGATACAACGACGAACTGTACGGGCTGTACAGCAACACTGATTTGGTTAAAAGAATAAAAGTCCTAAGACTTAGATGGCTGAGTCATGTAGAGCGAATGGACAACAACGCTCCAGCCAGGAAGGTCTTCGAATCCAATTCCGAGGGACGGCGCACTAGAGGAATACTGTGACTCAAGCGGTGCACACAGGTATGAGAGTACCTCAACCAACTTGGTTTACGAAGCTGAAGACAGCTAGCTAGAACCCAAGCTGGCTGAAGACGAATTTTGGTTGAAGCCCAGGTCCGTCCCTGACGGTAGCGCCACCTTGAGTAAGTAAGGATATGTTGAGTTTTAAGTAAGTCTTAAAAATACCGTTTCTGGTTCTATAGCATTTTAAAGGAGAGATTCTAATTCACGACATCTGAATCACTTAGAAAAGTATTGTTTTGTTTGGTCTACAGAAAAAGAAGTAATTTTGTCTACCAGTATTCATCAATTTTGATCTTTCAAAACATATTTGAAAATTTTAGCATTATTCCATTAAAACTTTTTAAAATGTCCATATTGAATTGGAGAAAACCCTAATCGGTGTCTGCATAAGAATCAGAAAATCTTAAAGCTTTTTATATTGTTTTGCCCTGGGTTTTATTTTTATATCTTTTAAAAACATATTAAAATAAATAATCCAAAGGTGCATAAATCATTTTAATGGCATAATTATTTTTGTAAAAAGATTCCAAATAGAAAACATTTTGAAACCCGAAATTGTTTCGTGTATGATACTTTACTTTTCCGATTTATTTAAAGTCAAGTGTTTTTGTTGCTGGAGAAGCCATATTTCATTAAAGTGAACACTTAAATGTCCACAGATGTTTCAAAACCCCTTTTAACCATAATCTCTGTGCTATTAACCTCAGTCTCAGCTGCCTTGTTCTAAATGCAAACCCATTTATAAATAGTTGGAAAATGCTTTCACCAAGAACTTCGCCTTAAATCCAAGCGGAACCTGTAGAAATCCCTATAGGGTTTTCTTCTTCAATTCTGTAGTGAGATTAAACTAAAACTAAGTGCATGCTTCACCAATTTATGTTTGCTTCTAGAAAGTTTTGGTCAACAAAGAGTAATTAATCCATTTCTTTGTCCTTGAAGTTATTTTAAAGGACCGTGTTTTTCATTTATTGAGGGGATGGAAACGTTATTCATAAAGCGAAAATATTTTTACTTTGTTTGATTGTGTCATCAGCTGAGACCTCAGAAACTACAATTCAGAATTCAAAAACTTATAAATGTGTTTAAGATTAATGTTTTAAAGGTGGTAAAAACAAAATAACGATTGGTTATTGGAAAGAGTGATCCAAGGTAGATTGTGCTCATACCGAGATTGAAGATTTTGCTTATTTTTAAGTTTTATCGTTATCAATACTGGCCCACCAATATAAAATTGAAATGAATCAACTTTTACAATTGATAATGTTCTGAATTTTGTTAAGCAATTCCGATTAAAAGAGTAACTTTTTCATTATTTAAAGGTTTGTATTCAGGAAATTTTAATATTTGTTTACTAAATTTCCAATAATTTAACAAAGTCTGGGCGGTATGATGGAAATTAATGCTTGCAGCTTTTCTACTAAATAATGATATCCTCAAGCCACCATCAATAATAGATTAGCAGAATTATTGATTTTGCAAATACTGTCCTTAATATTTGTTTTAAACACGTCTAGAGAAAAAAAAGCCTACATGATGATTTTGGAGAACTTTGGATATGCTTCTGGGAGTAAAATTTTGCATCGATTCCAATTATAAAATTTCATGATTTAATTTTCGTGCTCTAGATCCTAATTTTTTTGTTGTAATTAAAATTGAGTATATTTTCACGTACAGCAGTTTGAACAACATTTCAGTGTTTTTTTTTTTTTACTTAACTTTAGATGAGTGCAGACAACAAAAGAAAGTTTTGTCATTTTGGAATTTAATTTAAAACTTTTATAATCATACATATGTAATGTATACTGGATGCCGAGGGTGACAGATTCATTTGAATTTCTAAATATATTGAAACTTTTGTGGTCAATTTAAAATATTTAGGCCAAATTAGTGATAATATCTACAAGCATATGCGTTTCAAAAATGTTTTATATAAAATTTAAAAAAGACAAATTTTGTATATTATTTTTTGAATGGTATGTATGTTATTTGTTTATTTGTTTATTTTAAAATTTAGTTTATTTAGTAACGTTTTCATAGTACACAATATTCACAAATAGATATAGTATCTTTTGTAATATAATTTAAATTTTTGTATCTTTTTGAGTTACTTTTAAAGTTTGGAATTAATAAACAAATATTAATTTGTTTTTTCGTGGTTGATGATATGTTTTTAATGAGTTCTCATTGAATGTCATTATAAAAACAATAAACCTATGATATGCTACTGAAACATTCAGAGTTCAGAATTATTTATGGGAAAAGTTTTGGATAAAATTAAATAAACTGAGTTACAAAAAAAGTGGCGCAGTCATATTTTATGATGTGTTGTTATAATTTTGATAATATACCGCTTTATTTTTCAGAGATATAAGGTGTCGCAAAACCTTCGAGATCGTCACCAAACAGCGGTTGAAGTGTCTCCCAAACTTTAATCAGTGAGAGGGATCACTTTAACGTTCGTCAATAGCTCAAGAACTAGAAAAGAACCGACTTCAAATAAATTTTGTTAAACAGATAATAAGGTAGAAAGATGCAGAAAGGAAAGGGCTCTCAAGAAAATTGCTAGGGTGTTTTTTTTACCATAGCAGTTTAAAAAAAAGGTGAAAATTTTGGTTAACCCTGAATATCTCATGAACCAATGACGCTAGAGACTTGAATTAAATTTTATATTATATATTGTAACGTGATACCAAACAAGTATATTTTTAAAAAAAATCCAATTAACGGTTTTTTTTAATAAATCAAAAATACTGAAAAAAATTTTATCACCTCGAAAATAAAATTTTACGACTAAAATATGATTTCATCTCCAAAACAATTTTGTGCAACGAAGAATAATGTTTTTGACATCTGATAAAATTTTGAGAAAAATCAAATCTACAGTTTTTTTAATAAAAAGTAAAAACCCTAAAAAAACATTACTCAAAGTTGGTAAAAATTGAATTTCGACTCAAATATCTTCTTAAAAATTTGCGATAATGGGTTCTAACTAATTTTAACTTATAAGAAATATTGTTTTCAACATTAAGAAAAATTTTGAGAAAAATTGCATTGACATTTTTTTATAAAAAATAAAAACCTAAAAAAAAAATTTGTAAAAGGTGGTAAAAATTGATTTTCAACTTAAATATCTTTTCGAAAATTTTAGATTATGACTTCCAACTAAATTTATGTTATAAGAAATATTGTTTTCAACATTCGGTAAAATTTTGAGAAAAATCGAATTGACAGCTTTTGTACAAAAAAAATTAATCACCTAAAAAAAATTTAACAAAAGTTGGTAAAAATTGATTTTCAACTCAAATATCTTTTCAAAGATTTGAGATAATGGTTTCTAACTAATTTAAGCTTATAAGAAATATTGTTTTGAACATTCGATAAAATTTTGAGAAAAATCTAATTAACAGGTTTTTTACAAAAAATAAAAACCTAACAAAAAACAATACTAAAACTTGGTAAAAATTTACTTTCGACTCAAGTAGCTTTTCAAAAATTAAAAATATTGGCTTCAAACTTATTTTATTTCACAGAAAATATTGTTTTCGATATTCAGTAATTTTTTTTAAAAATCCAACAGTCCGTTTTTTCATAAAAAAATAAAATCTACACAAAATAGTACGCAAATTTGGTAAAAATTGATACATATTGACAAACTAATTAACAGGTTTTTTACAAAAAATAAAAACCTAACAAAAAACAATACTAAAACTTGGTAAAAATTTACTTTCGACTCAAGTAGCTTTTCAAAAATTAAAAATATTGGCTTCAAACTTATTTTATTTCACAGAAAATATTGTTTTTGATATTCAGTAATTTTTTTTAAAAATCCAACAGTCCGTTTTTTCATAAAAAAATAAAATCTACACAAAATAGTACGCAAATTTGGTAAAAATTGATACATATTGACAAACTTTTAAGCAAGACCAATCGACAGACGGGATGGGAAGTTGTCAGTGTGGGTCGTATCCCAGCCTCTTTTTTTCTTGGAGAAAAGATCAAATTTGTCTGGCAAACTTTCTGATTTTCTGGCTTTTTTGCAACAAAATTTTTGAAGCATTTTTCCCATTTATGGAAAAGTCAGAAATATTATATTTGAAAAAAAGTTATATTTCAATACGATTTCTTACATTTCTGCATGAAACGAACCCAAAACTTTTGCATGTTAGCTCTTAAACAGAGCATATTTAGAAAACTGCTGGAATCTTGAAATGTTTGCATATGTAGGGAGTCATTGAAATTCAATAGTTGAACGATGTCTTACTGGACAACAGTGTTCTGATATAATCTAATAACAAAAATAGTCACATTAGCCCTTGAATTAGTAAATATAAAGTTAAGATGTATTGTAATTTTTTTAGCCTCCTTTACAGAATATTAAGGAACATTTTTAAGATGTGCTCATAAACTCTTTATGTTAAGTGTGTGACCTCCCTTATTAAAAGTCTGGATCCGCCCTTGGCTGAAGCTAACATCTGTTTTGACAAGTAAAATCAACGCCAATAATGGAACAATACATTCTTTAATAATGCTTACAATTTGTATTGGGTCCTTGAAATGCATTATGACTCATGCCATTATTAATTCGGATTAAACGTTAGTAAGCATAATTTTTATCACATTTGTGGCTCAAAAAATTCAGGAATGCTTATTATTTAAAAAATCAAAGTGTCACTGTTTGGTGTGGTTCTTAGGCTTTCCCGCGACTTTGATTAAACCTTAAAATTATTGAAAAATGAGGCTGCTGCAACTGAAACGCTAAATAGATTGAACTTCCAATTTTCATGACCGGTATTAGACGATATTGACGTAAAACACACTTAACGAAGCAAACCTAATCAAGCTGTAAAAGTTTCTTGACCGTGTTATTTCTGGAAGAGGTGATCACAATTAGCCAGCAAGAAGTTGTGATTTAACACCTTTACATTTTTTTTCTTTCGGAGCTACCTGAAACAAAAAGTCTTACGACAATAATTCTCGATTGAAGACCTTGATGATAGAATTTGTTAAGTAATACACAAATTTTTGTAATCAGGGGAAGTTTTCTGATATTTTAGTGTACCATTCTTATGGTTATATGTATATTATAGTAAAGAAATAATAAGGGTTTTAAGTTGAAAAAGATTAAAATTCGTCTGGCAAGCAGAAGGCTGCAACCAAATCGTTTTGCACACATTTTTGTAATCTGTAGTTTTTTTTCAGATTTTTTGCTTTATCACTCATGTGGTTATAATTTCAACCTCAAAATGGGAAACAGGACCATTTTTGAACCTGCCAGACAGTTGAATTCGATATAATGGGGAGTATATCTACACATGTTTGGTTATCACTCGACTAACAAAATTTTCTGCCAGCTCAGGGTCTATAATGATTATTGATTTTGTTTGAAATTGATACTGAGCATATTTATATAATTTATAAATTGGGTTTCGAAGTGTAAATTTCGTTGTACTAAACTTTAAAAACAGCCTTTATGTTCAATTGTAAAGAATCTAGAATATATTGATATGAGTAAGAGTGTTTGTAATATACTTCTTTAACGTGCCTTTCTACAATACTCCTATTTTTCGGAACTCAATATATCTGGTTCTAAGAAAACGCGAAGAGCATAAGCAATACAAAAACTAACAGAATATAAAAATATAAACCTATGCTTTTCTATAAAAAGATATTGTGTTCAATACAGATATCAATATTTCCTTATGATTTTTCCTTTTCAGATTAATTTTCGTTGATTTATATCGATTTGGGTATATGTTATAGGTATTTTCTAACCTTCTGAGAAAGATAAAAGCAGCCATGGTCCATTAGCCTTCCTCAGTAAAATCTATTCCCAGTAGCTTTATGTTTTGTAAGAAACAATAATAAACATCAAAGATGTCAATTCTGACATTTAAAGTGGATGATGTAGTCTAGTGTTAAAGGAAAACGGTTGTTCTTACATTAAGCTGACAATGATTCCCGTAACGCAATCATTATGTTGGTTGTCACATAAAAATTAAAAACCGCGGCCGACAGTTTGGTTATCGGTGATGATAATGGTTCAATATGATGGTGAATGGTGAAAAAGTAAATTTTTGCCATCAATTTTCTAAAAATTCTTTCAAATACAATAAACTTTTAATAACACCCACGAAGTTTTCACAAACAATTAAGTATTGCACAAATGTGTGTCTTTATAAAATTATATTACGAGGTTATTTTTATTTGCTCTTACCTTGGATTCCTCATTCGAAGCTTTTTCACATTAAACTTAAGAATAATCTTGATGTCATATTTTACTTTAGATTCACTTTTTACAGTTTTTCGACAAGAAAACCGGACCACGTTTTGAAAGAAAACTAGTAAAAAATGTGTTCATGCGTTAATTAGAATATCGGCATAAGATTTTCAAAATTTTATCATTTATAGAGGAAACAAATCTAGAATAAATTAAGTTTTCGATATTTATTCGAAGAGACAGTATTTTCTCAGATCAGTTGATTTTCTACAGAGATTGAAACAAAACAAAAAATATTTGAAAGCTTGAATTTTAGTTTTGTTCAAAACTAAGTAAAAATTGTGAAGGATTAGCTCGTTGTCTATGAAACTCCTTCTTTTTTTTATAATAAGCACACACTCAAGGGGATATTACTACCCTTATTATGCTGAGACACAGTGTGAGCTCTAGGAAGAGGAGAGGGGATTTGAAAGGAGATGTCAGTGTACATTGGTTTTGAATTCCTGAATAGCTATTGCAATGACTAGGAAAGACAGAGTGTGGTAAGGCATTCCACATTCGCGTAGTACGGCTAAAGAACGAATCTCTGTAATTAACAGTACAGACGAAGTTGGTTTCAAGGATATACTGATGAGCATGCCTAGAAGCGCGAGTATTACGTTTGAACTCTTTAAGGGAAGGAATGCAGCTGGATATTTCACTAGAGCATAAACCGTTAAAATAGCGGTAAAAAAGGGTCAGACATGAAACCTTACGACGATGTTCAAGCGAAGTAAATTAAGTAGATAACTTATGATGATATTATCACCTATCAATTTAAAATGCTCTAAGTTCAATACTATCCAAGTGGCTTAAGTAAGTTGCAGGAGCACCAGCCCAGAGATTGGAGTTATACTCAATATTTGGACGTATGTATATAACATCCTTGTAGATAACATCCAGATTAGAAGGGGTGAAACATTTCTTGCATCGACTAAGGAAGCCCAAACACCTTGCGGAATTTTTGGCTACATGTATTATGTTGTATGTGATCGTTCCACAAGAGGTGGTTGGTAACACACATACCGAGAATATCGATATGTTCAGTCTCATTGGAGGTATATCTCGCTTTAACGATACAAGACAGAATTGGGTTTTTGAAGTATTAAATTCCACGCGGTTTTTTAATCCCCAATGTACAGTGCGGTTTAGGTCGGAATTTAATAAGCTTATCATATTTTGTCGTTGCAGTTCCACATCCAAAGAAGAGGGATGTGAGTCTGAACAAGAATATGAAAAGCTAAGAGTACTATCGTGAGATAGTACTCCATGTATTGGATTAGAAGTTGCAGACAGGAGAGCAATAATAAAAATGAAAAAGAGTGTTGGAGATAAAACAGAGCCCTGGGGCACACTTGCATTTATTTTGTGGTTTTCAGACTTGAATCCATCCAATACAACTTATATTGAACGATCGAAAAGTTAATTACTAATCCAATGAAGCAGGGATTCATGAAAACCGAAAGCACGCATTTTCGATAAGGGAGCCTGATGCCAAACCCTATCAAATGCTTTTGAAATATAAGCGGCAATAATCTTACTTTCTCCGAAGCGATGTAAAGATTTACTCCACTGTTCGGTGAGATGAACCATGAGATCACCAGTGGACCTATTGCTTCGAAAGCCGTGTTGTCGGTCATTAAGAAGCGTTTGATCTTCGAGAAATTTCTTGAGCTGATAATTAATCAGCGTTTCCATGACCTTGGAAATAAAGGACGTAAGTGCAATCGGTCCATAATTAGACGGTGAGGAAGATTCGCCTTTTTTGGGAATAGGCTAGACAAATGCGGTTTTCCATCCGCTCGGAACGAGACCTGAAGAGTAGGATAGATGAAAAAGCTTACGCAGTGGTTTTTCCAGCGTTGAAGAACACCTCTTCAGAACAATAGCGGGGATACCATCCGGGCCAGCGGATTTACGTGTGTTTAGATCTCTAAGGACTCTTGCCACAGTACGAGTGCGAAAAAAGATTGGCCCCATAGAATCACTAGCTCGCTCAAGTACAGGCGGAGCCATAACACTCACTGGCAGTGTAGAATTGGCTGCGAACTGCCTAGCAAAGAGATTAGCTTTCTCTAAAGAGCTAACAAAAGGAGTGTCATTGACAACGAGCGTAGGAACCGAAATGACCAACAACTTTTACTGCCTTTGGGACATTGCAGTATTTTTTGCCGTAATTTTTGGTCATTTAAAAATTTGGTCCATCGAATATGAGCGTTGCAGGCCTTCCATTCTTGTTTGAACTTTTTCCGGTTTTCTTCAGTTGGATTGGCTTTTAAACTACGGAAACTTACCTTCTTGACCCTTATAACCTCTTTATAGCTCGCATCGAACCATGCGTTTTCCTTATGTCTGAAACTTTTAACATTGTTCGGAATTAAAGTTCTCCTTCCCAGGAGAATCAAACTACTGATCATATCAGCGCTGGCGTTAACGTCAATATCGAAGAAGTATAGTGACCAGTTAAAAATCCTGAAGTAATTATTCAGACCGTCCCAGTTGGCTTTCTCGTATTGCCAAACGGTTCTCTTAGGAGCTCTTTCTATAACTGGAGAATTTTGACACGAGAAATTTGCAGATATAACACAATGGTCAGATGTGCCTAGAGGAGATAAAACACTAACAGTGTACTTATCAGGGTCAGAGGTAAGAAACAAGTCAATAGTGTTTTCTGCTCAACCTTCCACGTCCGATATTCGAGTGGGCTCGTTGACCAGCTGAGATAGGTGGTTCAACTCAGAGAAGAAGATCTTAGCACATACTCCTTTGGGTTTTGTCTGGCCCGAATGTTGAAGCCTTGAAGAATTTTGTATATTGAAATCGCCCGTAACAACGATTTCAGTGCGAGGATAGGACGAAACAATATTCTTTGGATGGAATCAGACAAAGCATCATATTCACGAAAAGTTGATACTCTTTCTAAATTAGGGCTTCAATAAAGCAAGCAATAGTGAATGATTTGCTTATTTACGGAAAATTTAAACTACATATAATTAAAGAAGGAATTGGTGCAAAAAATATATATTGTGGTAAAAGCTGATAAGGAACATCATTCTTAATTTATATGGCGAGGCCATATTGGGAGAAGAATAAATTCACCAAGCTAATACCCATGAATACAAAATTCAGCAGGATCTGAATCCTCACCTACTTGGGTTTCACTTAGTACCAATACAGCTGGCCTGTATGAAACAGTATGACGGTATGCCAACAAAAAATTCGCCCTAAGCCCACGAATATTACAATATATTCTGTTAGTTTTATTAAGAAAGCTTATTTATATGCAAGAGAGTTCGGCACCAATATCACCTTGACGGATAGAATCATGACTTCCTCAGTTCTGGAGTGCGGTGATTCTAAAGCCTTTGAATTCTGATCGTTACAGCAGTAGAGAACAAGAGTGGATCTTATTGCTTCGAAAAACCAACGATGTCTTGTATCGTTAAAAGAAGTATATCAATCTGGCTGGAAAATTTGTCATTGATAAGTGGGAACATTTTTGTATTCGTCCAGAAATTTTGAGGAAATAGAAAGATTATGCCACAGTTTGTGTTTTTTTAATTGTTCTTCAGTTCTTTTGATGGAAGGGAATTTATATTTTCTTGGAAAAATTATTTGATTTATCATCTCTTCTCATTATTTATATCACTTAGCTGATTCACAGTGCAGTTGTTCGTGTGAACGAAAAGGTTTTGACTTTACACCAACATTTGAAATCTTCTTACACCTTTTATCACCATAGAACTCAATATACCATACATTTTCTAGGTACAATAATAACAAGAATGTCGTTTTTCAATACCAAACATCACAATCCTTGTAGTTCTTACAATATACTTTGACTCTTCTGGCAAATAATAATATTTATTCCAAAGTTGTTCATGTTTTGGAAAAAGTTTAATTCCAATTGAAATTTTTAAATTATTTTCAGTTTTGCGTACAATTTGTATACAAAATACGTTTCAAAGATTTTTCGAAAGAAGCTTTGAGATTGTTGAGAATACAGCTTTTTGCTTTCATCTCTTTTATACATGTAGTAGCTCTTATAAATACTTTTTCAATGGAAATATACGCACTAACAAGCAATGAATTTTGAAATTGAGAAAATTTTCATCACCACAGGATACAAGCAATTTTTGTGTCAACTTTTGTAGATCCTTTGCTTTATTAGGCTATAGGCACTAACTTTGTAGTATACGAGTATAGAAATATTGTGTATGCATATACACAATTTGTACACTCAATTTAAAAGCAATGGAGAGTTTTGAGTTTTAAGTTTTGAAAGAGCCGCAGGTTCTGCGCTATACTCTACGTTCCATTAAAAATTAATTTTGACTAACTTTTATGAAAGAACTTCAATCTAACATTTTAAAATTTCATATAGAAATAATGGGCAGTTGCCTTTACATTTCGAAGAAAGCATATTTTGTAAGAAACAACATAACATACATACATAAACCAAAATATTTGCTTTTATCAACAATTTTAGGAGATAAGGAAGGACTTCAAATGCAAGGGTTGTTTTATATTTCAAAGAAGTTCTATATCATCAGAATGTTTGCCAAGAGTGATGGTTAAAACTAAATTCACAACTATGTTCTCCGATACATAAATTATAATTTTAGCTTCGCAGACTGCAGAGTATTTTGAAGAGCTGTGGGCGTTAAGCTAAACAATTAATGCTTAAGACATTTACTATCGCATTTTTCGAAGCTGAAATAAAGTTACAAGAAAAAACAATATATCTTAATTCTAAAAGTACCAAAAATATATTAAAAAAGGTCAAATAACATGGGTTAGAAACAGTATAAAGTATTAGGTTTAGGTTTAACGGTGGTGGCAAAAATAAAACAAAAAGTTGGCGTTAACGTAAGTCGCTCAACATTTTTAAGAGTTATTAAAATTCGAGCAAATTATACGAGTACATAGGTAAAAACCACTACTTAGCGAGCTATGGAAACTTATAGGATTAGATTTTTTCAAAACTCAAATAAGCTGGAAAAAGAATGGTATCACGTGTTTTATTTTTCACAATTTATGGGAATAAAATGGTTTTTGAAAGCTTCATCATAGCCGTGAACGATGTGTATTGTTATGAAGAGCTGTAACTTATTATGAAACAGGTGATATTGTGGTCGTTACATCAAAAATTACAGCAGCTGTGTTAAAACGAATCTTGTAAAGAAACTTTAATAATTATTTTAACTTTTTTGGCCCATACACTTAGACTATCGACATGATAACGCGCCTATTCATTCAGTGCGCATAATAAAAGCTTAGACCGAGGAGCAAAATTTGCACTTCCTTCAATGACTGCCATTCTCATTTGGTCTAAATTTGAAAACAAAGAATCCTTAATTTCTGAAGTTAAGTTAGCGTGGAGCGAAATTTCGTTGAACTACGAGTATATCAAGACGCTGTTATAAAAGTAAAGGTTGAAGCACTCCTCTGTAGTACCTGTGACATGATGGTTAGTGCGTTGGACTGTCATGTGAGAGGTCTTGGGTTCGACCCCTGCCTGTGCCACCTAAAGTTTTTTTCACGGGTACTGCCTCTTGCGAGGAATTGACAAATTCCCCCTCAAATTAGCCGTTCGGATTCGGCTTAAAACTGTAGGTCCCCTCCATATCACTGACAACTTTACTCGCACACAGGAATGGTTAAGAGTTGTAAGTCACAAGGCCCTGGTTCTCTACGGACTGTTGCGCCACCTAATTTATTTAAGCACCCCACTACCAAACTTAACAGAAAATGGTTTTAGTCCAATCCAACAACTAAAAATAAAGTGCACGACTGGGTCGCACGAACTTGCTCCTGAATGCAAAGAGTCTGTTTAAAAAAGTATCAATATAATATTTAAAAATATACCTGTAAAATAAGTTTGTCTTCAAAGATATTCGAAAAAACCTCCATTTTTCATTTTTTTGGGAGGGGGTTACATTTAATACAGCTAAAATAATTTAAAAAAAACTAATTTAAGAATCAAAATTTTACCTGAAAAATAAGTTTGTCTTCAAAAATTTAAATACCATTTTATAAATAAAAAAACCCTTGATTTTTCAAATTTTTTTTTTGAAAATCGTTAGAGCGGTTTTTTTTGAATTAATTTTTTATATATAAAATTTTTCAATTTAGTTCTAAAAATATTTTTGGTATGCAGTTGTTTAGTGATTGTAAATATACGCTCTATTTTTCTATTTCGTAAAAAAATGTTCACCCGTTTTTGAGATATAGAATTTTGAAAAAAAAAATTTCAATATTTTTTTTAAAAATCCAAACAATAAAAAATTGCACTTTTGATAATCAAATATTGTTAAGGCAATATAAGAGCTCGTTCAGAAAAAAAATTATTGAAATCGGTTCAAAAGTTGCTGAGAAAATTAAAAAACAAAAAAACGGTTCTATGAGCGGTACCTTTCCTGAGCAATACAAAAATATGTTTTTCTTATTAAAAGAAGCCAAGTTAAAAAATAAAATTTTAGAGAAAATTTAAAAAAAATCTATCGGTTTGTTTTTGAGAAAATTCGAATTTTCGTTTTTTGACCAAAAAAATTGTATGGGGGCCACTATTAGTTTTGATCTTAAAAAAAAAATGAAAAAAACGCCTAACGCAAATCTGCTCAAAACATTAACTTCCAAGTTTGAACTCAATCGACCCAATGGTTTAGGCTGTAGGAGCGTGGACAGACAGACAAAATTGACCGGACGGAATCGCGGGACCCACTTTTTTCGACTTCTCTACCATCGTAATATCATGTTTGATTAAAATCTCGAGTTCGAAATTTTGCACGAATGCAAAACTTGCCATATAGTTCCTATATGTCGCAAGTAAAAAAATCTATCGGTTTGTTTTTGAGAAAATTCAAATTATTGTTTTTTGACCAAAAAAATTGTATGGGGGCCACTGTTAGTTTTGATCTTAAAAAAAAAATGAAAAAAACGCCTAACGCGAATCTGCTCAAAACCTTAACTTCCAAGTTTGAACTCAATCGACTCAATGGTTTGGGCTGTAGGAGCGTGGACAGACAGACAAAATTGACCGGACGGAATCGCGGGACCCACTTTTTTCGACTTCTCTACCATCGTAATATCATGTTTGATTAAAATCTCGAGTTCGAAATTTTGCACGAATGCAAAACTTGCCATATAGTTCCTATATGTCGCAAGTAAAAATATTAAAATTTTTCTAATAGCAAGCTTTGCAAATGGGCGAAAGAAACACTGGTGGTTGTTTTTGAAAATATTTTCTAAACGTCTTAAAGGAGTAGTTAGCCCTAGCACATAGCCCAAAAACCTGCAATGTTTTGAAAACATGTTTGTGTTTATTTAATGTGTATTCATTTTTAAATTAGCTTTAAGATGACCATTTTTGATTGTCTGTAGCTGTAGCGTTTTTAAAAGCGAATATTTTAAAAATCTGATGTGGTAGAAACATTAAAAAGCGATATTCAAATTCAGAACATCTTAATACTTTAAAAAGAGGCTGGGATGGGACCACACTGATAATGATAACTTCCAATCCCGTCTGTTGATTTTTCTTGCTTGAAAGTTTGTAGGTTTTCGTATTTTGTTAAAAAAGTTGTCAGTTGAATTATTCTAAAAAAAATAAAAATTACCAACAGTAATTCGCATATGATGAAATAGTTTGATTTCTCTTTTGCTAACGAGATTTTTAGTCGAAAAACAATTTTAACCAATTTATGTACCATTTCTTAAAAGTTTTTATTTCTTATAGAAACAAATAAAAATTAGAATGAAATTAATTTAAATCAATATATTCTATTATACATGGGATATCGAGAACAAAACATCAATTTTTACTAAATTTGCGTACTATTTTTTGTAGATTGTATGTTTTTATAAAAAACGGACTGTTGGATTTTTATAAAAAATTTACTAAATGTCGAAAACAATATTTTCTGTGAGATAAAATAAGTTTGAAGCCAATATTTTTAATTTTTTGAAAGATATTTGAGTCGAAAGTAAATTTTTACCAACTTTTATTAATATTTGTTTAGGTTTTTATTTTTTGTAAAAAAACTATCAATACGATTTTTCTCAAAATTTTACTGAATGTTGACAAGAATATTTTTTAAAAGATAAAAGTATTAAATTAAATTATTAAATTATTTAAAGCCAATATCTTTAAGTGTTGAAAAGATATTTGAGTCGAAAATCAATTTTTAACAAATTTTAGTAATGTTTTTTCTAGGTTTTTATTTTTGGTAAAAAAACTGTCAATTTGATTTTTCTCAAAATTTTTTGAGGTGACAAATATTTTTCTATCGGTTTTTTGATTTATAAAAAAACCTTTAATTGGATTTTTTCCAAAAATATAATTGTTTGGTATCACGTTACAATATATAATATAACATTTAATTCAAGTCTCTAGCATTATTGGTTCGTGAGATATTTAGTGTTAACCAAAATGTTCACCTTTTTTTAAATTGATATGGTAAAGAACCACCCACACAAATTTTTTGAGAGTCATTTCTGCATCTTTCTGCATTATTATCTGTATAACAATATTTATTAGAAATTGATATTGCTAAGTTTTTTTAGGTCTTTTTGTTTAAATTTAAACCAAAGAGCCTAAAAATATTAAAAAAAAAAACAGTGTAATATAAAGGAAACAAAAAGCTTTTAGAGTAGTAGTTCCTAAGAATACAAAAAACAATACAATTATGGAGGACAGACAAAATCTATTTCAAAAATTTTATTCATAGATCTTTATAGAAATGGCAATTTATTTAAAATCAATCTCTTTTATATTCCTCGCAAATAAATGAACTTAAATAAGTTTTTGTAAGATTTTCAGAAATTTAACAAAACAATGTATGTATATCGGAATGAAATTGTATTTATTCGACATTAAAACCATATTCATTGTATCAGTTTTATAAATTACGGGACAAGTATATCTCAAAGCATTCTAAATATTCTGATGACATTCAGCTGAATATATTTTGAAATATGATATCATATTATTTGTTGCGGTCTCAACATTTCCAATTGTTCAAAATAAACCACTTTAATTCCAATAATTGCCTTAAAGCTTTCTTCCTTCCAATGGAATTATTAAAATTTATTTTATGGTACTGTTTTTTAAGGAGTTTGCATTTCCTTTAATATAGTTATAAATACAAAATGAATATGAAAGGATTTGCAATCAATACCTACACATAGATATTATGTTTGTACTTTGTACTTACAGATATTATTTTCAAAAGATTTAAGCTTGATGAGTATTTTCGTAAATTTCTATAAATAAATATAGGTAGGTACTTCTGATTAATAGTGGTTCATAATAATTCTTGAATATCTAAATTCTAAAGATATAGGTTATTATAGGACCCTTAGAAACTTATAACATTGAAAATTGCTTTACTTAAACTAATCGACTCTCAATAAACTAAGCTGTGCAGGTAATCGGATAAAAGTACAAAGTTCTTTCGTTTTTCATTGAAGTTATTACAATAAAAACCATAAACCATAACCATTCAACATTTAGAATCGATAAAAGGGAACCAATTGCTTACCACATCCCACATATTCTTAATGAAAAGAAGTTGATTCAAGGACTTCTCATCTTGTTATACTTAGAACCTAGAACCTACAAAACATGGACCCACACCCAGCAACAGCATTCGAGTCGTTTCTAATGCCTTTGTACAACACCAGTTAGTAATTCTAGGATTTTGGTTTGTATGGATTATATTCAATACCAATGTATACGTATAAGCTTTTTTATTTTTTGAAAAATATTTTGTAAGTATTGATGATGAAAGAAACATTCTTTGGTTGAACGTTTTAAAGAAAAACAAAAGATGTTTTTTTTCTGTCCTTATTACCAACCAAAAATAAATATGTATTTATGTTCCTAAAGTAAAGTGGTGGTCATATTTTGTTAACACATTGAACAAATAATATCATTCGAAGGATCTTGGAAGGGAACAAACGGAAAACCCCTTAAACTTGGCGCCGATAGTGGAACTTAATTTAAGAATCCACAAAATACTAAATGCTTAAAACCGAAAATGTAATGAGAACCAAAATGGGGATAAAATCCTTCGACAGATTTTTTCAACATGGTTGCTATACAGCCGTGTTTTAAAAGTCTGTTTTCGAGTTCCAAAAATGTTTCTAAGACAATAGCTTCAAGGATTGAAATGGAAAAGATAAATCAGATCATCAAATCAGTGACCAGGGAATGTGGAAAGCAATGTCACAGTATGTCTCGAAAATTTCAAGTTCACTTGGAAAAACATGACAAACAGTTTGTAACAGGGTGTCTTACTGTATTCTAAACATATCCACAGCATTAGCTTTCCAATTCCAACAGTATACTTTTCTTTACATCAATTGAAAACTTTTTGAAACAATAACGAAACGTATTTCATTTTGTTTCAATAGAATCGATTAAAATAGAAAGATTGTACAGACCCTAAGAATTTGGCTGCTACTGTATATTTTGAGAGAACACCCCATGAATCGTGTTCTAGAGCTTTACAAATAGAATCAAGATATTGAAAAGTTTTGGTCTCCTTTTATGGAGTTGTTTTTATTTCTTTGTTTGACAAACGAAGAAGGAGAGAGAGGCGTATTGTGTTGAATTATTGTAAGAATAAGAATTGGTAAAGCTTCAAAGTAAAAACCATTGATTTTTGTTTGGTTTTAATATTGAACATTTTCAATATTTTCTTTTTTTTTTAATAGAACAATGAAATTTTATAAAGAGGTATTGTAGACAAATCAAGAAACCATTTTCACTGAAAATACTTCATGGATTTCAAAAATTTATTTCATTAAATTTTAGACAATTTTTGTTTAAATTCTAACACCAGCATTAGGGTAAGAGTAGAACAAGCATTTATTAATATTGTTAAATATAATATACTTTCAGGTCTGGTGGTTAGTTTACTAACCACTTATTCGCAGGTATTTAAAATATATTTCAACCTCACCTAACGGTTAAATTTTAATTTATATTGTGTACTTTGGTATGTTTTCGTTGCACGTTGCGGAATACCTGCAAATGAAACGCGGCAGATGAGTTATAAGATATTTTACAAAACACGTTCAGTGTCATTTTTGTCAATGTTAAGTTTTGAAAATCTGTAAAAAAAGGTAAGAGAGCTTCTGGTGTTATGATTTAAGTGATTTTTTTTTGTAATTTAGTGTTTATATTTTGATTGATTTATAATAACACTAAACTTGAAATTATTCGTTTTTTATAAAAAAAAAACAAGAATAATACGGTTATTAGTTAACTGATCACTGTGACTTTAGTAGATTTTAATTCAATAATGTCTTCAACGGAATTAAATGTAACATTTGCAGAATGCCACGTGTTCTGAAATAAGGTCATATGGCTGACTTTGTTTTAGAAGACATTCCATCAAATGATGAAAGTGTTTGCAGTTTAGACCTAGACGACGAATACAATGATGGGCATACAGCTATGATGGTGCTTGGCGACATACATATCAACCTTCAACTAGAGTATGTTGATAATTTTTTCTCGGAAGATGATGTACCATTGTCTAATTTAGCTAGCAGTTTAGAACGTCATAAAACTTCAAGTTTTTTAGGCTCAAAAAATATTATGGTGGAACCGAAGTGGAAAAAAAATCAAAATGCTGAAACCAAGTGAATTTTCTTGAGATGAAGGTACACCAGATAATATAACAGGTATTTAGAATGTTACACCAAGACAGCTCTCGAAATAAAAGATTTTTAGAAAGATGTCTGTGCGTGCGTGTGTACGTACGTTCGTATGTACGTCCTTATGTCCGTATGTCCGTACGTCCGTATGTCCGTACGTCCGTATGTCCGTACGTTCGCGACGTTTTTCTCGTCGTCCATAGCTTAAGAACCAGAAGAGATATCGACTTCAAATAAATTTTGTTATACAGATAATAAGGCAGAAAGATGCAGAAAGGGCTCTCAATAAAATTGCGTGGGTGGGTTTTTTTTACTATATCTCATGAACCAATGACGCTAGAGACTTGAATTAAATTTTATATAATATATTGTAATGTGATACCAAGCAAGTATATTTTTGGAAAAAATCCAATTAACGGTTTTTTTTATAAATCAAAAAAACTGAAAAAAAAATGTATCGTCTCGAAAATTTTACGACTAAAATATGATTTCATCTCCAAAACAATTTTGTGCAACGAAGAATAATGTTTTTGACATCTGATAACATTTTGAGAAAAATCAAATTGACAGTTTTTTTTATAAAAAACAAAAACCTTAAAAAAAACATTACTCAAAGTTGGTAAAAATTTAATTTCGACTCAAATATATTCTTAAAAACTTGAGATTAAGGCTTCAAATTTATTTTATCTTTAAAAAAATATTGTTGTCAACATTTAATAAAATTTTGAAAAAAAATCGAATAGACAGTTTTTGTACAAAAAATTAAAAACCAAAAAAAAAAAATTAACAAAAGTTGGTAAAAATTGTTTTTCTACTCAAATATCTTTTCAAAAAATTGTAATAATGGCTTCTTACTAATTTTAACTTATAAGAAATTTTTTTTTAAACATTAGGAGAAATTCTGAGAAAAATTGAATTGACAGTTTTTCTTACAAAAAACAAAAACCTAAAAAAAATTGTATAAAAGGTGGTAAAAATTGATTTTTGACTCAAATATCTTTTCAAAAATTTGAGATATTTACTTTAAATTACTTTAATATTTCAAAAAATATTGTTGTCAATATTCAGTTAAATTTAAAAAAAAAACCAATTGACAGTTTTTGTACAAAAAATTAAAAACCTAAAAAAAAAACAATAGGTACTAAAACTTGGTAAAAATTTACTTTCGACCCAAATAGATTTTCAAAAATTACAAATATTGGCTTCAAACTTATTTTATTTCACAGAAAATATTGTTTTCGATATTTAGTAGTTTTTTTTATAAAAATTCAACAATCTGTTTTTTCATAAGAAAATAAAATCTACAAAAAATAGTACGCAAATTTGGTAAAAATTTTTCGAAAATCGTTAGAGCTGTTTTTTTAAATTAATTTTTTATATATAAAATTTTTCAATTTTGTTCTAAAAATATTTTTGGTATGCAGTTGTTTAGTGATTGTAAATATACGCTCTACATTTGAATTTCGTAAAAAAATATTAACCCGTTTTTGAAATATAGAATTTTGAAAAAAAAAAATCAATATTTTTTTAAAAATCCAAAAAATAAAAAATTGCACTTTTGGTAATCAAGTATTGTTAAAGCAATATAAGAGCTTATTCACAAAAAAAATTATTGAAATCAGTACATAAGTTGCTGAGAAAATTAAAAAAACAAAATAACGGTTCTATGAGCGGTACCATTCCTGAGCAATACAAAAATATGTTTTTGTTATTAAAAGAAGCCAAGTTAAAAAATAAAATTTTAGAGAAAATTAAAAAAAAATCTATCGGTTTGTTTTTGAGAAAATTCGAAAGATCGTTTTTTGACCAAAAAAATTGTATGGGGGCCACTGTTAGTTTTGATCTTAAAAAAAAAATGAAAAAACGCCTAACGCGAATCTGCTCAAAACCTTAAGTTCCAAGTTTGAACTCAATCGACCGCGACCCAATGGTTTAGGCTGTAGGAGCGTGGACAGACAGACAAAATTTTGCACGAATGCAAAACTTGCCATATAGTTCCTATATGTCGCAAGTAAAAATACGTGTATTACGTCGTCTTTGTAAATCAGTGGCTGAAAAAGTTAAACAGAGTTTGTAAGGATTTCCAATAAGAGGCTTTATTTTTAATAGCCCGCCATTTGCACAGTTGTCACTTTTGAATCTGTTATATTTTAACATTTGACAAGTAAAAATATAACATTATATTAATTGCAATGATAAAAGCTTCAACAATGCAATAAATTTGCTAAAATTTACTATACAAATGGTGAAAATGTTAGTCATTTTGCACAAATAGCAATTTATTTTAGTTTGAATTCATTAATTTCGTGTTTTGTTTTGAAGTTAAATCAAATTTGTACATATTCTTTTTTTTTGAAATATATATACATACTTATATTTTTAAGAGATTAAACTGCCATTTGTCATTTTATGTATGTTAAAACACTATGAGTATAAGTTCAACCCCTAAAAACCTATACACGTGTGCATAGTAACCTTCATCAAAAATGTTTGCTTCGTTTCCATCAATCATTTGTCAACATTTTACAAAAATCACAAATTAGGTATTCTGTCAACCTTCAATCAAAATTAATTCAAACATCACAATGCTTTCATAGGATACTTCATTATTTGCTCCTCAATTTCAAAAATACACGATACCGAATCCAATGAATTAATTACGATAGAAAACTTTGTAATTTTTATTTTTTGTATAATAGGTATAATCAAAATCACTTATTTAATAAAGCCATTTTCTGAGTATAACTTTTTTTATTTCATAAAACTTTTTTGACTTAGAATACAACAACTTTGATAAAATATGTAGAATTATCACAAAATGTCGTAATATTTTATCAAGACTTTTGTCCTTCCTTCTAAAGTCATACAGAGTGCAATCAAGAGTTTAATTGCATTGTTATTTATATAGTCTGCTACTGAACAGACTGTTTATGTAAATTAGAACGAAGACGGAACTATGGAAATGGAGGAGAAGAAAGTTAAAAGGAATATAATTTGATCAAATAAAAAGAAAAATCCTATGTATCTATGGCTAAAAGGACCAGTAGTTTTTTTGTGTGTTTCCTTTGAGAAAACGCAGTGAATTCCACTTTATTTATGAGCTAGAAAATCGTTTTACAAGTAGATATAAGAAAATACCATCCATTTTATGCATAGTACATACATATATGAATGTTCTGCATTATAATATTAAATTATATACATAGAAATTGATTCTGCACTTGAAAAGAAATAAACGGAATATAAAAATTTAAATTGAAATTGAAACAATAAGGACAGAATATATAGAAGAAAATGTTTATGATTCAAAATATAAATACCATGCTCAATTATACAAAAACAATACAAAAAATCACGTTTCAAAGTCTAACTATCCTTTACAACACTCGTAAAAGCAGCAAATATGTGTAACGTTACATAGGTAAACGCCTAGTCAACATGTGGAATGATCCCATGTTGATTAATATGAAAACTTGTCAATACTTACATTATATGAGGCAGGCTGGGAAAGCTTTATATTTCATTAAAGTCCATGTTGCGATAGTAAGCCAACGTAAAGTGTAAACAAAAATAATTGAGGAAAATTCGAATGAAAAATTAGAAGAACAAACAAAATCAAGTATACGCCTCAGTGCACTTTTATTAATTTTCAATTGTAATTGTTTCTATTTTTCCATTTCAAAATTTAACTTACTCTGACAGTGAAAATCTAAAGCGAAGTTTTATGAGGCAACTCATATATATATTTCAGAGAGGAATTGTATTTCCAAGATAGGAACTGTGTTTCCCAGAATATCAATAAAAACATAGTTTTAAGCTTAAATCTAAAATAAAATTGTACAAAGTTCTATTGAATAATTTTTCTAGATAATGTATATTATTTTCATAATCGTTGTCATTTGAATTCTAATAAATTTTTGGGAATACTCAATTTATAAAGGATATTTAAAAACTCATTTTCGATTAAAAAGAAAATTGTGTCCAACAGGGTGCATTGGTGCAACTTTAAAAAATTTAGTTTAACAAAACATTTATGATATTCAAAACTGATATTCTAAGTTTAGAAAAAAATCACAAAACACTTTGCAATTTACATTTCACCAAACTCAAATTTGCAAAGTGAAAAGTCTTTTTGAAAAATGAAAAGTTTTGTTATTTGGCAAAGTATTGGTTCTTTTTGTTTAACCATAAACAATAAACTTTTTCAAATTATATTTAGAATTTTGAAAAGCTTTTCAGTAATATTCGAAGAGAAATTTTTATTTGCATATAAGAGTTTGTTTTGAAAATTTGTCGAAAACTGATTAAAAAAGAGGCTTGGATACGACCCACACTGATAACTTCCCATCCCGTCTGTCAATTTGTCTTACTTAAAAGGTTTGCAGGTTTTCGTGTTTTGTTAAGAAAGTTACCAGTTTAATTATTCTAAAAAAATTAAAAATCACAAATGCAAATAGTTTGATTTCAAAGTCTATTTTTGTTAACGAGATTTTTAGTCGAAAACCAATTTTTACCAATTTTAGTAGCATTTCTTAAAAGTTTTTATTTCTTATATAAACAAATATAAATTGGATAAATGAAATTAATTTGAAGTCAATATCTTCTATTGTTCACGAGATATCGAGAACCGAACATCATTTTTTACCAAATTTGCTTACCATTTTTTGTAGATTTTATTTTGTTTATGAAAAAACTGACTGTTAGATTTTAATAAAAAAATTATATTTTCTGTGAGTTAAATTAGTTTGAAGCTAATATTTTTAATTTTAAAAAAGATATTTGAGTCGAAAATCTATTTTTACCAACTTTTATTAATTTTTTTTATGTTTTCATTTTGTGTAAAAAAAATTGTCAATTCGATTTTTGTCAAAATTTTACTGAATGTTGAAAATAATAATTTTTAAAAAATAAAATAAGTTTAAAGCCAAAGTCCTAAATTTTTGAAAAGTTATTTGAGTCGAAAATAAATTTTTACTAACTTTTATTTTTATTTTTGTTTAAGGTTTTTATTTTTTGTAAAAAAAACTGTCAATTCGATTTTTCTCAAAATTGTACTGAATATTGAAAACATTATTTATTATAAGATAAAATAAGTTGAAAGCCATAATCTCAAATTTTCGAAAAGATATTTAAGTCGAAATTCAATTTTTACCAAATTTGAGTAATGTTTTATGGGTTTTTATTTTTTATAAAAAAAACTGTCAATTTGATTTTCTCAAAATTTTACCAGAAGTTGAAAACGTTATTCTTCGTTGCACAAAATTGTTTTGGAGATAAAATCATTTTTTATTCGTAAAATTTTCGAGGTGACAAATATTTTTTTTTCAGTTTTTTTTAATTTATAAAAAAACCGTGAATTGGATTTTTTGTTTGTATGCGTTGTGTGATAGTTAAGCAACAATATCATATTTTCGTAAAATATTCTAGACAAAAAATGTTTGTTTCCGTTCCAGATTTTGAAGAAGATATATTTGGCGTCAACAGAGTAATTATGTCTAAGAATGCAGGATTTTGAATCTAGGTACCATGAAACATCAAAAATGTCAAAGTTTTCAATTTGCAGAATCAAACCAATTGCAATAACTACCAATGGGATGTTAAAAAGTCACCAAAATTGTCGCAAACTGTCAATTGCATTAACTTGAACAATGAAAAATGACGTAAATAGTATATATTAAATAAATCATTCCATAAGAGAAAAAGGTTACGAAAATATTTGAATTGTATATTCATAAAAACGATTATGTCAAACTTTCAAAAACTTCACAAATATAATCTGAAACCATAAAATTGTAACAAAAGGAATCAGTAGACTAGACGTATTCAAACAAATACAATGATTTTGTGTAAAATCAAAAGATACCACATTTCTTCGTTTATGCCAGAACATAAAGCAAAGTTCTCAAAATATACCTAATTTTATTTCCAACTGACATCTTGTTCATGTTGCTTGCACTATTATTTATTACCTCCCTCTAGCTTGAAGCATTTTCTTGTAAAGTGACAGTCGCATTTCTACAAAATAAATGGAAAACTGAAGATAGAATATACCAAGAAAATAACAACAACAAAATAAAGAAATCCTTGATATAAAAAGCCAACAAAACTGAAGGATGCAAAACTTTATTTCTAAAGAAACAAAAATACACATCCTTTGTGTACTTATAGTCACTTTGTTGAGAAATGCGCACACACATACAATAATAAATATATCTACAGGACGTCTTATTTACAAACGTGTATAATTGAGTTTTTTCGTTGTTATATTTGTTTGATGTTGGGTATCTTCATTTTACATTTTGAAGGCCGCATTGAAATGAGGACATGGTTTTTGTGGTATCTATTTTAAGCAGACCGTGGGTGGAAAAGCAATGATATGTATTTGGTCGCCAAGACATATCCTCTTTTGATGTTAAAAACTGAGTTTTAAATGTTCAAAAAAACGTTGTTTTTATAAGTACAGACATCCCTTATAGAAGAAATATTAAGAGTCTTTTAAGCTAAGCCAAGAAAGAAAAGGTCAAGGACATAAATAATTAATTCATGAAATTTTATGATTGGAATCGACGAAGCGGTTAACTTTCAGAAACGTGTTCAAAGGCCTACGAAATCCATTTTTTGATTTTGAGAGGTGCAAATATGATCATACTGGAACATTTATTTTAAGACAATATAAGCTAATGGCAAATTAGTTAAGGGTAATTTTTAATCACACGTTGAAAGAAAACTGGTACGAAGATTCTGAGGCAAGTAATCGGTCTGATTTTTCGAATTAAAAAAATTTTAAATATCTCGAAGTTTTAAGGTTGGTTCAGTATCTTATTTCGTGGATTATACGTATGTACGTCCGTATGTTCGCGATGATTTTGTTATACAGATACAGATAATAATGCAGAAAGATGCAGAAAGGGCTCTCAAGAAAATTTCGTGGGTGGTTTTTTTACCATAGCAGTTTAAAAAAAAGGTGAAAATTTTGGTTAACCCAAAATATCTCACGAACCAATAACGTTAGGGACTTCAATTGAATTTTATATTATATATTGTAACGTGATACCAAACAAATATATTGTTGGAAAAAAATCCAACTAACGTTTTTTTTATAAATTAAAAAAACTGAACAAAAATATTTGTCACCTCGAAAATCTTACAACCCAAAAATGATTTTATCTCCAAAACAATTTTGTGCAATGAAGAATAACGTTTTCAACACTTGGTAAAATTTCGAGAAAAATCGAATTGACAGTTTTTTTTACAAAAATTAAAAACCTAAGAAAAATTGATAAAAGTTGGTAAAAATTGATTTTCGACTCAAATACCTTTTCAAAAATTAAAGTATTTGCTTCAAACTTATTTAATCTGACAGAAAATACTGTTTTCGACATTCAGTAATTTTTTATAAGAATCCAACATACAAAATTCATAAAAAAATAGTACGCAAATTTGGTAAAAATTGATGTTCGGTTCTCGATATCTCTCAAATTAATTTCATTCATCCAATTTGTATTTCTATATATGTATAAGAAATAAAAACTTTTAAGAAATGCTACTATAATTGGTAAAAATTGATTTTCCACCAAAAATCCGGTTAACAAAAATAAATTTTGAAATCAAACTATTTTATTATATGCAAAATACTGTTGGTAATTTTGAAATTCTTAAGAATAATTCAACTGACAACTTTTTTAACACAACACAAAAACCTAAGAACTTTTAACCAAGACACATCGACAGACGGGATGGGAAGTTATCGGTGTGGGTCGCATCCCAGCCCCTTTTTTTCTTTTATGTTGACTTGACCACTAATAATATTTTTGGAAAAAAACGCAATATTCTAAACCTGCCTTGGAGAGTTAAAACAAACCCTTGTTTGACATTTCTTTTAAATGTCTGACAAGAACCTTTTTCCAAGCCTTCTTAACTGGGTCAAAAACTGTTTATAGAACGGCTGTTACTTGTCTGTCAAATGACTTGGAAATCAAAGCAATTGATTATTGTTGTTCATAGAAGCTTACACTATTCGCACGCTGATATGGCAAGAGTGTCCATCATACAGCAATAAGGGAGTATGTTTGAGAGCATTGTTTTGTTCTCTAAGACGTGCCACATGGGGAACAAATCCATTTATGAACGATTTTTAGAACTACGGCTCTTCCATCCAACCGTTCTTTGAAGCTCCATATAAAGTACCAAGAAATGCTTCATCATTATGTCCATCGAGCTTGTAGGAGGCAGAGCATAGCAACTACAAAATTGCTTTAAGTTTCTTTGGGTCTAAGCCCATATTAGTCAAGCCTATTTTCAGTAACAACCTTTTTCAAATGATTATTAAAGGCGTAGCTCCGGTCCATAAAGTTTTTGTGCCATTCTTGTCCAGGCTTTAAGTTCGTACTGATCTGAACGTCATATATGTATATGCATATCAAGCCCGCTTTTGGAACATCGTTTACAGAATATGAAGGTAGGCGACTTCTTTAATATGTATTTCCGCGGCTTTACAGGAATAGTTATTAACTAAACAAAAATTTAATTTTCATTTAAACCTTAAATATATGTATGTATATGTATCTATTTTTACAATAAATGTAAATACGAGAATCGACATAAATTTCATGGATTTTTAAGATTTTTTATTTCACATAGAATTATTGTTTCATGAAAATTTAAAACTGAAAGGTATATGCAAGTTATACTTACTCAATTGAATGTGCGAAAATATGTTTTAAATTTTTCTGAAAGACTAGCGACTTATTTGGCTCTTTTAAAAATTAACCTTAGCGAAAAATTCGCGCTACACATTTTGTTTAGAAAAGACGAAAACCTACAAAAACTTGTACGAAATGACTTATGACTCAAGTGTCTTGAGAACAAAGACATTTATTGTATTTAAACTTTGTTTATCTTTTACAAAGTGTTGTAATTAATGTTCTGTATATTTTTGGAAATATCATCAGTGTGGGTCACATCAGCCTCTTTTTAAATTTATTTAATAAAATACAATAAACTTCATGGAACGTATAAAGTCCTTGACTTAGCAGAATAACATTGTATATCGATGTTTTATTTGGAAGAGAATAGTTGTTTGTATTAAAAAATAAATAAATTAGATGGCGAAACAGTTCGAAGAGAACCAGGAGACAATTTCATAAACATTGACAATTGCAACAATTGACAATTTGTTAATTTACAACTTGACAATTTTTAAAGTCTGTTCCATAAACAATTTGACAATTTTGTAGAATTGTAGGAAAATACCCGACAGTTCTCATCTTTTCGTTTCATAGAGAAATTGTCATGACAATAAATTGTCAAGTATTTTCCACAATTTATTGTCAAACATTTTCCGACAAATTTTGTAATGACAATTCTTTTAACGTACATATTTTTCAGTATTTAATTGACAATTGTGACAAAAAGTGTTGACAGCGAAAGGATCTAAAATTATAAACGATATATTATTTTGAAGTGATTGCCGATACCCTCGGAATTGGAAACAAAAAATAAAAAAGAGGCTGAGATGCGACCCACACTGATAACTTCCCATCCCGTCTGTCGATTTGTCTTGCTTAAAAGTTTGTCTATATGTATCAATTTTCACCAAATTTGCGTACTATTTTGTGTAGATTTTATTTTTTTATGAAATAACGGACTGTTGGATTTTTATATCGAATGATATATGAATATCGAAAACAATATTTTCTGTGAAATAAAAACAACTTGAAGACAATAGTAAAGTAAGTTTTTACCAAGTTTTAGTATTGTTTTTTTTTAGGTTTAAACTGTCAATTCGATTTTTCTAAAAATTTTATCGAATGTTGAAAACAATATTTTTTATAAGTTAAAATTAGTGAGAAGCCATTATCTCAAATTTTTGAAAGATATTTGAGTCGAAAATCAATTTTTACCACCTTTTATACATTATTTTTTAGGTTTTTATTTGCTGTCAATAAGATTTTTCTCAAAATTTTATCAGATGTCAAACACATTATTCTTCGTTGCACAAAATTGTTTTGGAGATGAAATCATATTTCAGTCGTAAAATTTTCAAGGTGACAAATTTTGTTTTTCCAGTTTTTTTTTATTTATAAAAAAACCGTTAATTGAATTTTTTTTCCAAAAATATATAATCGTTTTGTATCACGTTACAATATATATTATAAAATTTAATTCTAGTCTCTAGCGTCATTGGTTCATGAGATATTTAGGTTCAACCAAAATTTTCATCTTTTTTTAAACTGCTATGGTAAAAAAACCACCCACGCAATTTTCTTGAGAGCCCTTTCTGCTTCTTTCTGCATTATTATCTGTATAACAACATTTATTTGAAGTCGATATCTCTTCTGGTTCTTGACGTACGGACGTACGGACTAATGCTTAAATATTAGACGACAGAAGTTATGGACGAACAAATACGCTAATTACAATCATCACCAATCATCCCGCACCAAATCCATTAAAATGAAATGAACTCTCGATTTGTAACACGATTTTGCAAACTGTCACATTTTAAAGTGAAAAGAGTGCAAGCGTTCTGTTTCTTTTAACACCGAAAAAATTGTTCGAAAAACGATGAACATTAAAGCAAAATGCAAAGGTTTTGTTCCATATTTTATCACTTTTCGATCATAACACATTTCAAGGTTATACAATGAAATAGTCACGACAAATATGACATTGTATTTTTCTGACAAATTTGTCACCTGTCAATATTTTATGATATACAGATTTTGACAAATTTGTAGAATTGCCACCTGTCAATTTTTATGAATTAGGGTTCAGAGCCTAGTGCCTTACAACACTCAACTATTCCTGTGTGCTATAGTCATTTCAGGAATTAGAGGACCTACAATTTATATTTCGAATCCGATGTTCATTTTTTCTTTAAAAGTTTAGAAAATAATACTTCATAAATGCCTTGTTCAAATTGTTTAAAAAATGTCATCACAAATTGCATTTTTAAAGGAAAAGTTTTGACCTTATATTATTTTGTTTTACAAAAATTAAACTTTCCGAGTCAACACTAAATATTATTCTGTTTTACTGTATGTATAATTTTGAGACAGACATAACAAGCTTGAATAACTTCTTTCCTTCCTGGTTTCATACATATGTATGTATATCTAAAAATTATTCATTTATTAAAAACAAAGAATAAAATATAACTACACAAAAACTAGAGATAGCATACAAATTATATGTGCACTCTATGTTGTGCACCTGAACTCATAATATTATTATTTTTTATAAGAAGAAAATACATTTCATCCAGAATGAATTTTTTGACTTAACAGAAAAAAAAAATACTAGGTACGAGTACGTCCACTTTATCATGACGCATCTTTTTTGGAATATTTTATTAAAAAAGATCTCAATATCCATCACTCTCAATTTTGTTAATGCGAAAGTGCCTTTTCATACTCAAGTAAGAATATTTTCTGACAGATACTCTCGTTTATTTCAGTAAAATAAATGTTAATCTCGATTTCGCAACAATGAATTCCACTCCCAATATCAAGAGCTGCTAATTGAAAGTTATTGACTGAGTTGGCAATGAATTGTGAATATTTGTATGTATAAATCCTTCATCAGGCCTCAAGTATTCAGAATATCAGTGACATTCTCTCGAAATTCAACAATTCGTTAAAAGTTTTATTCTGGAAAATAATCAAATAGATCTACACTGAAAGAAATTTATAAAAACATACAATTTAAAAATGGCAGCGTTTAACTTATACTACATCAAATTTGGAGCTGTAAAGAAATTTATTTGGAAATAATGGAAATCATGCAAAAATGCAGTAAGAGTAATTTATATATGTATATAAAAGAAAGTCGTGTTAGTTACACTGTTATTAACTTAAGAACGGCTGTACCGATATGGCTGAAAATGGTGGATAGGTAGCTTAGAGCTTAGGAGACTGATATAGGATACTGTTTATCCTATTCGAAAGCGTTCCCGTGTGACTTAATATAAAACGTACGTAACTATAAACGTTTTATAACAAAAAAGAATCAGACTTGGAATAACAAAAGCCAAATGACAGCTATGAGAAATCAATATTAAACTATTTCTTTTAAATAAATAATTAACAATCATAATGTAATGATGGAGCCATTGCCTTTTTAAATAAAAAGTGAAGTGAACTACAGGGTCCGGCAAAAAGATCTCCCATATTTTAAGAGGCAATCACAAATAAATAAACAATTTAACAGAAAAATTTTATTGAATTTTTTAAATTAAATACTATGCCAATATTGTCCTCTATTATTAATACATTTACGAAGCCTTTCCCGGAAGTTTTCCATTGCTCGTAGAGTCATCTGTGGTGTAATGGCTGCCACTTCCTGAGTGATTGCCTCCTTAAGTGCTTCCAAAGATGTTGGGCGATGAGTGTAGACTTTGGCCTTTAAATGTCCCCAAAGAAAGAAATCACAAGGTGATAAATCAGGGGACCTTGTTGGCCAGGTAATGTCTCCTCGTAAAGAAAGAAGATGCCCTGGAAACATCTCTCTCAAAATAGTTAGTGAACGCCGTGAAGTGTGTGCTGTGGCTCTATCATGTTCTTTGTGGTTCCTAGTAAACTGATTTAAGTTTGGTTGGAGGAAGGTCTCAATCATGTGACAGTAGCGATCCGCATGCCGTCCAAATTTAAATCGAATGCGAAATGCTCGCTGATTAGTTATCGCAGAACCACCAATTCGGATATATTCCTCTACGACAAATGCGCTATGTTCACCGTGCCACGCCATTGTGATTACTAAAAACGGCACGTAGACCTCTATCTATCTATACCCGGAATACCATTTTATCTATAAATAGCTTTAAATATAAACGTCTAAAAATACGGGAAGTTTTTTTGCCGGACCCTGTATAAAAGGTGGTAAGTCAAAAACGCATCAGACTTGGAATAACGAAACATGCATCTCGAACAGCTAAGTAATTTTGTCTATGAATGAATGGTTGAAAATTTTAGTTGTGAAATAAATTTTTAGGTGAATTGAAGAAGATCGAATCTTTCTCGACAAAGCCATAATGCAAGAAGGATACGAAACACTGCAAACGAAAGGACTGAAGAAGAACAAGAAATCGCACGTGAACAGGGCCAGCGTCGCGTTAGTATGACTCGACTTCGTGCTTTTCAATCACAAGGGCAAAGTGAGGCAGCCCGTGAAACGACTCGGTTTGCAATGCAAAATCGTCGAGCGAACAACAGAGTTCAACAAATAGATAATTTCCGACGCTGAACAAGAGATTTATCAAGTGCTGATTTGAATCGAGCAGCGTTTCGATACGATTGCAGCAATGTTTACAGCTTGCAGCCTAGCGTTTGCATTGGGCAAATGGACGTTGTTTGCCAGTATTG
The DNA here is from genome assembly GCA_951509635.1 of Eupeodes luniger. Taxonomy (NCBI): domain Eukaryota; kingdom Metazoa; phylum Arthropoda; class Insecta; order Diptera; family Syrphidae; genus Eupeodes; species Eupeodes luniger. The sequence continues at coordinate 91,960,269 of OX608074.1, forward strand.
TGGTGCATTTAAGTTTTCCGGGGGAACTCCCGGATTATGCTGCCTGAGCCATTGTATTCAGTACTTTGTGGCGAAACAAATGAATAACGCCACTTTCTTGGAAACACTCAAAAATACAATGGTTCTTTCCAAATGACCTCATTTGGGGCAGATATTATCGAAGAACGAGGATTAAATCCGACATTTAAGGTATTTGTTTTTGTACTTACATAGAATATAGTTAAAGAATAACTTACATTACTGTTTCTCACATATTAAATTTGCTAACTCTTATATAAAATTAAAATCAATATATTGAGATGAATGAGGAGATATGTACAAAATCGTGTTCTACTCTTGATTGAAGATATGTGTTACCTCATGTGCTTTAGTTCATTAATCAGGTTAGCGCCAACGCCAAATCGTGAAATGAATAAAGCATTTAACGAGAATTGGAACAGGAACATGAATATGATCACCAGGAATTAGATTTAGTAGTTGAAACGAATGTACCCCTGTTGAGTTCCAAACAAAAGGAAGTTGATGATACTTTAATGAAGACAATCGATGGTGAAAATGTTGGTTTATATTTCCTAGATGCCCCTGGTGGAACTGGTAAGACATTCCTCATTTCATTAGTTTTAGCCACTGTTCGAGCGAGATCCAACATAGCGGTTGCAGTTGCTTCTGGAATAGCAACCACATTGTTAGAAGGATTCCGTACATCTTCAAACTTGCGAAAAACCAACGTGTAATATTGCAAATCACTCAGCAATGGCAAAAGTTTTATCGCCATCGAAAATCATCATCTGGGACGAATGCACAATAGCGCATAAACGTGCATAAAAAACACTTAACCGAACATTGAAAGACTTACGCAATGACTCGAGATGTTTTGGAGGAGCAATGCTTTTACTGTCTGACGATTCCCGCCAAACACTGCCAGTAATTCCAAGATCTTTAATAAACGCTTTCCTCAAATTGTCGAATCTATGGCGCTATATGAAGAAACTGCAGCTGACAACAAACATTGCTTAATGATACAACTGCTGAAGATTTCTCTGAGCAATTGCTGACTATCGGTAATGGTCAAGTTCCTGTCGATGGATCGAACGGATTTATATCATTTCGAAATAATTTCTGTAATTTTGTCTCATCAAAAGACTAACTTATCAACAATGTATTTCCAAACATTATTTCTAACTACAAAAGTAATTAATGGTTTAGTGAGCGAGCAATTTTAGCGGTTAAGAACAAAGATGTAGATGACCTGAACTACATAATTCAAAATAAGATTATTGGAACAATGCATTCATTCAAATCTATCGATTGCGCCGGAATTGAAGATGAAGCCACCAACTATACAATTGATATTTTAAACTCCTTGGATGTGCCTGGATTTTCACCGCACAATTTACGCCTAAAGGTTGGCTCCGTAGTAATCATGCTTCGAAACATAAACCAACCAAAACTGTGCAACGGTACGCTTTTGGTGGTTAGAAAATTGATGAACAATGTAATTTCAACGATACTGAAAGGAAAATTCAAAGGTGAGGAAGTTCTCATTCCGAGGATCCCGATGATCCCAACCGACATGCCGTTTGAATTTAGAAAAGACTTCAATTTCCGAACCGTCTAACATTTGTCATGATGAGTCATGATGACCATCAAAAAATCACAAGGCCAATCCTTAAAAGTTTGTGGTTTGAATCTAGAAATTTAAGGTGGAACAGAGTTCGCCGGGTCAGATAGCCCTTATCTAAAATTCTTTTGCTATAGCTATAAAACTTCTATAAACAGTATTATTTCAATGAAGATAATCATTTGGAAAAATGATGTTTTCATGACTTCGTGTACCTTTTTGTTTCAGTGTATGTACTCACATTCATTAAAACAGGGGCCATACCAAAAAGTAACTAAATATTAACTGAAGTAACAAATAAAAATAAAATTTATTCAATGATCTTCTTGAAACTTGAAACTCTCATGAGCAGAGAAATTCGTTGACATATTAAATTGGGAAAAAATTAATTAACATTAAATCAACGAAAGTCGAAAACAGCGAAAATCATTAAACATGTCGAGCTGAGTTTTCTTCAAAATCCAAAATAAAAAAGAACCCCTTCATAAGGCCTTATGAATGGAAAAGTCACAGCACATAATGCACTAGTATCTCTGTTCGATGTATGTATGTACTCGTATATCCTTGAAGATTTGCGTAGTTACGTATGTATATTATGATGAGTTTGGGTTACTTTATTTTTACTTAGTGTCACAAGGACAATGACATATTTCTTAACATGATTTGTCATCAAAAGTTTCAAGTTATATTTCGCATCTCAGTGACTTGTGTCATTTTTGTTGAGATAGCATCAACTTGGATGATAAACAGTTTTGAGAGTGAAATATTATAATTTATGACATCAAATTAAATATTATTTTCTCTTATTCATTGTATGATGCTGATGTTATGAATGCGGTTAACTTCTTGAACTTGGGCATGTATCTGTTTATGTTGTTCAAGGTCAAGCGAAACGAAAGTACAAACTTTTGAAGTTATTACCGGGGAATGTCGGTATATACTATGTTTTAAAATATTAATGAACCTTGAAAAATAGAAGTGAAAAACATACACAATACACATACCTAAAATAATATATTTATCGTAAATTTTGCCTTTTTCATGACCTTTTCCCTTTAGTAATGTAAAAAAGTTTATGTGCCTGAAGCCCACTTAGAGAGAGAAAATACTTTACACCGTTTGTACCTAAGTATTTTATAAAAATTTGCTTTTTAGGAGAAGTTTTTCAATTTGGTGAAAGTAAAATCTGAGCTAACTAACTCTGGACATAAATTAATCTTGAGTTAACTCATGAAGAGGTGTCAAATAGAGGGTGGTCCTTAGTTTGAAAGAACGGGCTAGATTCGCAGAAGTAAAAACTTATTTAAACGTTTCAACCCTTATTTTTTTAAGACGTGCGGTTTTTAATTTGGTAATACTTTTTTGTCAGTTAATCTTTCTGACAGCTGTCACTTTATTTATGCCCAGTTTAGTATAGAAAATAAGGAATACTTTATAGAATTTATCTGACAACAACAAGATGTCAGTTGGAAACTTTGATTTATATTCTAGCATAAACGAAGAAATGTGGTATCTTTTGATTTTCCACAAAATCATTGTATTTGTTTGAATACGTTTACTGATTCCTTTTGTTACAGTTTTATATTTTCCGATTTGTTTATAGTTTCTACTTATTATTTGTCCAGTTTTTAAAACTTTGACATAATCGTTTTTATGTAAGTATATATACAAATCAACTATTTAACATTACTCTGGTTTATGGTTTTGACAGTTTGAGACTACATATTTGTGTGACTTTTTAAAATCTCATTGGTAGTTATTTTAATTGGTTTGATTTTTCAAATTGAAAACTTTGACATTTTTGATGTTTCAAAGCCCCTAGATTCTAAATCCTGCGTTCTTAGAGGCCTGACTATGTTAAGGTAAACAACTTTTTTTGTCTTCCGTATCTCAAAAACCGTAAAAAATATAATTTATATATATTTACACCGAAACAAAATTTTGTCATCTAGAATATTTTTGACGAAAAAAATTATATTGTCCTTATAATTGTTCAATTCCTGGAAAAATAATGTATTTGAGCTTTTGTTAAATAAGAAACCACCCAGTTGACACAAAAAATTAAAAACACGCGATACGGCTCAATTTCTACAAAAAGTGGTGGAACATTGGGCCTCTTGGCTGAAATTAATTCAAGCTAGCTAATGTGCCCCCCTGCTTGAACATATTTTTAAAACATAACTACAAACCCTTATCTCTATAAAGAAGCTGAAATCTTGGTTGAACCATTAAATTAAATGTGTTTTATTTCTTCACGAAAACCACACTTTAAAAAAAAAAAACGATTTATAAGCTAGTTGACTGTAGTACTAGAAAAAAAACCAACGTTTCTTTTGGACACCAAATTAGGATATGGTATAGATTACTATCAATTCGAGAACATGAACAATAAAAGAGTTCAGCAACAAGATGGGACTTAGTTTTCTTTAATTACAAATTAGAATGAAGAATACTGTGCGTTTACAAGTTGCCAAAGGTTATGAACATTGATCTTCATTTGGATTTATTAACTACCCATAGGAAGTTATTGTAATCGGTCCGTTTTGTCGAATTGAAAATTTTAACATTTCTCGACGTTTCAAAGTCTGAGTCGAAATAAAAGATTTTTAGAGAGATGTCTGGGCGCACTTGTCTACGTACGTTCATACGTTAGTACGTTCGTACGTCCCTACGTTCGCAAAGTTTATTAGTCGTCCATAACTCAAGAACCAGTAGAGATATCTACTTTAAATAAATTTTGTTATACAGATATTAACGCCAAAAAATGCTGAAAGCACTCTCAAGAAAATTGAGTGGGTGGTTTTTTAACACAGCAATTTAAGAAAAAAGTGAAAATTTTGGTTAAGCCAAAAATCGAATAGACAGTTTTTTTTACAAAAAATAAAAACCTAAAAAAAACATTACTAAAAGTTGGTAAAAATTGATTTTTGACTCAAATATCTTTTCAAAAGATTAAGATTGTGGCGTCAAACTATTTTTATCTTATAAGAAATATTGTTGTCAACATTCAGTAAAATTTTGAGAAAAATCGAATTGAAAGTTTTTTACAAAAAATAAAAACTTAAAAAATTATTAATAAAAGTTGGTAAAAATTGATTTTCGACCCAAATATCTTTTAAAAAATTTGAGATATTGGCTTGAAACTAATTTTATCTTTTAAAAAATATTATTGTCAATATTCAGTAAATTTAAAAAAAAAATCAAATTATACATAATAGTTTTTTTTTACAAAAAATAAAAACCCAAAAAAAAAAACAAATCTAAAACTTGGTAAAAATCTCTAAAAATCTCGTTAACAAAAATAGATTTCGAAATCAAACTATTTCATCATATGCAAAATATTGTTGGTAATTTAAAAATGTTTTTAAATAATTCAACTGATACCTTTTTTAACAAAACACGATAACCTACAAACCTTTTAAGCAAGACAAATCGACCGATGGGATGGAAAGTTATCAGTGTGGGTAGCATCCCACACCCTTTTTATTATTTAAATTGGACATTATCAATGACTTGAATGCAACGAACTTTATTTTTAAATATTTTTAACAGTCACAAATAAGTGCGCATTAAAAAACAATCCCATAAAATTTCTAAGTTAAAATTTTTGGATGTTTTTGAATTTTTTTTTTATGATAATAAATCAACAATAATTATATTCAACAAGTCACATTTTTTCAAAATTTTAAATTAGTATTTAGATTTTATGACTTAAATAACAATTAATTCCAATAACTAATGAAAAAAAAAAAATGAAATAGGCACGCAAACAACGAAAAATGGAGATATCAAGGAGAATATGTTACAATAGTGCGGGAGTATAAATACTTAAGGGTGATAGTCACTGCAAACCTCAACATGAGAAAACATTTCCAAAGTAAGCTGGCCGATGCAAAAAGGGCAGTTTCTTCAGTGTGGAACCGATGCATTGATAATAAATACATTGATCATAGTTCGAAATTGAAAATTTTTCGTGCGACTGCTACCTCCATATTGCTTTATGGGGCACAAGTTTGGGGTTTTGGGGAATTCGAAGAAGTCGAAAGGTTTCTGAGGTATTTTTTAAAAAGGATTTTTCGATTACCAGCGTGCACACCAAACTATATGCTGCATTTAGAAACAACCGTTCCACCATTATTTTTCGACACTCTAAAGATTCACTTTGAATATATTATCAAAATATTGGAGATGGATGAGGGAAGGATACCTAAACAAATACTTCAGCACACCTTAACTACTAGGGGAAATCTTGTCATGAAGTGGGAGGAGCTGGCAAATGTTCTTGGTGAAAACTTCCGAATTTCATCCGAAATATGTTCTATGGACCTAAGAAACATGTTTAACGGGATCCTTGAGAAAATAAGCCACACTTATTATGAAAAATTTAAAACGGAAGCACAATCATCTCAATACAGAATGATCTACAGCAAACTGAACTTCGACCTTAAAGAACTGACGTACTTTCAAAACAGCTTCTCACTCAACATGATGAGCATTATATTTAAAGCAAGAGGCGAAATCATTAATTTAAACTTTATACCACATCGACCGGACCTTCCAATTTTGTGTGATCTTTGCAACCTTAAGGAGAGAGAAGATATATATCATTTCATTGCCAGATGTCCCATCCTAAAAGAATTCCGGGTTAGTCATTTTGGTGTTACTTTGATGGATTTGGATGCAGTCATCGATATCTTGAATGGAAAATTTGGTTGGGAAATTTTGTATAAATATATAACAACGGCGCTGAGATACAGAAAATATATAATAGAAGGAGACTTTTAATCAAACAAATATGTATTATGTATATTATAGCATTAAAGAATCAAACTTAAAACTGTCAATCTGGTAGACGGCCTTTGGCCAAACCATATTAAACTTAAGATGGAATTGTTAATTTAAAATTATTTTTTGTTAAATAAAGTTTTCAACTAACTAACTAACTAACTAACTAATGAAATCTTTCTAAATTAAAATACATATTAAAATAGTTTGTTAACACAATATGCTTTTATTTTAATAGCAAAGTGAGCAGGCCTCATCGTCCTTTAAAAATAAAATAGGGTGGCGCAACACTCCGTTCCGAACTAGGTCCTTGTGACTTACAACTCTCAACCGTTTCCTGTGTGTGAGTACTGATGTCAGGGATGAAGGGGACCTACATTTTTTAAGTCGAATCCGAACGGCTAGTTAGAAAAATCACTTTTCATGACATGAATTACTCTTAGAGAATTTGTCAATTCCTCGCAAGAGGCAATACCCGTGAAAAAACTTTAGATGGCGTGGGCAGGGATTGAACCCAAGACCTCTGGTATGACAGTCCACCGCACTAACTATCATGACACGGGTAGTACCCGTCCTCATTGTCCTTTACTTAAGTTATAATATCGCCATTTTTTAATTATCAGGTAACAGGCCATACACAAGTAACAAAGAATATTTATACAAACATCGTTCACCAGCTGACAGGTTACAAAATACATAAAAGGCAGCTTAATAGGTTTTCAGAAAATCTTTCAACTTTATTCTGCCTACACAATTTCTCAGCTCATTATGTAGCTACGTAAATGTGATCCAATTTTACGGCTAGTGACGTGGGTACTATTTAGAATTCAGAAGTTAAGCATTATGTAAGAAGCCTAAATCAGAGATGAATTTAAACGATCCCATGTGTAATTATCCATTATTTTGTATCATCAGGTAATCAGAATATTATTTCCTATAGCTTTTTCATCGTACACATAAAAGCACTATTCAAATCACCGCACCGTTACACAAATAAAATTTAGCAATTTTCTTCAAGTCAACATTTTTATATATAGCCAAGCTCATTCCAGGTATATGCGTATGTATTATGTATACATTTAATAATTGACGTCACCTTGCTCATGATGGAGACAAAAACATCCTTGAAGAAGAAGAGTGCCCTCGTTAAATAAGTACTTCCAATTTGAATAAATTTCTTTTCTTGGTATACGTTACCTACGCATATTTGCATTCTCCTTTTATTGTCTTTAGTTGTCTCCTTATACTTACTAAAGGTGCAAATAGCAAATGTGTATAAATATATAATAAATAACGGAACCAACCCACAAGCCATCACCATCAGCATCACCATTTACCTACACCCCTATACTTCTGAGTTTTGTAAACAAAAGAACGTTAATAGCACAACATCAGCACTTTGATTAATTTAAAATTGAATTCAATTTGAATCATTTGGTAAATTCTTTCTTATCATCCCAATTACTCTTATTGCTGTCAGGTAATGTTTTGGAAGGGGGAATGTGGTGGCAACGGTTCACAGTGGATCATAATCAGTGCAAATTAGGAATTTATTGTCCTAGCTCCTGTAAGCAGAAGGGTTTGATTTGAATTGTCAAATCATTAAAGAAGTGTGTTTTTCAAAAAGTTTAATAAGTCTATAAGCAAGAACTATCAGATCCAATAATCAGATTAAATCCTTCCAATTGATCGTTTTCTTGGTTAAGTTCAGACTGTTTGCTATTATTTCGCGTTTAAAAAAATAATTCTCTAAGTCCAAATCCTGAAGTGTCTTAAGAAAGTCTTTAGAAATGGTTTTTCTATTTTCGAGTAAGTCTAAGTTAAAAACAAAATAAACAAATTGACTTTAAAATGTACAAGGTTATTTTGATACTGACAGCTAATTTGGGATTGAAATCTTGACAGTAAGTCAATACTCAGTATCAATCATCCGAAAGATGAAGAAATGTGAATTGAAAACTTATTTTCAAAGTAAGTGCTGTGTAATCCAAAGGCTCGTTTCACACTACACCGTTTTGACAGTACGGCAAAAAACCGGACGGCATAAACAGGATCAATGGCTAAGGCCTCTTTCACACGAGACGGTTTCGTCCGTACGGTTAAAATCCGTACGATTTTTTTCCGTACGGGCTTTGTTTTCACACATAACGTATTTTCCCCTGAATCGTCTACGTTTGGTTATATTTTAGATATTTCTCTTTAGTACAAGTGACCACAAAAACGGACGAATAAAAATCGTCTTTTGTGAATGCGTTCGCGTAGTCACGTACGCCACTGATAAGACGGCGGCGACGGCACGGTCGGCTGCCGTATACTGTAGTGGCAGTAGACGGTTGCTACACGGAGCGGCGCTCGCCGGCATTTTGCCGTGACCGTATAATATGAAAGCGTATATGCTCTTCTTCGCGCCTCTAACAAAATGTCGCCGTCCGGTTTTTTGCCTTACGGTCAAAACCGTGTAGTGTGAAACGAACCAAACAGTACGTTTTTCTAAAAACAAAGTTTTGACAGATATGCAGCATCCACTACGTTTAAGACTAGCAAGTAAGTGGACAGCACTCATGCTAAACATTTAAAACATTAGCCTGAAGAAAGTTCTAAACAAGGATCTAACTATTGCTATCGCTTCATCTACATTAGAGCAGCTTCAGTTGATTATCTGGGGCTCACACCATTTTTTCGAAAAATAGGCTAGCAACAACAATTTCGACATTATAAAAAGATTTCTTTTTGCTGAAATATGGATCTTAAAAACACCTGGTAAATGTAGGTTGGTACGTCAGGCCACACAGCCCATGTCACAACCAATCTTTTGCATACCCAATCCCCAAATTTTGTTATTAGTCGTTTTAGCGATGTGAATTGGTCGTCTTGGAAATGACCTTCTTGGACTTGAAGGACCGATCCGGAAATTAATCCAACTCTTAAGATAGTTATCAACACAGTCCTGGGAAAATTGGAGTGACAAGGGCAGCCGTTTAAAGTAATTTTGTTCCATAGTATAATTGAGTACCTTCGGAGTAAATAAGTTTTTTGAAAAAAATTATGCACGATCAAATCAAAAACTACTTGAATCAACATAAATTGATGTCTAAGTGTTCTTAGTTTCTAAGTGAATCCGCAATAATTAAAGTTACATTGGGTAACCACTTTGCACTGCTAGGGTGAAAAATGGCTTAAGCGGTCAGATGGGAACTTCATGAAACTTAATTCTGTTAAATCTATTGCCGTGTTATGTTCCAGTTATAAACTTGCTTTTAGAGACTTTCCATCCTACCTAGCTACTACAAAAATGGTGATTCTGACACAGCCACATATCGTGCTTGAAGAGGAGATTAGGGTTTACATAATCGTATAACTACGCAAGGAATTGGCAAAATTGTGAAGAAATTTGAAGAGACTGGATTGATGGACAGATATTGTAAGGTATGTGCATCATTCATCATCGTTTCGCTCGCAACACTGAAAACATCGCTGCTATAAGTGAAAGTGTTGCCGAAGACCCGAATGTATCGATTCCTTGTCGTTCTCAGGGATTAGGACAGTCTTACGGCACATTATGGCGTATTTTGTGTTTGGACCTACACCTACATTCATATAAAGTCCAGCTCACACAACAACTGAAGCTAGCTGACCATTCACAACGTCGTATGATACGTTCTATGGGTGCTTGAACAACAGGCGATGGACAGTGATTTTTCTAACAAAATTTTCTTTAGCGACGAAGCACATTTCTCATTTGGGGGGTATGCTCATAAACAAAATTGTAGTTTTTGAGGTTCTGAGATCCTCAAATAATTAAAGATAGGACATTTCAACTACATAAAGTCACTATTTGGTGGGCGCTTTGGTCCGGACTCCGGAGGTGTGATTGGACCTTACTTCTTCGAAAACGACGATGGAACGAATGTCATCGTCAATTCGGATTTTTTTGCCTGCTATTGAAGAATACGACTTATAGAATATAAGGTTTCAATAAAACTGGATTAAGATCCCTGAGATATTCTTCTGACTTATTGCTGTCCAATATGAAATAGCACCTTATCTCACTTGTTATGCCATATATGTGAGCGCAGATTAAATTAATTGCTTGACAGCAGCTGTCAAACTGTTTTCTCTTGATATCAACACTTTACTATACAAATGGTGGTATTTTCATACAATTGTTAATTTAACAACCTTTATACATTATTACAATCAATTCTTAAACAATTGAGTCTTCTGTGGTATTTTATTTAAAAACTTTTTTATTCAACTTCTCAAGAAGAAATGCCCCACTGTGTGGCGACGATTTCCATGAATAGGGTGGCAAATTTCTATGACAAGACAAGTGTATGTATATATGTATACAAGTACATATGAGTATGTGTGCAAGTATTTTAAAGCTGTTGACATCGTTTGGAAAGGTTGGCACATCTACGCCTAATAACTGCCATTCTTTCTACCAATGTTCCATCATTTTTGTATCTGCATATAAACATACATTTTTATCATCAGGTCATGAGTAATTGACCCAAAAAGTAAAATGACAGTTGCTGTTGCCATTGGAAATGAAGTAAAAAGATATACACAACCAAATACATATAACTTTTCATTTTTATTTCAACCCGAAAATGTTTGCAGTCGTGAGTTTTGATATAAGGTTATGGTTATCATATAACGCATTTGACACATCTTTGATAGAATGTCCTTTTATGGTTTAAGTATATAGGTTCGAGTATGATGCTTGAACTTGTTGTATTTTTGTAATATAAGAACCTTTGGGTGAGGTTCATTTCGTGCCTTGAGTGCTTGTCACGTTATTTTATTTGAAATAAATTTTTCATATTTTTCTTTTTATTATTTCGATTTTGAAGAGCTAGACTGATGATGATGATGATGAGAATGATAGAAGGTTTAGGTGACACCCTTTAAAAGATGTTCCGTCAACATTATTTCGATCTGAATAATCTTGGAAAATTATGTATAAAGTAGATTCATGTATATACAGTAAAATATACCCACGTAAAGGTTCAAGGTTATATATTTAATTTTAAGGAAGGTTGCTTTCTTTTTTGTTGTAATTTGTTTCTATCCCAAAAAGTTAAAAAAGAGGTATGTAGTTAGAAATCTCTAAACAACAGATGTTTGATTTTATAAAGTTGGGACGGCCGGCGCACGGTGAAGTAATAATTTAAGCTTAATTTTTGGTGGGATGAATTAAATTTATTAGATGCTTAAGTAGCATTTATAATGCTAAGAAATAGATTATGTCTTCAACTTTTATTTTTTGAAGCATCATATGGGTGGAATGAGTTAAGTAGGGATGGCCAAGACGGAATTATTTTTTAGATATTAATCCCTTGAGAATAATGAAAGAAAGATATGAGCTTTTTCTATAGCTTTTTTTTTGTTTAAGTTTGTTTAATATTAGAAGCAATTTTAGTAGCTCAAATGATGGTTTAAAAGTTAAAATTCAATTTAAAAATAGCCTTCAGTTTTGTACTTTTGAATATAATAGTCAATAAGTTTGTATTTAACATGGACGATCCCTGAAGCACTTTCTAAATTTCTTAAAACCAATTTAACAGTTTTTATTTTCTGATGGACTTATCAGATGTTTGGCTGTTAAGAACAGATTTTAGTTCATGATATAAGCCATGAGCCATGAAGCTAAGAAATAATTTGTTAAAAGTTTGAAAGTTTGGAAAATAAAAAAAAAAAAAAACACTTAAAGCGTTTATAAGCGATTTGGAATTACTGTTAGCAACATTTTTCCGCTCATTAATCATTTTAAGGAGAAAGCAAGTATGTGTTTCTTTTTAAGGGAGGCATATGGGTGTGGTGTAGGCGTGGATATGTTGACCAAGCTGTATGAGTATGAGGCGTTATAACTAAATGTATCATTATATTGAATCCAGACAATCCAGAAAAAGTTTTTTCTCGAACTCCAGTGGTAACCTTTGGGTTGAAATTACTATTTTTTGCTCATTTATTAATGTTTTTTTAATGCACCACTTTTAATATAAAATTCAAGACTTGAAAATAAATAATAGTCAAATTAAGAAGATAATGTTTTATATACACAAAGTTTTTATACTTATAAATGTGTTCTTAATCAAAACGTTACATATGAAAACTTATAACGCAATGAATAGAGAAAAGTACGCATACGCCCGCGAGTACTTTTGCATTTTATACTGTTTATTTTGGCATTGTAATTTGTTTTCGAGTGATACTTATATGAAAACTAGCGTTACCTGTCCGTTTTGTAAAAAAAAACATCAAAATATCACATAAAGACATTCCAAGGGCAAGTATACATAAGTTAGTTGATAAGCTTTCAAGAAACAAAGTTAAGCTGTCTATTGTTAAAATGATAAAAAATGTTAAACTTCAAAAACTATTTTTGTTAATTAATTAGATATTTATTAAATTTAGCTTTTGCTTTTTACATTATATTTAATGTTTCACTAGGTGGAAGATTGAAGGCTTTATGTTGCCAACAGGCAACGATTTCGCTGAATTCCGGTAAGAGCGCGCAGCTTACCAACAGGCATACACAACAGCGCTGCCCAGAAGGACCAGAGCTGATCGCGAGCTCTACAAGAAGAAGAGGAGAGAGGAACACCGGCTTCTTAGATTTAAAAAAGGGAGCATGAGAAGCGCGCGATCGAGGAGATAGAGGGATGTCACAACAAGAATAAGGTTCGTAAATTTTACCAAAAGGTAAAAAAAACCTCAGGGGATAATGGTAGTAGAACCGCAGTCTATCTTGAGAATATGGAAAGACCACTTCTCCAAATTATATAACGGCGATGACGAACCGAATTTCCTTGTAAAGGAGATAGAACCACTCAACAATTCCGCCTACCCGACCTCGACGAAGTGAAGATAGCTATATCTAAACTGAAGTCAAACAAAGCTGCTGGAGCTGATGGTATCGCTGCTGAATTATTCAAAGCAGCAGGCGATGACTTGGTAGTACATAATACCTGGTAATACATAAGAAAGGATACCCTCTAAACTGCGCCAACTACAGAGGCATCAGTCTCCTGAACATTGCATATAAGATCCTTTCTGCCGTATTATGTGAACGTCTGAAGCCGTTTGTCAACAACCTGATAGGTCCTTATCAGTGTGGCTTGACCAAATATTCAAACTACGGCAGATCTTGGAAAAAAAACCCAGGAGCTTCAAATCGATACCCACCATCTCTTTATCGATTTTAAAGCCGCGTACGACAGCATCCATAAGGAAGAGCTCTACAAAGCAATGTCTAGTTTTGGCATCCCTGTCAAACTTATCCGTTTGTGCAGAATGACGGTGGAGAATCCTCGCTGCTCTATCAAGGTCGAAAAGATCTCACTGATGAATTTGATGTCAAAAAAGGTTTTAGACAAGGCGATGCACTGTCATGCGACTTCTTCAACATCGTTCTGGAAAGAATTGTGCAAAACCCAACCGTCAACACCAGAGGCATAATCTTGCAAACGTCCATCCAATTACTCGGATACGCAGATGACATTGAGTTAATTGAAAAATCAAAGCGTGATGTCAGTAAAGCGTTTTTGAGCATTGCGACATAAGCGAAGGAGATGGGTGGGGCAAGACCAAGTATATGATGTCATCAAAAAAGTACATTGAACGACGACGTATTGGACAAAACGTCACTATGGACAGCTATAACTTTGAGGTAGTTGAGGACTTTGTCTACCTAGGCACCGCTATAAACTCAAACAACGACACCAGTGCTGAACAAACAAAAATAACTCTTGTAAAATGCTGCTTCTTTGGACTTTGATGGCAATTGAGTAGTAAAGTCTCTGGAGCATCTAAAATCAATATCTATAAGACACTCATCATCCCGGTTCCCATTTATGGCGCTGAGGCCTGGACCGTGTCAAAGAAAGATGAGAGCGTCTTAGGATGCTTCCAGAGAAAAATTCTTCGGGTGATTTTTGGTTCCGTCTAAATAGATGGAGAATGGAGGAGAAGATATAACGACGAACTGTACCGGCTGTGCAGCGACACTGACCTGGTTAACAGAATTAAAGTCCAATGACTTAGATGGCTGGGTCATGTAGAGCGAATAGACATCAACGCTCCAGCCCGGAAGGTCTTCAAATCCAATCCAGAGGGACAACGGCGAAGTAGAGGAAGACCGTGACTCGGGTGGCGGACGCAGGTTTGTGAAGACCTCAATCAACTAGGGACCGAGCCCAGGTACTCCCCGGACTGGATCGCCACCTTAAGTAAGTAGGTTAGTCCCTTGATTTTGACCTAGAGCAGGGTATGAGCAGAGAAAGTGAAGAACTGTTTGCTCCTCTTACTCATTTATAAAAGTCATTTGAGAATATTATTAGACAGTGCCCGGTTATGACACTAATTATCGAGCTTATATGTGATCTGATGTTTTTCGTGACCTGATGTTATTCCACTTGATGTTTGCCTTCTTTATAGCGTTAGGCTTTGCACCTTATTAATTGGAATTATAAACCTTTAGGAATTATTGGTATTTGAGGAATAATTAAATTTTCACAATTTCCTAAGCGTGCCGTTTAAGACCCGTTTTGAGTCCATGACAGAGGTCTATTGACCAAAACTTCCTGATATCTCTAAAAATATGTTGTTGAACTTTTTGGTGATAGAATCGCTTTTTGACAGAGAAATTGATAGCCATGTATGTTATTTTATAAATCAGGGTAAACATGAACAATAAGTTCAGAATTACTATGTATTGAATTACAGTACCTACCTACTGTGGGATTCACTTCCCACAGTTCCTTTCAGTAAAAAATGAGGAAACACACTTTTTTCTTAATTCTAATTTAATTGGCTCAATTTAATATGGATGATAAAGAAGGAATTTCGTCCTGTCTGTTTTGTTTCGTACCAGTGTTGTCATTTTATGTCTGTTCTATCCGTTCTGTTCAGTGTTGTCGGTTTGGTATCCTACATTATTTTTACAGATCATCTCCTATTTTAAATAGTATTTCAGCACAATTTCGTGAAGTGATATCATTATAAGAAACGCCTAATGATTAGCAACGATGATAGGTCCAAAAGCAGGAAGCACCTAATTTTATTCTACTAATTAGTGTTTTAACAAATATATAGAATAAATCGAATATCTAATTAAAAGTATTACCGGAGGATCTGTTCGAATGAGCTGGGCATGAGACATTTTACAGCAGTAAAACACTCACCACTCTCCTTTACACAAAAAATCATGTCAAAATGCTGCTAGTTTGCAACGTAAAGAATGGACAAACAAACAAACAAAGAACTGAATTTCCCATTTATAATATTATTGTAGATAATAGTGTTAGAAACATACCAAATTATTTTTGCCATAGCATACGTGCATTGCAGGTGTTTGTTAAAACTTTTTAGTAAAAACATAAGTAAGAAACAACCATTAACATTTATAGATAAAAATGCGTTTCAAACTTCAAATTTTGAAGGAAAAATAAAAAAAATATATTATTGGGCTTTTCCTATTTCTTTTATTAACGAAAACAATTACTTTTCAAAACTAATTTTTAGGGCTTCTGGTTGTTTTTTGATGTCTTTTTGTAACTGGTAACAATCTTTAAAAACTATTTTCAATACTTAAGCATTATATAATAGAACATCATTCATTAAAAAAAGAAGAAAATTATTCACATTAAACTTCATTAAATTATTGATGATCTGAAATAATGCACCAAAGCATTGGTTTCTATATTTTAATGCGTTCAAAAGTCGCGATATTTCATCAATGCATTGTTTTCAAATTTTGTACAGCACTAAAACAAATTAAACAAAATGAATAACTTATTTGAAAATAAGTTGATAAGCAAGAACTTATTTATATTAATTATTCAAAATGTATCCAAAAATGTTATCAATATGTTTGTATCTACATATGTGCAAAAATCCATAAGTTTAAGCTCATTTCCTGTCTTTATTTTTCCAAAATTTATTATAAATTCCTTGACAAATTACTAAAATTATAATTTCTCAGAAACTCCTTAGTCACACACCCAAATTACCACACCCTAATAATAAATATGAAATGAAATTCCTGACACTCTATCAACGTTTCATACAGTGTCTCCTTTCAGTTAATACGAGTATATATTTTTATTCATCATTTTACCTAAAAGTCTCTTAATTTAATGACCAGATTATTTTTCAGAAATATCGACTTTTTCATGTTCATGTTTATCAAAAGATGCTACCTTTAAGGATTTAAAAAGTCGGTTAGTTAATAAATAGAGTAATTATCTTTGATATGTATGTTTCTATCCATAGGTGGAAGCAATATAATCCCTCTTGGCAGGTACCTAATTAAAAACATTGCTATCATGTTATTTTGAAAATAAAGACAGAAATAGAAAAGTGTCTTGTTCTATTAAAAATGTAAGACCACATGCAACGCAGGTCCATAGGAAAATAATGGTCGTTTGAATTTAAGATAAACAAAAAGCTCGCCTAGTAACCCCTTGCTTTGAAATGTTTCCTTCTATTGCTGATTTATAACACAAAGCATCTTATCTTAAAGCAAGACCTTCTTTAAACTGACTCTTTCCTTTTGTAAGCTTCTTAGAGAAAAAAAAGGAAAAACATCAGAATTGATTCAAATAATAAACCCAAACCAAAATCAGTGTCTACTTACACACAAAAAAAGGACGAACCAAAAACGAGGCTGTTTGTTAACTTTTCCACTTGTTTAAAAAGGCGTAACTCAATTTACTTGATAAAATTGGAAGATTCCGGAAAAAAATATAATAATTCTTATCACAATAACTTTTGCAACTCAAACAAACAAGCCCAAACTGCGAACGAGTACCTCTTAGCTTTCTATAGCCACTATTCAGGATATAAACAACTCCAGCTTGCAATAGAAAAAAAGAAAGGTCCTTGCCAACCAAACCAAACGAAACCATTTATTTCAATTTCATTTCACGCGTTCTTCCGCACAAAAGTGGGTAGAACTGAGAACTTGGTTGACAATAGAGGTTAAGTTGATTGCACGGTTTTATCTTTTTCTTCCGCACACACACACACACACCAACACAAAACAGAAGCATTTCTTTCTGGTTATTCATCAAATACCTATCCTTGCTGGCAGGATCCACAGTGTCGCCTTATTCTCATCTCTGTCATATTTTTTAGCCTCGGGGGAATAACAAACAGATCATATTTCGAGTAGTATCCAAGTATCCGTGCAGCTTTTCCAATTTTATTCTTCGTTGTTTACCAGAAAAAGCTGGTTTGCTCGTGGCATGGTTTTGATGGGAAGGGGTGAGAAATATGAAAGGGCACGGACGACGAAGAAGACGACACGACTACGGTGACAAGGGTATCCTTGGAAGCAACTAAAAGCGGAGGAGGCTAGAAAAGTTTTTCTTTTTGTTGCAACTACGAGTACACTGTGTGATAATGGTTTCTTTTCCGTATGAATTCAGTGCGGTGAACTAATGTCTGACGGCGCGGCGCGGCGCGGCGGCGGGCGTGGTAAGAACTTTTTGAAATATTATTTTACTTTGAAGGAATGTGGACAGTGCTGGATTACACAAAGGCGATATTGGGCCTTGCAATTCTCAATAAGAAAAGGACTTCGCATTTTAATAGATGGTTGAAAATCAAACAAAAGGACGTTAAATTGCATCAATGTATGTATGTTTTTTGGAATACAAAGTTTTTGAATAGGATATAATTGAAATTGGATCGGCAAAGTGTGTGCTTTAAGCAAACAAATTTTAGCACACTAGAGTTTGATGTCAAATTGAATAAGTAACTTAAAAGTCCTAATCAGTATAGATGTACCATCATAATACGAAATAATGCTGCAATCTTGAATCAAGAAAAACGTTTAGTCAGAAGCAATTTAAGTTAGTTTAAAAGAACAGAATATTTATGCTTTCTTAATCACTAAAATAATGAAATAATTTCTTTAAAGTAAGCTGTGTCTTTGATTTAATGCTAAAAAATTGAAAATATGAAGCTTCGTTCTCTTTTTCAGGAATATATTTTAAAAAGCTATAATTTTTAGCAATGTTGTAATAACAAGCATCTTTTGCTGTATAAGATGTTGCCAAATTTTTCAAATTACTAAATTCTTTTTGAATTGACTCCAAAAAGTTTAAGTAAAGTTAACACGTCAAGTGGGAAGACTTAAGTTTAGATTTTGTATAGTTTTTGTTTACAATAACATTAAAGTTCAAAATTTAAAAAAACCCAAATCCAAACCTCTTGAACTGTAGGTACGATTTTAAAACCATTTAAGGTTGAATTAAAACTTTTATTTTGCTTTTCAATATAAAGATTAGGTGTGCTATAAATTGACACAATTTAATTTAATTTTTCGACGGCTAAATTTTTACCAAAAATTAAAATTATTTTTTTTAAAGAGTACAATTTTTACTTCTTCATAACATCCATTTCTTCTTCTTAAAGTGGCGCAACAGTCTGTCGGTGGACCTGGGCCTAAACCAACATGCGTCTCCAGCCAGCTCGGTCCCTAGTTGCCTCCAGTTTTGCACGCCTAGTTGGTTGAGGTCTTCTTCCATCTGCGTGCGCCACCTGATCCGCGGTCTTCCTCTACTGCGCCGTTCCTCAGGATTGGATTCGAAGACCTTGCGGGCTGGAGAGTTGATTTCCATTCGCTCTACATGACCCAGCCATCTTAGTCGTTCGACTTTAAATTTGTTAACCAGGTTAGTGTAGCGGTACAGCCCGTAGAATTCTTCGTTGTATCTTCTCCTCCACTCTTCATCTATGCAGACGGGACCAAAAATAACCCGAAGAATTTTTCTCTCGAAGCATCTCAAGACGCTCTCATCTTTCATAACGTCCGTATAAAATTTATAATTTGGGGATAATAGCTTAAATACCACAGTCTCCATAATAACTAACTCATTAAATTTTATGATTAGAATCGGCACAGTGGTTGAGCCTTAGTAGCGAAGATGGCTTTATTTTCAGGACAGAACGGATAAATCAGTTAAAAAAAAGTAGGGTGGCCAGTTGATATCGCCACGACGACGCGACGACGCGACCAGAAATGACTCTGCAATAAAGCCATATTCGCTCAAGTTGTGTGGTATGTGGCACTGCTTGTTGAAAACACACATTCCTTAAGTTGTGTTCTTCAATAGCAGGCAAAAAAAGTCGGTTATCATAAGATCAGAACGCTCCGAATTGAAGATGACAATCATTTCATCGTCGGTCGTTTTCGAAGAAATAAGGTCCAATCACACCTCCGGACCAAAGAGTCCACCAAACAGTGACTTTTTGTGGATGTAATGGCCTCTCTTCAATTACTTGAGGATTCTCAGAATCCCAAATACGATAATTTTGTTTATTAACATACCCACCGAGTAAGAAATGTGCTTCGTCGCTGAAGAAAATTTTGTTCGAAAAATCGCCTGTTGTTCAAGCAGTTGTTGTGAGCTGAACTTAATATAGATGTGGGTGTAGATCCAAATGCAAAAAAAAACACCATAATGTGCCGTAAGACTGTCCTAATCCCTCAGAACGACGAGTAATCGACACGTTTGGGTCTTCGGCAACGCTTTCACTTACAGCAGCGATATTATCAGTGGTACGAGCAAAACGATCTTTAACCAATGTAGTCTCTTCAAATTTCTTCACATAGTTTTGCCAATTGCTTGCGTAGTTGAACTGGACGATTATGTAAACCATAATCTTCTCTTAAGACACGATATGCACCTGTGGCAGAATCACAATTTTCGTAGTAGGTTTTAACAATTTTGTATACGTTGTGCGATAAAGCAATCCATTTTCGTAAATGGCAGACTTTCAACTGAAAAAAAATTGGTTTAACAACATAGTTTGACAGGTGTCTAATTCTTTTGAAACTGCAAAATGAATAACCCGTTAATATCTTCTCTTGTTAATTGCCGTTTGAAAGGAAGACGATGTTGATGAGGATTATATTGTGTAGGAAGAAAAGTATTGCAGTTATTCAAATTAATGCCAAGCTCCATGTTTAGCTCCTTGGAAGAAATTTGGCGAGTCAATTAATAGAAGTGTGGCGAATCAATAATGAATGAAAATTTAACAGCATCTTTATCTGCATCAACCACTATTTCATGGCCTTCGATTCCAGAAAGCCCTGGTAGCCATGCTAATATGATATTTTCTGTCATATCGTGCACCTTAATTGTTCCAGAATAGGTCATCGGTTTGTCTCATATTTTAGACCTTTTAATGTCCCAGGTTATCCTGTCAAGATCGTGCTGCGTCCGAAATAAGATTTCATTTTAGTTTATTAGTTTTTTGAATTTTGAATAGTTCTGCAATGCAGCTGTTTGCTTTTTCAGGTAGTAGTTCTTGCCAGACCGAAGAAGTTTGAGAACCATCTGTATAAAAGAAATGATCAGGGTTGACGTTTTCGAACATCTCTTGGTATAGAAATTGAAAGACATAATCTGTGGTGTTTTTTCTTTTTTAATGCTTCTAATTGTATGTTCACTTGAAGCATGTTTTAATATTTTTGGTCAGTTAATATTTTCGTCCAGAAATGTCAAAATTTTCAATGTGACAAATCGGACCAATTACAATAACTGCTTTTGGAAAATTTAAAAGCCTATAACTGTTTTGATTTTTATTTCATTAGAAGTTAATTTAAAAACTACTTTAAAACAATGTGTATAGTATGCTTACATTTTTCCAACATTAAAAAATCTAGTATTATCACACTTGTACCTCCCCTACTCGCAACCTCTTAAGTGAACATTGGACACGCTACTTAGAGTTAAACACTGCCTTGATTCCAATCATAAACTTTAATATATTTATTATTTGGAGCTCAAACCCAAACTTCGCAGCTTTTTGTTTGTTGATTTCAAATAAAGGATAAGAACCTTTCAATCGAAATTTGATTGACTCTTAAAAAACAAACATTATTCATGTGAGTTTCCTTCTTTGTTAGAACCTTGATTTCTTTTTTAATCCGTAGTTTTCGGAAATGAGCAAAAATTCCTTAACTATCTTGTTTTTGTGAATTTGAATTATTGTCCAAAGAACTTTCTCAAAATTCTACAACTTCTATTATCGGCTTTCCAAATTAGTCATAGTTTTCCTAGGATATACTGAAAAACTGTTCAAGGATTTATATCAAAATGTTTTGCTTTAGGGCCCCATATTGTACCTTCGCAACTTTTTTTGGCCTTGAATGCTGATGAAATACATAGTCAGGCTGTTATATTTGTTGGCTATGAAGGTATTCTATGTATTGTATATGTGTCTTGAATAGCGAGAACTATAAAAGGATTGAATTGGCTTTCCATATTCATTGAACAAGATACAAAAATAACAGTGCATGTGCAAAGGCAAAGTAAAGAAAAACAATAACAAAACACAGAGCAGAAAGTTGGAGACATTTTTTCCTGAATTATTAAATACATTGCAAGCTTAAACGAAGGACACAAAAATAAAAACTGTTTTTGTTTTGGATTTTCAAGGTGATGATGGTGTGTGATGTTAGTAAAGTGCAGCTGTGACTTTAAGGACAAATCTTTAAATTTATTCAAACTTAAAACACGAGCAAGATTTTTCACTAGTTCTATGACAGTGATGTTTTCAGTATTGGTATAGTTTAAATTAAAGTTTAAAGTGTTTTAAAAAATATTATTTTAACCGAGCTTATGCATCACATTCCGAGGTATTATAAATGCAACAACTTCCTTTTTTATCCAAACGATTTACTTTTATAATTGATGCTTGACGAAAGGTTTATTTCTTCATTGAAACTAGGTGTTCTTCCATTTCTAGCTTCAACAAATAACCGAGGACGTGATAGAAGCATAATGCCAGGACTTGTATTGTTTCGCTCAATTAATATTTCATTGTGAGCTTGTTGTGCATATTGCACAGTAAAGAAGGTGAAAGGTGAAATATGAAATGTGTGTTTGGAAAGAAGAACTACCCCCTTTTGAGATGGAAGGTCAGACAAAAACAGAAAAAAGCCTTATGCATGAATGCGGAAGCGGGTCAATTTGCAAAAATTTTTTTTTTTTCACTTCAATCATATAAGTCGTGTACACAAGTTCAGGAAATTCTATAGCTACTCAAAAGACCCTTTAAGTAAGAAAAATTGGCCGTGAACCAAACAATTTTTAGTTCTCTTTTGATTCCTGTGTAGGATACCTATATATGTAGGTTTGTGTGAAAAAAAATCTCAACCATCAGAGAACCTAAGTCAGTTGGTGTTTTGTAAAATGATGACTGCAGCCAATTGAGTGAAAGACTTGTTTTAAAAAAAAATATTGACTTCCCTAATGACTTGAATCTTCAACTTTGAAATGTAAGTCAGTAGATTATTTATATACTCGTATTTTAACTTGAAAAGTTTAATTAACAATAGCGAACTGGGCTAAAGCCTTTTCTACTCATGTTCTTTAAGACTGCAATTTTTTTGGAATTCAGTTGACTTACATAAGAAATAAATAAGTTGATCCTCGGGTCAAGTTTATATTATGAGTTAATTCATATGTAACTTTTCAGTAGTGGGTCAAGATTGACTTATATTACCACTAGTAATATCCCCTTCCATGCGTACTCCAAAGATTTGAAACCAAACGCAACTTTTACATTTACATCTCGAATGATTATTTTTTCGAGAAAAAAAAGCTCAAATTTAAAATTTAAAAACAAATAGAAAATCCAGTTTTTTAAGAAAATGTTCATCATTTTTTTTTTAAATTATTGTAATGTGTGGTTTTCTTATTCAATGGTTGTATCAAGTTTTGGATCACGATCAACAAATTGTAGAACGAATTGGAAAGAACAATATCTTCAATACTTTTGAACAGCTAAGAATTTTTGTATCCAGGCAGGAAAAGTACCTTGTTGAAATGTTTAACTAAAGTTTTTGAAGTCGAGCTTTGTATGCACCATATTGTCAAAAATCTACAAATCCACGCAATTCGATCTTTGTTTTCAGTTGTTATCGATTTTAAAGCCGCTTGACTCATTTTTAACTTCCCATAGGAAGTTATTCTAATCGGTCCGATTTGTCGAATTGAAAATGTTGACATTTCTCTACGTTTAAAGGTTAGAGAGATGTATGTGTGTGCGTGTGAACGTACGTTTGTACGCCCGTTCGTCGTCGGGAGACATTCAACTCAAATTAATGTTGTTATATAGATAATAATGCAGAAAGGACTCTCAACAAAATAAAGTGGGTGGTAACTTTAGCGACTTAAATTAAATTTTATAATATACATTGTGACGTAATACCAAACTAATTAAATTAAAAAAAAAAAAGAGGCTGGGTTGCAACCCACACTGATAACTTCCCATCCCGTCTGTCGATTTGTCTTGCTTAACAGTTTGTAGGTTTTTGTGTTGGGTTAAAAAAGTTGTTACTTGAATTATTCTTAAAAATTTTAAAATTACCAACAATATTTTTCATATCAAGAAATAGTTTAGTTTGAAAATCTAGTTTTATGAAATAGATTTTTAGTCGAAAACAAATTTTTACCAATTTAAGTAGCATTTCTTAAATTTTTACAAATTGGATGAATTAATTAATTTGAGAGGTATCAAGAACCGAACATCAATTTTTACCAAATTTGCGTACTATTTTTTGTAGATTTTATTTTTTATGAAAAAACGGACTATTGGATTTTTATAAAAAAAAAACTATTGAATATCGAAAACAGTTTCTATGAAATAAAAAGAGTTTGAGTCGTAAGTACATTTTTACGAACTTTTAGTATTGTTTTTTGTTAGGTTTTTATTTTTTATAAAAAACCTGTCAATTAGATTTTTCCCAAAATTTTACTGAATGTTGACAACAATATTTTTTAAAAGGTAAAAGTAGTTTAAAGCCAATATCTCAAAGCTTTAAAAAGATATTTGAGTCGAAAATCAATTTTTACCAACTTTTATTAATTTTTTTGTTTAGGTTTTTATTTTTTGTAAAAAAAACTGTCAATTCGATTTTTCATAACATTTTTTAAGATGTTGAAAACAATATTTCTTATAAGTTAAAATAAGTTGGAAGCCATAATCTCAAAGTTTTAAGAAGATATTTGAGTCGAAATTCATTTCTTACCAACTTTGAGTAATGTTTTTTTTTAGGTTTTTATTTTTTATAAAAATACTGTCTATTCGATTTTTCTCAAAATTTTAACAGATGTTGAAAACGTTAATTTTCTTTGCACAAAATTGTTTTGGTGTTAAAATCATTTTTTATTCGTAAAATTTTCGAGGTAACACATTTTTTTTCAGTTTTTTTGATCTATAAAAAAATCTAAAAAAAAAAAACCACCCACGCAATTTTCTTGAGAGCCCTTTCTGCATCTTCCTGCATTATAATCTGTGTAACAAAATTTATTTGAAGTCGATATCTCTTCTCTTTCTTGAGCTATGGACGACGATAAAAACGTCGCGAACGTACGAACGTACGTTTTTGACATCTGGTGAAATTTTGAAAAAAAAAAAAATGAACTCACAGTTTTCTTACAAAAAAAAAAATCTAAGCAAATATTACTAAAGTAAGAATTAATTTTTGGCTTGAATATCTTTTTAAAAATTAAAGATAATGGCTTCAAATTAATTTCATCTTAAAGAAAATATTGTTTTCGATATTTAGTAACATTTTTATAAAAATCCAACAGTCATTTTTTTTTCATAAAAATAAAAATCTACAAGAAAGAGTATCTACTCAAAATTGTTAAAAATTGATATTCCATTCTCGATATTTCGTGAATAAATAAAAGAATTGACCACAAAATGAGTCCATTTTGTAATTAATTTCCTTAGAAAAATGCAATGGATATTCTTTAAAGCTTTCAAGAAATGCCACTTAAATTGGTAAGATTTGGTTTTTGACTACAGATTTTGAAATAAAACTATTTTATCACACAAAATATTGGTATGAATATTTTGTAAAGTTTCAAGCAAGACAAATCGACAGACGGGATGGGAAGTTATCAGTGTTGGTAGCATCCCAGATTCTTTTTTGATACTTGTTTTTGACGGATTTTTTCTTTTGGCACCCTTGGTTGGAAACTTGGGTTATTAATCAGGTCAACATTGTAAGCAACTCACCAAAAACTCAAAACTGTTGGAATCAACGCAAAGTATCTCTCTCCTTAAAATGACATATTTGGTGTACTGTTACAAATATGTTTAAGCTTACATATGTATGTATGTACATAATGCATACAGATATTAACTTTAAGAAAAACATATTTTAAGATTTCCTGTAAATTTGACATTTATCTCTTCAGTTATTTACATCTTGTTACGATTCACTTTTTTGATATGTCAAGTCTGAGTACTTTTGTTTTAAATTGGTTATTAAGAGTACCCAACCTAATTTATTTGACTTATAACAAGTATCTTAACTATGTATTGCATCTATGGATTCACGTCAAACAATATCTTCATTTCTACTCAAAATACGTTATTTCCAATATTTCTAGTACGGATAGAATAAGAGTATGTTCTGATCATTCAAAATACTGCAAGTATATGAATATAGGGCGTAGGTAATTCAAAACTTTTCCTATAAGCTTGATATCTAACTAAAGTTTGAATGTCAAACTAAATTCAATGAAAAACGAGAACCACTTGATTCCACATATTACATATACACGAGTTGGTAGTCTGCTCAAACATCAAAGTTAAGTTGTTCCCATGTCACATAGTACATTTAAAGTAAATGTTGAAAATCTAAAGCATATTGGTTTATCAACAAGTTACCTCTTCTATATCGTAATACGATGAACTATATCTGACTTTTAGTTTATTCTATACAATGTACATAGAAATTGTTTTGATTTTTTCAATATGTACAATTTTCCCAGGGGCGTTTTCTGTGACTTGAGTTTTAGTAACATATTCAAAAAAAAGTGAACAAATATAAAATAATATCATTGAAATTTACTTAAAGTCCCTATACGCCCATTTTAAAATTGTTTTGCTGTTCACTCAGAATTGAAATGTTCGATAGTTTTTTTTGTTTTAAATACAATGAGTACTGTTTTTAAATTAAATACAAAATTGAAGACAACTGATTTTCAAAATAAATATTTGAAGAAGAAATGAATTGATTTTATTTCATGCAAATTTTTGGTAAAATTGTTTGGAAAGATTTATGTAAATGTTTCTTATTACAAGAAATAAATACAAAGTTTAAATAAATGTTACGCACCGATTATTCGCATGTTCTGTCTAAACTTTACTTCATATAAAAAAGTGTTTAAAGTTAAAAGTTTTTTTTTTATTGTGTCTCTGTCAGAAAACATACTTTTTCTAAGGTTATTTTTTAAGTTACACATTTTTTTATAAATTCTTTTGGTGAAAAATGTAAGTTACTAAAGCAATGTTGATTAAATCGCTGGTCGCTTCATGTAAAGAAAATAATTAGTATGGCACACTCAGGCGTATACGTGTTTTTTTATTTTATTTTTTTATTTTTTTTCTATTAGCTCATTTAACTTTAAAAGATTAGAATTAATTTAAGCATACGAGGTGTGTTCAAAAAGTACCTGGAATTTTTAAATTTCACGGGCCTAGAGAGTTCGAAGGTCAACATTTTTTTTAATTGTATTGGTATACATTCCCCTAAAGTGTGGTGCAATTTTCAGCTTTATTCACTGTTTACTTTGTCTGTGGTAGTTGCTAAGGTTCGACGTGTTTTTATGAGCTCGGCGATTTTTGCTGAAACTGCTGAATTTTGACCAAAAAAAAAACAATCGCATGAACATCGCTCAAGAGCTGTTAAATGATGTCAACGACGATCCAAGTTTGCTTGAAAGGGTCATAACTGGTTATGAAACATGGGTGTACGGTTATGATGTCGAAACCAAAGCACAATCGTCCACCTGGAAGCATCCAACGTCAAGAGCGAAAAAAGCACGTCAAGTTCGATCAAATGTGAAGGTTTTGCTTACTGTTTTCTTAGATTATAATGGCATATTGCATCAAGAGTTCTTACTACAAGGTCGTATGGTTAATAAGGAGTATTACCTTGAAGTTATGCGACGTTTGCGTGAAGAAAACCGAAAAAACGTTCAGATTTATGGAAAAACAATTCATGGCTTTTGTACCACCAAGTTTGCTTGAAAGGGTCATAACTGGTTATGAAACATGGGTGTACGGTTATGATGTCGAAACCAAAGCACAATCGTCCATTTGGAAGCATCCAACGTCAAGAGCGAAAAAAGCACGTCAAGTTCGATCAAATGTGAAGGTTTTGCTTACTGTTTTCTTAGATTATAATGGCATATTGCATCAAGAGTTCTTACTACAAGGTCGTATGGTTAATAAGGAGTATTACCTTGAAGTTATGCGACGTTTGCGTGAAGAAAACCGAAAAAACGTTCAGATTTATGGAAAAACAATTCATGGCTTTTGTACCACGATAACGCACCTGCTCACTCGTCGTTGCTTGTTCGTAATTTTTTGGCCAAAAACAATACCGTAGTCATGCCCCAGCCTCCATATTCACCAGATATGGCTCCGTGTGGCTTTTTCCTGTTTCTAAAGTTGAAGAGACCCATGAAAGGACGGCGTTTTTCCTCGATTGAAGAAATAAAGCCGAATCGCTGAGAATGCTCAAGGACATATCAAAAAGTGAATATCAACAGTGCTTCGAAGATTGGAAAAAACGCTGGCATAAGTGTATTATATCTGGGAGGGGGCTACTTTGAAGGGAACCATATCGATGTAAACGAATAAATACATATTTTTTTTTGAAAAACCAAAATTCCGGGTACTTTTTGTACATTTATTAATTTGTGAAATTTAAACTAAGCTTTGCATCAATTTTTTTTAAATAACAAAGAAAACAGCGACTTATTTTTCAATAAGTTTCAAAATAACGACACAAAACAAACTTGCAACAAAACTTTTAAAATTTATAAATTTAGCTCAGGACAATCGGACAAATATTGACGTTAAGAACATCATCATTAGGAAACTGTAAAAATTTCAAGTAAACACATAAAGTTATTCTGTTTTTTTTTTTTGCAAACTGAAATTTTTAATTATGGATGCATTGATGTTCATATTTGTATTCATTCGTATCAATGTTGTTCAAAACGAAAATAGTATGGTAAGTTTAATCATGAGTTTAAAGTCATTTTCATTGAATAAAAAACAACAACTTTTTTTTAAAATGGTCATATTTTTCAGAAATTATTGGTTTCTAAAAGATTGTTTTAACGAAAAACAAATATTAATCTTATGTAAAAAATTTGCCATTTAAAAAACTTTGAAAAACCCTTTTTTCCTGGATTTTACCAAACTTAATTAAGAATACTTGACAAGAATATTTTTCGAATCAGGCCTATAGTACGTGGATCTATTTCCACAAAATTTAAATGAGGAGAACAATTATATTTTGAAATTTCGAAAATTTCTTATCGCAATATTTTGTTATGTGTTTTTGTTTGGAAAATATTCAAACTCTCATTTGCAGCCACTTACAAAGTTTACAAAAAAGCTATAAAACATTTTTCAAAAGCATTGCCATTTGCAAGTTGAAAATAAAATAAAATGAACGACTAGGTAGTACGAACTAACTCCTGTATCTGAAGAGTCTGTTAAATTTTAAATTATAATTTTAGATTTAAAAATATATTTTCAGAATGTGTTTTTCTTCCAAAATTAAATACCATTTGATTTCTCAAAAAAACCTAAATTATTCAAGTTATTTTGTTAAAATCGTTTGAGCGTTTTTTTTTAAATTACTTTTTTATATATAATTTGTTTTCAATTTTTGGTATGCCATTATTTCAAACATACATAGTTATATACATTTTATATTTGGTTTTTGTAAAAAAATGTTGACCCGTTTTTTGGATATCAAATTTTAAAATCGACAAAAAAAATAAATTTGTGATCATCAAATGTTTTTAGAACAATATAAGAACTTGTGCAAAAAAAAAATTATTGAAATCAGTTCATGGGAAAAGCTGAGTAAATTTAAAAACAAAAAATTCAAAAATGAAAAAAGAATTATTAAAAACGATCCAGTACTTTTTGAGTTTATTCGTTACATACAAAAATACAAATCTTTCCTCTTTATAATATTAGTGTAGATGACCTTGTTTTTCTTAATATTAAAAATGAAAGGAACATTTATTCCAAAATGTATCAGAATACTTTTGTTTTTTTCTTAAATCGACGTTGTTAATGTGTTTTGTATGTTTATTTTTGCATAAAGTAAAATGATGTGTCACGCTAAGATTGTATCAATATACATTATTCAGTTTGATAAACCTTCACTTTGCTCTTGCAATATTTCCTTTACGTATCCCTTTTCTCCTTTAAAAAAAACTACGTCTTGAAAGGGTAAATATTTTGTTTTAAGAACTCTTGCTTTTCTCTTTATTTTTATGGTAAACTAAACTTGTTCACAAAGTTTCATGAATGAATGATTTTTGTATGCATGTACTTTTATACATACGAATGTATCCAAAGATGTATGTTCTGTAGTTTTACCTCTATCTCACTACATTTTCGACTTACGAGGTTTTAACAGGAAGGCGAAAATATATACCAGGTATTAGAAACGAAGAAAACAGAAACTCGATAAGCATCGCTGTTCATTTCATCCAAGGGAAAAGGTATAAAAAGTCGGTATATAAAAGTTGTACCTAACTTATTTTTTTTTGTTTATCTCAGCCACAAAGAAACCCGTAACAGGGATTTGTATTCTAAATACTGGGGCGATATAAAAAGAGTAAGGGTAATGCATAAGAACCTTGAAACTTCTTATATTTAGTCCATCTCCATTTAATTAAGACGTTGAAAGAAATCCAAGGTTATAAAGGTACAAACAGGTTAACCTAATAACGTTCATTAAGTTGGTACGGGACATGTTATGAGTTTCTGACGTACGTAGGTTGTTTATTAATTTGCCTTAATTTAATAAATAAAGGGGTTTTCAATTGGCACGACTAGATTTTGGCGCCCCGTGGCGGCCATTTTGTTTTGGTGACATCTGTCAAATCTTTTGTTTATTATTCAGTTGTTTATGCCAAATCATCATGACAAGTTACACGATTGAACAGCACGTTATGATAAAACTGTATTATCCAAATGAGTGTTCGTTAACGCAAACGTTGCGCGCATTGCGCCCATTTTACGGTAAACGTGGTGGCCTTTCACAGTCGACTCTTCAACGTTTGGTGGCAAAATTTGAGACGACTGCTTCGGTTAACAATCAGCCATCCACTCATACGTTCAAGGAACCCAAGATCGAGCGAGAACACCGCCGCGGTCCGTGAAAGTGTACAGAAGAACCCAGGCCAGTCTATTCTTCGCCATGCACAAGAACTCGGCCTTTCACAGACTTCAACTTGGCAAATTTTGCGTCGGGACTTGGGCCTACAACCGTACAAGATCCAACTGACCCACTGACTCACGAGCTCAAAGTTCATGACCATAGACAACGCCGTTTGTTCGCTGACTGGGCTTCGAATCGTTTGGAAGAGGACCCCAATTTTGGCCGAAAAATCATCTTTATGGCGAGGCCCATTTTTGGATGAATGGCTGTGTTAAGAAGCAAAATTTCCAAATATGAGACGACACCAACCCACGCGAAATTCACCAGGTAATAATGAATTTTCAAAAAGTTACCGTTTGGTGTGGATTTTGGGTCGGCGGCGTAATTTGTCCTTTCTGAAAAGAACGTTAGTGAGGTGGTCACCGTCAACAGCGAGCGCTACATAACGATGATAACTAATTTCTTTTGGCCCAAATTGAACCATATGGACCTAGATAACATGTGGTTCCAGCAGGACGGCGACGCTACGTGCCACACAGAAAACGCCCCGACTGACATTTTGCATGAACGATTTGAGGGTAAGGATATCTCTCGCAGGGGTGATGTGAATTGGCCCCTAAGTTCATGCGATTTCACCCCGCTAGACTTTTTCCTTTGTAGGGTTTCTTGAAGTCGCAGGTCTATGCAAATAAACCACCATTGACCGATGCCCTAAAGGTGAACATTACACAGGCCATCACTCAAATTCAGCTGGATCTATGCGGAAAAGTCATTGAAAATTGGACCACTTGGATCCGTGGAACCGTAAGAAGCCAAGGCGGGCATTTGAATGATGTCCAATTCCACACTTAATGGCAAACATGCGACTTTCAAAAAAAAAAAAAATAAGTTTAATGTTAATACCTCACACACAGCTTGTTAACTTCCCATAGGAAGTTATTGTAATTAGTCCGATTTGTCGAATTAAAAATGTTGACATTTCTCGACGTTTCAAGGTATCTAAAGTCGAAATAAAAGATTTTTAGAGAGATGTCTGCGCGTGCGTTTGTACATACGTTTGTACGTCCATATGTTCGTACGTCTGTACGTTCGAGACGTTTCTTTCGTCGTCCACAGCTCAAGAATCAATAGAGATACCGACTTCATATTAATTTTGTTATACAGATAATAATGCAGGAAGATGCAGAAAGGACTCTCAAAAAAATTGCAAGTACGGTTTTTTTACCATAGCATTTTAAAAAAGGTGAAAATGTTGGTTAACCCTAAATATCTCACGAACCAATAACGCTAGAGACTTGAGCTAAATTTTAAATTATATATAGTAACGTTATACCAAACTATGTAGTATATTTTTGATATTTTTAGAAAAAAATCCAATAAACGATTTTTTTTTATAAATCAAAAAAAAACTGAACAAAAAATATTTGTCATTTCATACAATTTTGAGAAAAATCGCATTGACAGTTTGCTTACAAAAAATAAAAACCTAAATAAAACAATACTAAAACTTGGTACAAATTTACTTTCGACTCAAATATCTTTTCAAAATATAAAAATATTGGCTTCAAACTATTATTATCGTTTTTGACATTCAGTTAATATTTTACAAAAATCCAATAGTAATTTTTTTTCATAAAAAAATAAAATATACAAAAATCAATATGCAAATTCGGTAAAAATTGATGTTCGGTTCTCGATATCTCGTGAATAAATGAAGGTATTGTCTTCATATGATTTCATTCTGTGCTTAATTCTGTTATAGGTAGGATACTGTTCTTAGAAAAATCCAATTTGTATCTGCTTATATAAGTAATAAAAACTTTTAAGAAATGCTTTTAAAATTGGTTTTCGACTAAAAATCTCATTAACTAAAACAAATTTTGAAATCAAACTGTTTCATCAATTGCAAAATATTGTTGGTAATTTTAAATTTCTTTAAGAATAATTCAACTGACAACTTTTTTAACAAAACACGGAAACCTATGTACAAACTTTTAAGCAAGACAAATCGACAGACGGGATTGAAAGTTATTAGTGAGGGTCGCATCTCAGCCTCTTTTTTAAAATATAAATACCATTTCTAAACAGAGTCTTTGGATATACATATACATATGTAAGTGCAAGCTCGTGCGACCCAGTCGTGCACTCTACTTTGTTTCTTCTTCCGTTTTTTTAGTTATAATGTTTTTACAATTAATTACATGTAGCTTTGCCAAATTTGAACCGACGACGCGTCAGTGGCCCATTTTGACTTTTTGGGTTGCAAAAATCATATTTCCTAAACGAATAAAGATATTCCTTAATTTTTTTTTTATCTTGAAGGAAATTTCCAAGGCTATAAAAATTGTGACTTTAAAAAAAAACGGTTTACAGAGTGTTTCAGAAATTTGTGTTAAAATAAGAAGTTTTAACAAAGGTGACAAACATAGCAGTATTTTAATATGCAATCGTCAAAATCAATTTTTTAAGTAATCTAAGTGAATTGAAACAGTAGAGCAGAAAGAAAATGGACCAATTCGAGTGAAAAAGTGTACTACCTGCCTGTCTACCTTTATACTAACATATTCCAAAAAATCTTATCAATAAATTCTCAATCCTTATCAATAAAAGTACCTGATCATAATTCAATCGCACCCGAAAACAAATGCATTACTTAAAATTTTATTACAGGATTAAAAAAATTAGCTCTAAAACTCTTGAAAATCTTAGGTAATAAACAAAAAATAAAAATGATTTACTTTTTTTTAAATAAAATCATTTTTTTAAATCCACCACACACAAAACAAAGAAATCCATAAATAGAATTTTCCATACAAAAAGAGGGGGAAAAATGACTGACTTCATCAATTCAAATCTCCCTAGCTTAGTTCGATGCAAAATGACGCAGTTGATCTTTTGGATTTATGTTAAGAAATAGGTATATAAGGCTTCTACCTGAGCGTCGAACTTGTCGAGTTGTAGAAGCTGAGTAAGGTCAATGATTCTCGGGAATTATTTCTCCAGAAGAGTCCTGAAACCAAAGGTCGCTCGCCCCTACCCTTCCCTATCCTACCCCCTCCTCCGTCGGCTTTGTGCTATTATTCTGGCTGATGTCTCCTTATCCCCCGACTGCATAGTGTATCACTAACTGTCAACACCTAGCTTCCTTCTGGGACGCTTATGGCTTAATTGCTGTTCGTCTCTCCTATTCCAAAACATATCCTTCCTTTCAACTTCCCAATTGGGCTGGATCTAAGGTGTTATACGACCCGTGCCGATGATCAGCCAGGCTGAGGGCCCAATTTCTAAAAATAGCTCAGTCGTTAACGGAGTATCCGGATACCAGGCGACCTCCGGATTAGCTAGCCTTATCTGTGTAAGCGAATCTCTGCACAGATGGACCCCCCCTTTACTTCGCTACTCGTGGGAATCTGATGGAAAATAAACAAAAACAAAAACAAAAACAAAAACTAAAACAAAATAAGAAGCAAAATCGTCTAACCGGTACCGGTACTCCAGCTACACCGGGCGGCAGTTCGGCGGCAACGTCGGCTGTCGTTACACCTGTGCCAAACATCGGAGAAGGGATTGTGCCAAGTCACTGCCCATCTTCGTGTGCGGTACAGGTTGTATCCACACCGGGCGGCAGTTCGGCGGCAACGTCGGCTGTCGTTACTCCTGTGCCAAACACCGGAAAAGGGCTTGTGCCAAGTCACTGCCCATCTTCTAGTGCGGTACAGGATGTACAATTGGCGAAAACGCTTCCTCTGGTCGGTAGTGGAAAGTCCGTGAATAATGATCGTTCCACTACCAAAGAGAGTAAACCTCTCCAGAAAGCTCCTAGGAGCTCATATAAACAACGGCGTTATGCGATGAGGATTCTGAAATCCCCTGGTTCAACATTGGGGGATGGAAGTAATCCCATCCTTAGCAAGAGGCAGGAGTGGGCTAAATCCATTCTAAAGAAAACAAATGACTCCACGTCAAAACGACAAAGGTCCTTGGAGGAGTCCACTCCCGCCCCTAAAAAGCCCAAAGTGCAGAACACCAGCACTCCCAATATGGCTAGAGTACCTCTCACTAGACCTTTTAGTGAAGTACTTAAAGAGCCTAACAAGATCATAGTCGCGGTCATTGATAGGAGCAATATTGATGGCACGATTACCTCTGACCGTTGGCAGATGGTGAAACTGGGGCTCTCGGCTGGTTTTCTCAAAGTCATGAGAGAGCATCCGGGTCCACCGCCTGTAACAAGCGATGGGGGTTGGCATCAAGGTCATGTCAAACTCATCGCTTGTAACGATCAGAGGTCGCGCGATCTCTATACGCTTGCTGTCGGCATGCTGGGCGAAGTTTGGTCAGGCGCAAGACTCGAGGTCGTCGCAAAGGAAGATATTCCTTGCAGGCCGAGAGCTCGCGCATGGATCCCGAAAGAACCCTCATGCCCAGATGACATCAGTGAAATGATCAAGATCAGCAACCCGGACCTCCCTTGTCACGACTGGAAGATCGCGAAACTGGAGGAGCCAAAGGGTCTTTATCGAAGTGCGATTATCGTAATCAATAAAGACTCTGTGGCTTCTCTGGCGCGAGATAAGGGAGTGATAAGGTATGGTTTCGAGACAATCACGCTCCGCATATACAAAAAAGATGAGGTAGACGCTTCATGCGAGCCTCCACAACCCTCTTCGAAAGCTGTGTCGCAAGACGTAGGGGGTCCCGGTGCTAGTATCACCTTCCCATCCTTGGATGTGGATGATGATGTACCAGGGTCCTCTTCTGTCGCAGCACAGTCTTCTTCTGAAGCTGTGTCGCAGGACGTAGGGGATCCCAGTGCTATCACCACCTTCCCATCCTTGGATGTAGATGAGAAAGTAGCAGAGCCCTCTTCTGTCGCAGCACAGCCTTCTACTGCAAACGTCAAAAGTCTATCCCTAATGGAGACCGATGACTCAATCAACAAAGTTCTCCCCAGTGAGGAGGAAGATGAACTATTAGGTTCTTCTTCGTCTGATCTGGATGAGCTGGATTTAACAGTGGTGGAGGTTGATCTGCCAATTTGTAGCCAAAATGCTGCAAATACTACAGATTAATCTCCAACACTCCAAAACGGCTTCGGCCTCCCTTCTTCTCCGCCTGACAAAAACTGGAGAAGATGTCGTTCTCATCCAAGAGCCCTGGATTGTGAAATCCCTGGTTCGAGGATTGAGAACTCCTGGCTACTACGTGTTATATGTAACAGGAAAAGGTAACCCAAGGTCCTGCATACTAGTAAAACGTAATCTAAATGTATTTTTACTCCCTAATTTCAGTGATAAAGACGTCACCACAGCCAGTATGGTAATAGACAACCACACCTACTGGCTGGTATCAGCGTATTTGGGCCACGACCACCAGGGCCCACTACCTGGTACCATTCTGGAAAGGACGATCGCTGAATCAACTAGATGTAAAACCAACATAATTATCGGTTGTGACGCCAATGCGCACCATACTACGTGGGGTAGTACCGATATAAATGACAGAGGTGAGTCTCTTTTTGATTATATTTTAACAACTAATCTGGTAGTATGTAATGTAGGTAGTGAACCAACCTTCGTTACTAAAAATCGACAAGAAGTTTTAGATATGACTCTTGTCTCGTTACATCTCTCAAATAAAATATTGAATTGGAGAGTATCAAAGGAGCACTCGTTCTCCGATCATAGATACATCCAATTCACACTTATTGAAGAGTTCCCAAAACCGATCCAATTCCGAAACTATAGGAAAACAGATTGGCCAAAATATAGGGCAACTCTGAAGAATCTGATAAAACCAGAACTTTCGGACCCGCCATTGTGCACTTTTGAACTCGATCAAAAAGTCGACGAGCTTACAGCAGCCCTTAATAAAGCCATGGAAACTGCCTGCCCCCTCACTATAGTGCGGGGAAAGAAGAAACCATACTGGTGGGCTACTGAACTGGGTATACTCAGGAAAGGCTGTAGAAGGCTTTTTAATCGTGCAAAAAAGACTAGACATCCACAAGACTGGGACTCCTATAAGTAATCCCTCAAAAAGTATAAAAAGGAATTGAGAATAGCCAAAAGATCCTCTTGGAGATCCTTCTGTAGCTCAATAGAAGAATCTTCGGAGGCATCTAGGATAAGGAAGATTCTCTCGACAAATCCAACCATGCCTAGTTGTCTTAAAAACTTAAATGGACTAACTCTTGCGAAGAAACGCTAAACCTGCTACTTGACACCCACTTCCCTGATAGCTCCAAATCCGTTAATACAACAAACCATCCTGGGTCGGGTATTAACTTAACTTTTCCTCAAGGTCTTATTACAAAAAAAAAGTTGACTTGGGCTCTGAATAGTTTTAAACCTTACAAATCTCCAGGGCCAGACCACATCGTACCAGCTGAGCTACAACTTACGACTGACATAACTTTGCCCATCATTGAGATGATCTTTAAAAGTTGTCTAGATATGGCCTATATACCTCAGCGATGGAGAGAAGTAAAGGTAGTTTTCATTCCCAAGGCGGGCAAATGTTCGCATGTCAACCCTAAAGATCTAAGACCTATTAGCCTATCATCATTCATTCTCAAAACTCTGGAACGTTTGATTGATATCCATATACGTAATAGCATTGATAAGAGACTATCAATGTCTCAGCATGCTTACTGCAAAGGGAAATCGGTAGAAACAGCCTTACACACTCTGGTAAGAACTATCGAATACTCCCTAGAACAAAAGGAATATACTATGGTGGCCTTCCTGGATATTGAGGGCGCTTTCAACAACGTTGACACATCCGCTATCACTTCTGCTATGACGACCCTAAACGTCGATTACTCACTCTGTGAGTTGATTAATCTAATGCTAAAAAGCAGGATCATCAACTCTAAGATGGGGGATTTTTGTACGAAAAGGTCTGTCAGTAGAGGCACTCCGCAAGGTGGTGTTCTGTCCCCTCTCCTGTGGAACATAGTGGTTAACGAACTACTTATATCCCTTGAGAGAGAAGGCTACAGAGTGGTGGCGTATGCCGATGATGTTGCTATCGCCGTCATAGGAGAACATCCTAACACACTGAGAGACCTCCTCCAAAACGCACTCAATATGCTCACTAGATGGGCAGATAAGTGCGGACTTAGTATTAATCCTCAAAAAACAGACCTCGTCCTTTTTACACGGAAATACAAGATCCCAAAAATTGTACCTCCTTCAATAAAAGGTGTACCACTAATTTTTACAAATGAAGCCAAATATCTTGGTCTGATATTGGACAAAAAATTATGTTGGAAACCTAATATTCAGGAAAGAGTTAAAAAAGCTACAGTAGCTCTTTTCCTTTGCAAGAAAGCCATAGGAAGCAAATGGGGTTTTCAACCTCGCATAACCTATTGGCTATACACATCGGTCATCCGACCAATACTTATGTATGGGGTTGCAGTATGGTGGACTGCACTGGAGAAAGTCACATACTACGACAAACTCAGCAGAGTCCAACGCACTGCATGTCTTTGCATAAGCGGGGCATTAAGAACCACACCCTCAGCAGCGTTGGACACTCTCCTCCATCTGACGCCCCTCGACATATTCAGCAAACAAGTGGCAGCGAGTACAGCTGTAAGACTCAACGCCTCATCTCAATGGACCAACAACAATGTGGGGCACTCCATCATTTTGAACCTCTTTGGTTCTACACCAAAGTACATAGACTACACTATTCCAAAACCCCAATTTGGAAAAAACTTCCAAGTATCCATTCCATCTAGAGATGAATGGGAAGACAAAAAACTCCTGGATGACAAAAGCATCCATTTTTATACAGATGGATCCAAGACAAATGAAGGAGTTGGTAGTGGTGTGTACTCAGAAAAGCTTAATCTAAGCATCTCATTCCGCCTCCCTAATCATTGTAGCGTCTTCCAAGCGGAAATTTTAGCGATCAAAGAGGTTCTCTCCTGGCTAAGAGAAAACGTGATATCAACTTCTGATATCCGCATCTTCTCTGACAGTCAGGCTGCTATTAAATCTCTTGACGGTGTCTCAACCAAATCTCAAACGGCCCTCGATTGTCGATCGTCTCTTATGGAGATGGCGCAGCAATTTAACATTCACCTATGTATGTTGGGTGCCGGGCCACAGAGACATCACGGGAAATTGTAAAGCCGATGAACTCGCTAAAAATGGAACCGTCATGCCTATTTCACCTGAAAGGGAGAAGATAGGTATACCGATAGCTACATGTAAACTCATGCTAAAAGAAACAGCTTTTTCGATAGCAAACTCTAGATGGCACAATTTAACAACATGCGCAGCCACAAAACTCATATGGCCTTCACTGAACCTAAAGCGCTCTAAAGACTTGCTATCTCAAAGCAGACTTCATATTAGCTCCCTAATAGGTGTCCTTACGGGACACTGTCTTATAGGCAGACACGCAACACGTCTTGGTGTAGCCTCAAATGACTTCTGCAGGAGCTGTATGGACGAAGAAGAAGAGGAAACAATCTCTCACCTTCTCTGCACTTGCCCTGCTCTTTCACTAAGACGCAAACTTCATCTGGGAGACGTCTCTTTTGATAATCCCAGTGAACTAGCTAAAAAGGATATGAAATATCTTCTTCGCTTTATAAAAAGCTCAAAATGGTTCGACTAGTTAGAAGTAATTCTCTAGATTCAGGTGGTATCACAATGGGCCTTTTCTTTTGGCCTAAGTGTGTGGTTTCTAAATCCGCAGCCACGTTAACCTAACCTAACCTAACCTAGGTATATAAGGATTCTGAATCAGTTGAGATCTTAGCACCACTCGTTGAATCTTTTTTCTATATAATTTCCAAAAACATTTAACTAAACAATTAAAAAATATTTTTTTTTTTAATTATCGATCTAAATAATGGCAAAGCATATAATGAAAACAAAAACGAAAAGCGTTTCGAAGTTCTTTTTTTTCAAAGTTAAGAAAAAAAATAAAAAAATTATCATCATAAAAAATCTTCAACTTTGGCCTGCTCTATAAGGCACACCAATAACCCAAATTGAATAATTTTTTCGATTACTCGAGCTTCAAATATTTGTGAATCCAGTGAACTAAAAAGTTTTGCATTATAGACCCACTCGAAAAAGGAATATTGCAAGCAGTTTTGCAATGACGCTTAATTTTATTTTATATTTTGACACATAATTTCTGACCTATACGTCCATGAGAATAGGTTCCTTCACAGTGAGTTTTTCATATTTCATAACTTAATTCTTACTTGAGGACACGTTTTAAAATTTTGGTAAAAACCTGGCTTGAGAGTAGCCAAGTAGTCACCATTACGTTTCGTACGAGAAAATGTCACCGTTGGCAGGCACAATTAATATAAAAGATCAATTTATTTCTTGAATCTTTTAACAAATATTACATTTGAAATAATTTGAATAGACCTACTAGTGAATTCGATCTCGTTTTTTAGGAGATTGGAAGTAAATTTGTTTACATTTTTCTTTAATAAAAGTACTAAATTTTGTTCTTCAAATATGTTTTTTTTTTCAACTAAATGTTTTGAAAACTGGTTTTGTAAGTAGGTTAAGTAAATTATTATTAAGATATGATTTTTTTATAAGAAGTATTGCTGTAGTTTTGGACAAACAGAAAACGTATTGATATTTTAGTTTATTCAAACGAAAAAATTAAAAATTCAATTAGTAAATTCTTTTTCTATAAAATTTAAGTAGCACTCAATTTTTTTGTGTGTACACAAACATTTGTTAAAATTGCAATCAACTCCAAAAATTGGAACAGCAACGTGCATTTGTTTGAATTTTTATTTAAACAAATCAATATTAATCACGAATGCCATGATTTACAAACTCAATTTTCTATATTTAAAACAAATCTATAGACACGTACAAATTTCAAAAGAATGTTGTTTTCTTTTACAAAAGATAAACTAAATTTATTGTTTGTTTGTACAATAAATAATAAACATTAAACACCTCTGCAGAAGTGCAAAATATATGTACTTACGA
The DNA here is from genome assembly GCA_951509635.1 of Eupeodes luniger. NCBI lineage: Eukaryota > Metazoa > Arthropoda > Insecta > Diptera > Syrphidae > Eupeodes > Eupeodes luniger. The sequence goes on from OX608074.1 coordinate 92,000,911, forward strand.
AACGATCAACAAAACAACAATTTAAATTCAAATAGACCAAAATAGACGAAGTAAATGCAGTTGAATCATTTTCTTCTGAATTAGTCAGTCAACATTAAAACAAAAATATTAATTAATGCAGGTGAAGGTACCAAAGAATGGTGAATTTGAAATACCTGAGCCATAAAAGAACATCTGCCCAAATATTATTATTACACAACTCAAAATTCGATCTAAAACTGTATACATTATTTGACTTGAAAAAGTCAATACGAAGAAAGGACGAAATGAAAAAACGAATACACTTTTTCGTTTATTATTTTTGTGTTGCCATTGTGCTGCACTCATAAATAAAAGAGATCTTCCTTCTGATGAATTCTAAGTCGCACTGGTAAAGGATATGAATCTACTGTGTCTCTCAAAAAAAAAAGAACAAACCGAATGCCATAACCAAGCCATATAGCTAAGCTAGTTGACAATATACCTTTAGCATTAAAACCTACTTAGCAAACAAAGGAAGTGAGGTTGGTGATAAACACAATAAGAGCACACCATAATGTTGCTTATGATAGCTTTTCATAACCTTGTAGCTTTTTATATTCTCATACTCATATATACCCAACCCATCCTTCTCGACCCAGTCACCCTTGGATCCTTATAAATCCTTGTAGTATGTTGGGTATTTTCAAGAGTACCTCCATCATATGAACCTACCTACCTATAGCTATAGGAAAGGTCACTGCAATTAAAGAGTGTGTGCTCAAGGAGTATAATACAAGACTGAAAGTATACCTTTCTTGTTGTTGTAACATGGACTTTATAATGTTCATATATATATAAATGTCTACAAATGTGGTACATATACCTTTGAGTATTGTATGTACACATATGCTCAGATGGATGTAAATATGTATCTTTATGAAAATGTGCATTTCATTTGTGACTGAGGTGATGAATGAGAGAACATATGAAACACCTTCAAGTATTACGTGCCTGAGGTCAGAATATGTTTATTTTTATGACGACGTTCGTTTTGTTGAAATATAAGTCTACAATCTACATATGAACATTTTATTCATTTCCATTGAATTGTGCTTGAATTAAAGTTTTCATTATTATTTAAGGAATAATAATAAAACAAAATAGCTAACAGATCAACACACATTTTAATTCATAGCTATTTGTAGGCCACTTTCATTCCAAAGCTTTCATTTTTGTTGAATTTTCGCAGTTTTCTATTGATGTTGCTTTTAAGCACATTTAGAGGTTACATAATAGGCAGACAGGTGGTATAATTTTATGCTTCTGGCAATTGATTTATGAATATTTTTCCGTAAAATATTAAAATGTGGGGGATCCAAATTGTTTACTAATGGGGGTGTTATTTGATTAAGTCTTATAATCTCAATATTCTATACAGAAAGATTGTAGAGGAATTTTTATATTACGACCAAAAGTTTTAAATTAGCTTTTAAACTGAAATATTTGTCATCATAACTAATTTAAAAATATTATTTGGATTTTTGTCAGATTTCTTTGGATGCAAATTAGGGCTGGTCATGAGACGAGACCCGACGAGACTTTAGCTTATCTCGTCAAAATCAAAAAAATTTAGTCTCATCTCGGTTTTGGTCTCGTTTTTGACTATTTTTATGGTTTTCAACAACGTTGAATGATTCTTAAAGCAAAAGGTTTCATCGGATTTTGTTGATATAAAAAAAAACAGGGTGATTCAATTGTCGTTTTATTTTATTACGAGGAAAATGTACGAAATAATTTAGATTTCTTTAGAAAACAAAGTTGCTCTACCTTGAAGAATAATATTTAATAGGACCCATACACTACACAAACTGTTTGAGCAAACGAATGTATTTTGTTGTTGTACAAATGTTTGTGCAAACTGTTTGAGTAGTGTGTAGCGATGATGCGTGTTTGCGCAAGCGGTTTGAACAAAATCAAAAAATTTTGAATTTTCCGTGCCTGCACAAACATGTTTGTATGGTGTGTATTGAATTTTGCTCAAACCGATGCCAATTTTCATAGAGTTAACAAGAGGAACAAATTTTTTGGGTATTGTGGTGTGTAAAAAGTAACGAATATTGCAATCACTCATCAAATAACTCATTGCTTCGTGTCAGTAGGTATAGGTCTGATTAAGATGAAAAACGTCACGTAACTAATATCTCTCAAACACGTTTGTGTAGTGTGTGGCAGAACAATGTTTGCTCAAACACACGTTTGAACAAACGTGTTTGCGTAGTGTATGGGCCCTATAAGCTTTGTTATTTACTTTTGTAGTACTATGGTATTAGAAATTAAAGTAAGATATTTTCGAATTCAATCACATCTTCAAAGTAGATTTTGGTGTTGAAAGACATTTATGCAGTTAGTAATTCTCAGGTTCGGTGGGCAAGTTCAAGAAATTTTAAGTTAATAAGTGGAAACAGATCTTAACCCTAAGGGACAATGAAAACATACAGTGGATCAAAAAGAGTATTGGCAATTGCATTTTTTACTTTTTTATTTTTTAAAAACCAAACCAAGCCGTGTTAACACAAAAATACACTATAAAAGAGGTAAAAAAGGTATTATCGATAACCGATAACTATTGATCTATTATCGTTTTTAAAGTATCAAAAGGTTTCAGTAGACCAAATTGAGTGTTATAATATATATTATATATATTTATAATTACCATTTCAAGCATTAGCAAATACAAATGTAACCAAAATGTCGCGAAACCCCAGTTCAATAGAAAACAAAGAAAGAACAGGACTCGTATTTATCTGATAGGGGAAAACACGTAATCCTGAAAGAAGTGTGAAAAAAAAAACACAAAAAAGTGCTCAAAACTTGGTAAAAATTTTAGTGTGCAGCCTTTTTAAAATGCTTTGCAAGAATTAAGGTATTACCGAAGAGCTATTATTTTGGAAGTGAACAGAAAAAAAGTTTCGTATTTGTAAAAACGCTTTGTTTTTATTTTGATAAGTCAAAATGAATGTTTTGGTAGCGAGGGGAGACATTGTGTATGACGAAAACCAAACACGGAGCTCAACAGTAAAATTCTTGTGTCTACTGTCAAGTTTAATTGATACATTTTTATAAATATGAAAAACATACAATCTGCTTTTTATGATATTTTTCAAGCGCCTCATCATTTAAGTGTTCATATTTTCAAATTTGAATTTTCAACAATGAGGCAAGTTGGATGTTGTAGATGTTTGACAGTCTAAGAGTTATCAGATATGCAGTAAACTATTTTTTGACATATCCAATATAATTTGACAGTGTTTGCCATTCTGAAATTGAATTTAACAATCATATATTATATTCTGTCACGAACAAGTGCTAAAATCACCATTTTCTGGGCAACAATTAAAAATTCAAATTTTTTTAAAATCTCTTTACGCATCGAAATCGACGCTATTCTTTAATGAAATTTGATAGTAATGTCCTTTCTTATTTCTAATTAAATCGGAACATAAAAGTTTCAATTTAAACAGATCAAATCGATTCTAAAGTTTGTGCAATTTTGTATAAGTGTAATTTGGTTTTATTTTCTGAATCAAAAAAGTATTTTAACACAACACATTTTTGCATTTTTTTCTTCTAAGTAGAAGAAGAGTATACAACTCAAAAAGATGGACGATATTATCAGCAAATTTTGGTAAAAAATATACAGATTCAACTCGGTTACGTCTCGGAAGCTTCAAAAATAGTATCGTCTAGTTGCAAACAATATTTCAACTATAAATAAAACATCATAATAGAAGTAGTAGTATAGGGTCCAAAAGGGAAGGGGATATTTGTATGGAATAGTTGAGTAACACTTACAAAATTCATTGTATCAATATTGAAAAGCCTATATGTCATATAAAAAAAAAGGCTGGGATGCGACCCACACTGATAACTTCCCATCCCAACTGTTGATTTTTCTTGCTTAAAAGGTTTGTAGGTTGTCGTGTTTTGTTAAAAAAGTTGTCAGTTGAAGTTGAATTTATTAAACATTTTAAAATTACCACCAATATTTTGCATATGATGAAATAATTTGATTTTGAAATCTATTTTAGTTAACGAGATTTTAAGTCGAAAACCAATTTTAGTACCATTTCCTAAAAGTTTTTATTTCTTATATAAACAAATACAATTTGGAAGAATGAAATTTATTTGAAGTCAATATCTCCTATTGTTCACAAGATATTAAGAACCGAACATCAATTTTTTAACAATTTTTCGAACTATTTTTTGTAGATTTTAATTTTTTATGAAAAAACCGGACTATTGGATTTTTATAAAAAAATTACTGAATGTCGAAAACAATATTTTTTGTGAAATAAAATCAGTTTGAAGCCAATATTTTTAATTTTTGAAAAGATATTTGAGTCGAAAATTAATGTTTACCAACTTTGAGTAATGTTTTTTTAGGTTTTTATTTTTTATAAATTTTTACCAGATGTTAAAAACGTTATTTTTCGTTGCACAAAATTGTTTTGGAGATAAAATCATTTTTTGTTCATAAAATTTTCGAGGTGACGAATAATTTTTTTTTCAGTTTTTTTTGATTTATAAAAAAACCATTAATTGCAATTTTTTCCAAAAATATATTTGTTTGGTATCGCGTTACAATATATAATATTAAATTGAATTAAAGTCTCTAGCGTGTTATTGGTTCGTGAGATATTTAGGGTTAACCAAAATGTTTACCTTTTTTTAAATTGCTATGGTAAAAAAAACCACAAACGCAATTTTCTTGAGAGCCCCTTCTGCATCTTTCTGCTGTATTACCTACATAACAAAATTTATTTGAAGTCGATATCTCTTCTGGTTCTTGAGCTATGGACGACGAAAAAAACGTCACGAACGTACGGACGTACGGACATACTGACAAATCGTCTGGGGACCTTGAAACGTCGAGAAATTTCAAAATTTTCAATTCGACAAATCGGACACATTACAATAACTTCCTATGGGAAGTTAATAAACGTTGTGATTACACTGAAATCTAAATAAACAATTCGCAATGTGTGAATTTAAAATAAAAGTTTGTTGAGAAACAAATTGTAAAATAAATTTCGTAAACAAACAAAAAACTATAGTTTATAGAATGAAAAAAGTTTTAATGAGAAGAACACAATTAATTGGAAATTATAAATTATTAATTGATATCTTCTTACATATACTCGTCTGCATGTATAAATAATTATTATTTTTTTTTTTTTATATAAAAATATTTGTGTATAACTTTAAAGGTTTTCACAATTGTTGATATTGTACGAAACGGATTATTGATACTGATTTGATCTAGCTGCAAATTACATTGACTGTGGCCATCGAGAAATTGCCAAAGAGGTGTTATAATTTAAAAGCCTTAAAACCAAATTTTACACCATTAACCTATTTCGAATATCTTGTTTTAATAACGAAAATGAAAAAAAAACATACATTTTCTACTTTCTCATTGTTCGATCGAATTCAGTTGAATGTTTCATTACATTCAACTTTAATTATTTTAAATCTTATTTTTTTTCCAAATAGAAATAATATTTATCAGTAATTCTTTAAATTTCAAAAATCAGCAAAATTTGTGGGTGAATTTTATTTATAACACAATTTTTATGAATTTTGAAACAATTGTTTTAATCTGGAGCTTAGCAGTATATTATTGAATTACATATCTTTGAATTATTTTCGATCTTCTTTTTTATGAATAGAAATAGTATATTTTAAAGTACATATATATTTTTAAAACTATAAGCTCACTAAAACATTTGTTAGAATTTCAGTTATATCGTTATTTTTATGAATTTTGAAACAATTGATTTAATCTGGGGCTTAACACAATTCATATTTTTTCACATGAAAAAGTTTAACAGATGAGAACCTTAAATCGGATTTCATAATTCTTAAAACATGCACTTGAAGTATTAATATGCTTAGTAATTTTTTTTTTCAATTTAACAAAAAAATTAATATCATTCGTATTTTATGAACACTTATGTATGTGAAATTTCACCTTAAAAAAAGGAATTCTGATCTAAATTAGAAGTGACAAAATTTATCTTTTCGTATGAATCTCGATGTTCGGTTTATTTTATTTTTAAATACACAATGATGATTTTTGGATGTTTTTCTATAGATAGCCTGACGTTTTTTAGTTTTCTAAAATAACGGTAAAACGGTGAAATAAATAAGGGCTTTAGCTCCAAATAAAATTGCATAATTGAATTTTGCTACTTTATACACATTTCTAAGATCTCAGAGATTTTCTTAGTCTCTGAAATAAAATATACATAATGTAAATCAGATTTCTCATACAAATTTGTTTTGTTTGCTGTCAGAAATCTTAGAAAAGTATTTAAAAGTAGTATATAAAAAAGTATATAAATTTCGTTATACAGATAATAAGGCAGAAAGATGCAGAAAGGGCTCTCAAGGAAATTGCGTGGGTGCTTTTTTTTACCAAGCAGTTTAAAAAAAAGGTTAAAATTTTGGCTAACCCTAAATATCTCATTAACCAATGACGCTATAGACTTTATATTATATATTGTAACGTGATACAAAACAATTATATTTTTCGAAAAAAATCCAATTAATGTTTTTTTTATAAATCAAAAAAAATGAAAAAAAATCTTTGTCACCTCGAAAATTTTACGACTAAAATATGATTTCATCTCCGAAACAATTTTGTGCCACGAAAAATAACGTTTTTGACACCTGGCAAAATTTTTAGAAAAATTAAGTTGACAGTTTTTTTACAAAAAATAAAAACCTAAAAAAAAATAATATAAGTTGGTAAAAATTGATTTTCGACTCAAATATCTTTTCAAAACTTGGAGATATTGGCTTTAAACTACTTTAATCTTTCAAAAAATATTGTTGTCAACATTCAGTACAATTTTGAAAAAAATCGAATTGACAGCTTTTGTACAAAAAATTAAAAACCGAAAAAAAATATAACAAAAGTTGCTTAAAAATTGATTTTCGACTCAAATATACTTTCAAAAATTTGAGATAATATCTTCTAACTAATATTAACTTATAAGAATTATTGTTTTCAACATTAGGACAAATTTTCAAAAAAATCGAATTGACAGTTTTTAACAAAAAATAAAAACCTGAAAAAAAAACAATACTAAAACTTGGTAAAAATTTACTTTCGACTCAAATATCTTTTCAAAAATGTAAAATATTGGCTTTAAACTAATTTAATCTCACAGAAAATATTGATTACGATATTCATTAAATTTTTTACAAAAATCCAACAGTCCGTTTTTTCATAAAAAAAATAGAAAATGTATATAGTACGTAAAATTGGTAAAAATTGATGTTCGGTTCGCGATATCTCGTGAACAATAGAAGACATTGATTTCCAATTAATTTCAATTATCCAATTTATATTTTTTTATATAAGAAATAAAAACTTTTAAGAAATTCTACTAAAATTGGTAAAAATTGTTTTTCGACTAAAAATCTCGCTTACAAAAATAGATTTTGAAATCAAACTATTTCATCAAATGCAAAACATTGTTGGTAATTTTTAAATCTTTTACAATAATTCAACTGACAACTTTTTTAACAAAACAGGAAAACCTACAAACCTTTTAAGCAAGACAAATCGACAGACGGGATGGGAAGCTATCAGTGTGGGTCGCATCCCAACCTCTTATTTAAAACTTTCTTTTGGAAGAACCCTGGACACCAACAACTCTACCTCAGCCTCGTACAAAAAAGCATCACAAGATATAAAAACAACCCTTAAAATTAAAATAAAAAGTTTTCACCAATTCTAATATGAGGGTAGACATTTTTTTGTTTCCTCTGTCCTGGTCCTACTTTACCTTTACTAAATTTGTTATTTTCAATTATTTATGTAAATAGACTAATTATCATAAGATGCTACAAAGAAGTTTGGGTAATTTAATTTTTTTTGTTGGATTGTTAATTGGGGTCATTCAAAGTAGGATTGTTTGGAAAAAGGTTCAAGGTCTACCGTTTAATTTTTGGAGGAAGCATTTTTGGATATTTACACTTTAAGCAAACTTAAATTCCTTTCAAAAACAATTCTTATTTAAATTTTGATTTTTCTGATATTTAGTAGAGGAATGGAAACAATTATACCATTATGAACTTTTAAATGAAAACAAAAATATAATCTGAGTTGACTTCAATTTTCTTTCAATTCAAAATACGTTCTTTCACTTCACAAGGTCCACAGAAAAAATACTTCAATTTACAAGGATTTCTATTTGATAAAGGTCTCAAAGTGACCAATGCCAATGGGACGAAGCCTACTATTCATATTCAAAAAGAGAAAGTTCGTTTCTGTGTTGAGGCTTTAGATCGATTAACAGATTAACTCCTGAAATACTTCATGAATTTGGAGTTCCTTTTTTGTTAACTTACGGATGTCAATAATATTAGGGGATTAAATGATGCTTGATTGGTAACTTACATAGATATGAGGGTTCATTCTCCCCTATAGTCAATAGTCATATCCAACTTGACACTATACCCGTGGGATTTCAATCTTCACTACCACGAACTTCCAAACTTTCGGTTGCTTAAAAGTTACTCCAATGGGATAAAATTCAAATTTTTGAAAGGCCATCACATGAACTGTTCATCGTTTTTTTTTTTGAATATTTGACTTCAACTTTGTTCCATTAGTTAGGGTTCGTGAAATTTTAATCCCTAAATATTTTGGAGACTAAAAATTTGTCTTTAATTTCATAAAGTAGTTTTTAGAATATACTATATAACCATTTAAAAAAACCATTGAAAAACTGGAAAATCATTCTATAGAAAATTTTTTTTGTAGGACAAGAAAACAATTTATTTTAATCCTCTTAATTGAATTTTTTAAAACGGGGAATTGACGCCGATGTACTTGTCCGGGTTATTTTACCAAAAATGTTAAAACCAATAAATTGAGGCTTGCCGCATTCCACTGGATAATATTTTTATGAAAAAACGACTGGTTTTTAAGAAAATACCAAATGAAACGAATGCAAACTTTACCTGGTTAACAAGTAAATGAAATATTTTTAATTCAATTTTTATTGAACATTAGCTGAAACATTAGTATAGAAGATTTAAAGTTATTCAGGGGTTGAATCGGCTATGGTGATAATTGACTATCACATTTTTGATTGTCAAATTGACTATCACCGAGCTTTCCGTATGTGAAAGATGATCCAACTTAATTCATTCCAATTCAACAATTTTCGATTAGAATTGTCAAAATTCCATGGTGAAATTTCAAAGCGGTTTCTATAAAATATCTAAATAAAAGTATCAATTGACTGTGCTTACAAAAAACTCTTACTTTTCTTGAAATATATTTTATGCAACTGCTGTTTTTTTATCCGGCAATATTTTTTTCGGCGTAGGTTTTTTTGACAGATGTCACTTGATTTATGTTCAGATTGGTTTGCCATTTCATAATGAATAGACTTGCTGCTGAACAACATCTGTAATTTATACCCACAATATCATCAATGTCAATCAATTTATTGAAGGAAACTTTTGGTGAGAATTTTATGCGATTTATAACTAACTAGCCGACCCGTGCTCGCATTGCTTCGCAAATTGTAACCACGAAAATGTTTTGAATATTAGTATTAGCATATGAAAAAATTTCTCAATGGGACTGTGCATATTTTCTACAATAATATTAATTTTAGTTTATATGTATATATGGTTTCGCTTTTATATAATAGCATAGATTTGTGTTTTTAATGTTCTCATACATCTATAGGTATGCGTGTGTAAATATCCATAGACACATTTTTTTATTCATCTGCTTATGTTCAGTGCAGTGCAACTGACTTATTCTACCCACATTTGTGTGCTCTTTTTATCGACGTCATTGTAAGTACCTTCTTTGAGTTATTTGTAAAGAAAATTTTAACTTAATTTCAGTTTTATTGTTCGAGGAAGTGATACAAAATTGGTAATTCAAGCTATTATTATAGAACTTTTTTATTTTTAAATTGGAAGAATTATAATCTATTCACTTTCTCGAACCAGAAAAATAAAAAAGATCTAATTTTTCTTTAGATAAATCGGCATTTCATGTGCACGGCACTGTAGTTGATTAAATGTCCATAGTAACTTAAAAAAAAAAGCCCACACTGCTCAGCAATGTGACGATAGAATTAGAGAAACAAAAAAATAATGTGTGTGTGTAGGTTAGTTGATTAACTATACAATACAGAAAAGTTGAATATGTAGGTAGTAGGTAAGAGAAAAAACGTAACTATTAAATGGAACACATATTAAGGGAGAAAGAGCATGGGAAGAAAAGAAAATTAAAAATGTTGGAATGATAATGAAATGAAACAAAGCAGCGACCTCGCGATTGTGATAGAATCTAATATCCTGGATAAAATAAATTCAAAAAGTTTATAATTTTATAATTTGTTTTTATTTATTTCTCAGGTTGTATGTTTAACTTAGAAGTGATTTTAGGCTTAAAATTTGCGCAACAATATTGACTTTATATAGCAATGGTAATCTTTGTCGATTATTGTATAGGTTTTATGATATGAGTGGTTGTATAAGTCAACTAATGACAAAAAAATGGACAAAAACTGTAAAATTAATAATATTTAAGTTTTACAAATAATTAATGAAAAAAAATTAAGGCCATAAACACTCTCATAACAATATAGAAAATAATAAAATATATTTCAAATAAATCGGTTGACTACTTTCTGAGATCGTGCATCACAAACTTTAAAATGGTTTCGCTTTATATAATAGTATAGATGGACAATTTTTTGTAGAGTTAGTATACTATCTGATCTTGGCGAAGAAAAACTTAATACAAGCTATATCTTACAACCAAACAATTGCCAATTGATATGCAAAGTCGGTTGGCTACTCTGATAAGCCTGAAACGATTGACGCCTGGGAAGAGAATATTAGGCGCGTTATTGATGACATCATATGAACGTCCACAATAGTTGCAAAAAGAAGTCGCAAATTGAGCCTTTCGGATGGTATTTATTCGAGAAATCATTTTTGAAACATAATTTCAAGCCATTATCTTTATAAAAGAGCTTAATTCTTGGCCATAACATAAAATTATATGCAATCAATTGTTCTTAAAAACCACACGTCTTAAAAAACACCCTTTATAATGATTTAGCTTACAATCAATAAAAAAGTGTTTTATAAGAAGAGGTAGTACCCGTGGCATGATGGTTAGTGCGTTGGACTGTCATGCGAGAGGTCTTGGGTTCGATCCCTGCCTGTGCCACCTAAATTTTACGGGTACTGCCTCTTGCCAGGAATTGACAAATTCTCCAAGAGTAATTCTTGTCATGAAAAGTGCTTTCTCAAATTAGCCGTTCGGATTCGGCATATAAACTGTAGGTCCCCTCCATCCCTGCAATTACTCGCACACAGGAATGGTTGAGAGTTGTAAGTCACTAGGCCCTGGTTCTCTACGGACTGTTGCGCCACCTAATTTATTTATTACTTGCGACCCGTCCCGGCTTCGCACGGGTAGACATAAATAGGTACCTACAGATATTTAAGTTATAAGCATGCTAATTAAAACAACCATGAATCACTAAATTAGAAAACATTTGTTTGTCCTATCATTAATACTCTTTGCAGCGTATGCGATGAAAGACATTTTATGGTTAATTTTTTTACACCTTCGGTTGGTTTTAATAGGAGTTTCTAAAGATTTCTGTAGTAATCTAGTACTAAATATAGCCTTTGTTACTCAGTGATAATGTAGCTTGTAAATGAAAAAAGAACTATTAAAATCGGTCCAGTACTTTTTGAGTTTTTTCGATACATACAAAAATACAAATCTTTCCTCTTTATAATATTAGTGTAGATAAGAAGATGTTTCATTTTGGTATTAAAATTTGATTTTTAACTCATTCATTGTTGTAAGGAAAACAAACAATATCAGTCAAATGGACGCAAAATGGAGACCAGTTATGATCACCCCTTTTAGAAATAACACGGCCATGAAATTTTTGTGTTCACAATTTTTGTAGAGAATTGTCTGTCAAAGGTTTTCAATTTTTAGAAATAGTAAAGATTTTAATTGTGGAATGTTAAAAGATGAGAGGTTTAAAGTGATTGCTGCCCAAAGAGATTGAAAAATCCTATAAATAATTTTTAAAGATACAAATGTCTAAAAATTTTATTTGAGAGACAAGTTTTTAATTTTCTAGATTTCGGTTGTTTAAAAAGAGTAACATTTTATTGAAGTTTAAAATTCCTACGTACTCCTTCCATTTTTATCTATTTTTCTATTATAATATTTAACAGAAATCATCTAAAACTATTAAATTCTAAGTTTGAAGATTTGAAGAATAAACGATTTAAATGACTAATTATGTCTATAGTTTTCAGGAATTGCAGATTTCCAATAAAATCTCAAATTCAATTTTTCACTATTAAAACAAATTATTTAAATGCAAATCTTGTACAAAATTTAAAGTTTTTAGTAACCTTAAGTCAAAAATATTCTGCAAAATCACTTGAAGTAGAAAATATATGTACGTTCTTTGATCCATGCTCACCTTTAACTGAGATCACGTACGACCTTCACCTTCGATGCAACAGCGGTGTTTAATCCTTGATGAATGGTTTTTGTTTTTTAAATAAATCTTTATTACACTCACAAACGTATATTATTTTTTTAAATCACCACAAAATTAAATTCAATAAGAAATTAGCTTTGGTTTTTGTTTACGTTTCTTTTTCACTAAACCGTTACTTTACTTCACCAAAACACTTTCAAAGTAAACGAAATAAAAATCATAAATTATAAAAACAAAAACATAAACATAAATTTAAAAAATAAAACAGCATCCAATGACTTCCGCATTTTTATCCAACATTTTTACATTATTCAATTCAAAATATTATTTGCAAGTAAATCACTTAAGAAAACCCTCACTTTAAAGATTCCATTTAACCTTAATGGGTTGTTTTTATTTTTATTTGTATTCTTTAAGAATATACACTCACTTATTGCTCGCCCGAATGAAACGATTATTTATTAGGATTTTACGCCTCTTTTTCTAATCACCATAGAAATACAACGACCGAATCGGTTGCAACATCGACGAAAACTGATTTACTTCTTCATACAAAATTATCTATAAACTTTTTGATAGTGCGGGAGAAGAAAATGTTCATTTTGCTTTTGCTGTTTGCCATGCCACCTGCCACTTGCCCCTTGTCATTGACTATATGAATTTAATTCAGGCGCAGTAGAGAGAGAATCATGTCAAGAGAGAAAATTGAGAGTAAAAGTCTCCAAAATGAGAAAGCATTTTGAAGGATATTGTGAATGGGAGATGGGGAAGGATAGGATACGTATTACGTATCTCGTATTTTCGCTCTCAGTTATCATTATCAACAACTGTTGATTCTGTTGTCATCTGTTTTCATTGAAGAACGATAAGAATTTTCAGGAGAAAAATATGTTGCTGCAATAAAGCATCTTTTTACGATATGAGCAAAAATGTATCGAGTATACTGACAAATTCCTATCACGGATTCTTATTGTCACAAAACTATTAATGTTGCAAGACATCATAGAAACAGAACGCATAATAATTATAGTTGATTTTCAATTGCTTTATGTAGGAAACTTGAAAGCTAAAAACGATTATTAGAATTTGAGTCTAACGACTTTTTGGATTAAATGTTTTCTTTTTTTCAATTGAAACTTTCGAAAATGCTACTAAGTAATAATTATAACAACAACCAAATGTTTGTTTCAAAATAAAACACCAAACATCAATATTTAAAAAAAGATGTTGCTTCTTTGTAAAATTGGAAAAATGATGATTTAAAATAAAAGAAGAGGCTGGGATGCAAACCACACTGATAACTTGCCGTCGGGTTTGTCGATTTGCCTTACTTAAAAGGTTTGTAGGTTTTCATGTTTTGGTAAAAAAGTTGTCAGTTTAATTATTCTAAAATATTACCAACAATATTTTGCATATGATAACATAGTTTGATTTAAAAATTTATTTTTATTAACGAAATTTTTTCTCGAAAACCAAATTTAATTAATTTTAGTAGCATTTCATAAAAGTCTAATTAACTTCCCATAGGAAGTTATTGAAATCGGTCCGATTTTTCGAAATGAAAATGTTGACATTTCTCAAAGTTTCAAGGTCCCTAGAGTCGAAATACATTTTTTTTAGAAAGATGTCTGTGCGTGCATGTGTACGTACGTTCGTACATCCATAAATGTCCAGAAGTCGGAGACAATTCTGTTCCGGACTCCGTTGGCTAGGGCCACGAGGGATACGCGCAAGAATTGGCGCAAGATGGTTATCGTTGATCTTCACGGGCAGCCATTAGCGAGCAAAAGTGTAGTGAAGTACCTCGGTATCTGGTTAGATCAGTATTTATATTTCGACAGACATATAAATGCTGCTCTGACCAGGGCCAGAGGAGCCTTCGCTCTGACGAAACGGCTGTTTTTTAGCAGTCGGCTTGACCCCAGAGTGAAGGTAATTTGCTACATGGCCCTCATACGGCCGATGATCGTTTATGGTTGTCCTGTGTGGTTCAACGTTGCCCCTTCCCAGATGGAGAAGTTTCGGGTGTTCGAGCGGCAGTGTTTACGACGCTGTACCGGCTTATATCGAACAGCCGAATCTTCTTACGTGCATTACTATTCCAACGAAGTCCTATACAACGGGGCTCGAATCAACAGAATTGACAATTTCGTGATAAAACTCGTTCGAGGTCACATTGCAAGAGCTATGTCTTCAACCAACAATTTAATTTTCGGGGCGTTCTATCCGAACGACGAGTATTTTGAAAGTGCACGCTTGAGCGGCTTCATTCCACCAGAGGCATTCCTCTTTTTAGATAGATGCGGTCTGATACAGGATAGATTGGCAGTTCCGCTAATCTACCACGTCAGACGACGAACCGTGGATAGGCGACTCCTGTACAATCGGGACGTCATGGCACAAGGCGGAGCAGAGCTCCTTCGGTTCAGTAGGGCTGTGTCCGAACGGGACCGAAATGATAGGGTGAAGCAGGAGAACCAGTTTTGGTGGCTTCAATCGGCACTTGATAGTGAGTAGTCGGGATGGGGTTTTAAGCCTTGGCCGGCTTACATACTTGTTTTATAGTTTTAGGGTTTAGTTTTAAGTAGAATAGGCATGGTGGCACAAAAAAAAAAAAACATACAAAAAAAATACAAAAAATACAAAAAAAAAACAAAAAAAAAAAAAAAGAAAAAAAAAAAAACATGGAATAATAAAAAAAAAAAAGACAAAATATGAAAAACAAAAAACGTTAGATAGTTAGATTTGCTGCTGTGGTTGTTCTAGTTTTAAGTAGTTTATAGGTAGAATAGGTAGTTTAAGTTAGTTTAAGTTTTATTTAAGGACCTTATTTTAAGTAGTTTTAAGTAAAAATAAAAAAGGATATTGATATTAGTTTTTTTTAAATTTTCTAATGAATACAAAAATAAATAAAATTGAATTGAAGTTAAATAGATCTTAGGGCCGAAAGGCATTAGCATTAAGTATTATTGTTTAACTTAGAGTGTCCGTATGGGACCAGTAAGTTAGTTGTAAGTTATGGTTAATTAGGCTAGTTTTATGAATTTTTGTCTAGCTTTAAGATAGATTTAAGATTGAATTAATAAAAATGAATTGCAAAAAAAAAAAAAAAAAAAAACGTTCGTACGTCCGTATTCGCGACGTTTTTTTCGTTGGCCATAGAAGCTCAAGAATCAGTGGAGATATCGACTTCAAATACATTTTTTTATACAGATAATAAGGCAGAAAGATGCAGAAAGGGCTCTCAAGAAAATTGTGTGGAAGGTTTTTTACCATAGCAATTTAAAAAAAAAGGTGAAAATTTTGGTTAACCCTAAATATTTCACGAACCAATTATGCTAGAGACTTGAAGTAAATTTTATTTTCTATACTGTAAGGTGATACCAAACAAGTATATTTTTGCAAAAAAAAAATCCAATTAACGTTTTTTTTATAAATCAAAAAAACTGAGAAAAAAAATGTTCGTCACCTCGGAAATTTTACGAATAAAAATAATTTTATCTCCAAAACAATTTTGTGCAACGAAGAATAACGTTTTCAACATTTGGTAAAATTTTGAGAAAAATCGAATCGACAGTTTTTCTTACAAAAAATAATATCCTAAAACAAAAAATTAATAAAAGTTAGTAAAAATTAATTTTGGACTCAAATAACTTTTCAAAAATTTATGACATTGACCTTAAACTAATTTTATTTTTTAAAAAAATATTGTTTTCAACATTTGGTAACATTTTGAGAAAATCGAATTGACAATTTTCTTACAAAAAATAAAACCTAAACAAAATTAATAAAAGTTGGTAAAAATAGATTTTCGACTCAATTATCTTTTTTAAAATTAAAAATATTAGCTTCAAACTAATATTGCTACAGAAAATATAATTTTTGACATTCAGTAAACTTTTTATAAAAATTAAAATCTACAAAAAATAGTACGCAAATTTGGTAAAAATTGATGTTCGGTTCTAGATATCTCTCTGGCAATTAGGGAGGCATGTAAGATACTTAAACAAAGCCCAAACCAAAACCGGCTATCTTCACAGACAGTCAGGCAGCTGTCAAAGCCATTAACTCGGCTACATCCTCATCTAAATTGGTCCAGCAATGTCGCGATGAGCTTGCGAGCCTGAACATTAGCCTCGGTGTCACCCTGATCTGGCTTCCGGGCCATAGTGGTATCGTGGGAAATGAACGGGCTGACGAGCTAGCCAGGCAAGAATCGGCCCTTCATAGCTCACTTGCGGAAATGGTTAACATTCCTCTTGGTGCTATGAAGGGTAAAATCTTTTCCATCTACCAAACTGAATCAAACCGAAGGTGGAGCAATTTACCCAACTGCATTATATCTAGGAAGATATGGCCCACCTATAATAAGACCCGTGTACAAACGATCTTCTATGCAGGCCAAGGCAAAACATAGCCAGGATTGTTGCGGCTTGCACCGGACATTGGCCTATAAGAGTTCATGCAGAGAAGTTGGGTATCTCTTACAACACCTTTTGTCGTAGTTGTAGCAACCAAAGAGAAAGTGAAACGATAATCCATTTCCTCTGCAAATGTCCTGCTTTGGCAAGCAGTAGAATGAAATGCTTTGGGAAAGCATTCTTTCACGAACTGGATGAGCTATCTGAGACAAAGATTAAAGACCTAATCTTTTTTCTCAATGCGACAAAATGGCTCTAACATACTCGCTATGAAGCTTCTCTATAAATCTTTTCCTTTCTATCACAGGTCAAACGAGTTTTGGTATCAAAACGGCGCACTACAGCGCTAATTGGATCTCAGGCTAGGTTGCCTTGAGATCGCCATTTCTACCTACCTACCAGATATCTCGCGTAAAATAGAAGATATTGACTTCAAATTAATTTCATTCATCCAATTTGTATTTGTTTGCTTCTCTCTCAGATTTTAACATGAATTGTTCTTATCGTAATAAACACTTGCATAAGCAATTGCACCAAATGAATTGATCTGTCAAAACCATCCAATACAGGATTATGAGCTACAGTATTTTGATAATACAGAATTTTGAGATACAGTATTTTAAATGTACAATATCTTGAAATACAGAATATTAACCAAGCAGAATTATGATCATAGAATATCATACAATATTATACAGAACTAGCGGCCCGGTACGTGCTTCGCTACGTATAAGGCATAGTAATAAAAAAAAGATTATTAAGATCATTTATTCAAACGAAAAAATATTTTAAATTGCTAGCTATTTAAAAGTCCAAATTACGCAAATGATATACTGTTTATATTAAGGGTATTCATGCAAACACAGAAAACCCATAGAAACCTTAAAAACTGTAGAATTTTCTATCGGTAGAAATCAACTGTCAAAATTTGTATGGGAAAAACATTCTGCAAAATATAGACTTTTATCTCTCAAATTTGAAGCAGAAATCGTAGAAAAAAAAACAGATAAATTTTGTGTTTGTTTCTAACGTTTCCGCAAATATTTCTAATGGGGTGTTCATGTAAACCCTTTGCGGAAATTTATATTTTTCTACAAAGTAGAAAATTATATCGTTACATGAATACCCTTATTATATTTATCAGCAAAGAGTAAAAACTAAAAAATAAAAAAGAATTGGGTACTCTTACTATGGTGGGTCTATATGGGTTAGTCTAAAACAGTTGGATAAACAATATTTTTTGTTTTTCCATTTTGAGCATGAATAAATAAACATAGTTAGGGTACCGACTCTGGAACAGGCAACATAAAGTTGGCCATGTGAAAAACATGATTTCTCCAAATTGACACCACAAACGTGAAGTGTTTGCCCTTGTCCTTATTTATGGACATCGCAAATGATAAACGCAGAGGATATTGTAATCTTTTGAATTCAAATGGCATATCAGTTAAAATCATAGGGATACGCTGTATAAAACACACTTCTCCTTTTGATTTACCAGTTAAGATTGTAGCTTCCATTAAATTTGGCAATACATTTTTCACTGCCAATCTGGTGCCATTACACAGTTTTGGTGGATTAATATTTCGCAATAATATAATCAAAGAACCAATTTTCAGATTCAATCAAGGCGATGGTATACCAGCCGGTTCCAATGAATTTAAAATTCAATTGGATAATTCATTGCCTTATCTTGATTCATAACACTGTCAATTGATTTATATGTCGTGACTACACCTGATGGCAGTTTCGCTTGAATTTGAAAATTAATGGCATTCATATGAATGTTCTTCGGTGCTAAAATGGCGCGTTCTCTCAACCAATCATGATTTCTGTAATTCTGAAGAATATTCGGAAAAACACATTCAATCAACTCATCTATAGATTGCGCAATTGTACAAAAATTGTTCGGTAAAGTGATCAATCCGTTGGTACTGTCGATTAGTATGTTTCCATCACCAATTTCTAATAATTGTTTTGAAAATTCATGGGCAGTTGCATCATTATGTAGGTGACTACGCACATTAATGTTCAGTGTCAATTTTCGTACATATCTCCAAAGAATTGATGACTTCAAACAGGCGTTTATTTCATCAGCAGGAGTTGATCGAGGAATGACAGGCAATGTTTGACGAAAGTCCCCTGACAGCAATATCAAAAAGCTGTTGATTACCGCGTAAATCTTGCATTGTTCGATTAAATGCTTCTATTGATTTTTTATTCGCCATTGTGCACTCATCCCATAAAATAATTGACATTAATCAAAGAACTTTTGCCATAGCAGAATTTCTCGAAATATTGCAAGTTGGAGTTTTAATTACCTGTACAGTACATTCAATGGCAATTTAAATGCAGCTGCAATGTAGCTGCAATTCCCGAAGATGCAAGTGCCAATGCAATTTTCAGTTCCGATCGAATAGTCGCTAAAATCAATGATACAACGAAAATTTTGTCTGTACCACCGGCTTGCATGATTGTGTCATATAGGTACATGTTTTTGTTGAATATTCAATTTGGTGCTATTACAATTTTGTGATTATCAGATGGCATACGATCAAGAGCAATTTTGAACAATTGAACTAATGCGTTATGCTGATGGAAAAACCTTTGTAGCTCACGAATAATTTCTCGTCTTGTATTTGAAACAATTGCAAAACGTTGATCCAATTCACGATTTTCATCACCAATAAAATAAATTTGCAAAAATTGATGATCAGCGTCGGGGTATGGCAATAACGAACCAGCTTGATGATAAATCTGGCCCTGAATCTGTAACATGTATGCAATTTTTTGCTAGATGTTGAATCAGAATTTTTAAGACTTTATGATTAAGATTGATATAAACATGGGACAATCCTGTTGAGGTATTAACCTTAAAAGTCGGCATAAAATTATCTCTAATAATTTTAGTAGCACCAAAAGAAGTCATTTGAAATGCCGAATTGTATCGACTTCGTGATCGCCGTGCAAGATTAAGTACATGTACAGGGTCAATAGATATATTCTGTGCAGTACGTTCACGCATCGATGCATTAGCTTGTGCGCGTTCATCTGTAGTCTGAGATCGTCTTAAGGGCATGTGGCATGTAAAAAAATTGATTGGTGCTTTGCGCTTAGCTTTGTAGCGTTCACATTTTTTTAAATATTTAAACGAAATAAACGGAGTTTGATTGAAAATATATTGGGCTAAATATTTATAAAGGAATCCAAAATTAAAAAAATTTTTTTGTTCCTTAACAGCACTAGAATCACTAAAAAATCATAAAATTCAGGTAGTTACTTGGGAAAATCAATGGGGCAGTGTGTTAAATATAATTTTTTATTTTTTTTATATTTTTTTCCAAAAAACAATACATTTTTATACATAGTGTCGATCTTTTTTTTTTTTTAATTTATTTATTTATTCCAAGAAAAATTCTAGAAAACTATGAAAAATAGGGCAAATTTGCATTGTGGCATAGGTGCAATAATTGATAGAACTTCCAAAGTATAACAGCCAGCTAAGTCAATTCAACTTTTTTTCAAATTCTAAATATATGTGCAGATATTTGCTTTTTAATTTTTTTTTTTTTAAATAGTTATAGTAACTTTTTTAGACAAAAAATCCAAAATGCTTTCTTTTTTTCCCAATTTTTTTTGGTAATTCATGGGGCGAACTCATTTTTTTTTTTTTAGTTTTAACTTTTTTTTTAAAAAAAAGGTCCATATATATTACACATAGCGTGGATTTTGAAAAAAAAAAATATTTGTCGCAACATAATTAAAAATGCATTTCAAAATAACAACATTTGTGGTGCAATTGTGAGGGATTGGGAGCTTATATAATTCCAAAATATTTTTTTTATTTTTTTTTGGCATTTTGTTTATTCTATTTAAAAAAGTAAAAAGTTCTTGCGCCCACTATTTATTTAATTTAATTTTTATAAAAGAGGTCTATTTTGCATTTTTTAACAACAAATTTCTTTGTAAACGCACACAATGAAGTTTCCAGTTCCCAAGAATGCCGCTGCAATACACAGCGCTTAGGAAGAGAATTCTTTGCAAAAGAATTTCGCCCGCCCATTCTCTCTCAGATTTTTTTTGTTGTTGTTGGTCTCATGGCTCATTTAGTTTTTTATTCTTTGTTTTGTAGGCTTGCGGTACACAATAACAGAAAATATCAAAAAAAACTTTTCTTAGACATATTTTTTTATTTCTAGTATGTGCTATGATGTAAGGTCATGGAATCGTGATTTGGGTGTTACGTAGTCAATCGTATAAGCAGAATTTGATTTTTGGTTCAACTTTCGGCAAGTTTTGTTGTTGCACATTGTAGTGTAGGTATAAAAAAGGGTAAATAGGTATTGTAGGTATCGTGAATTCGCTGTCATATATTTTGTTTTCTTGATTTTTTTGCGTACTATCACTCCTGGATATTGCTTTTTTTTGTGATTTTGTTCATGGTCAGCTGCTTTCCTTAGATAAAGGAAAAAGGCAGAAGTCATATAAAAAAGGAAGGCAGCTAAGTAGGTATGTACACAATATGTCCTTTTTTTCCAACGCGTATGTAATACACCTACCTACTTGATGGAATTTGGTAATTTTCAATTTTCTCAAGAACTAGAAGACATAAAGACATCTAGTTTTCAGTTTTTGATCAAAAACAAATAAAAGCAATAATTTCTAAAAAAAAATAGTAGATAATCTGAAAGTTTTGAAAAATTACTCTTTAAACCTTTTTTTTAACTTTTTTTTGCACAAATTTTGACTTTAAAACAATTTTTTTCAAAAACTATGCATAGCTTTGACTTGATTTAAAAACAAGCTAATAGACAAAAGTGTTGGCTTTAAAAAAAGGTATAATACTTAATTGAGGGTATTACCGTTATTTTTAATTATTTTTTTTTTCCATTTAATGTACATATTTTTTTAAACTGCCCCTACCGCCTAAACGGGGGGAGATAGACCCCCCCTCCCATAGTAAAAAAATGCTTGTTTTTAACTGTTCTATACAAATCCGTCATTAAACTTTGTCGCCAAAGTTATCGTACTCTCCCCGTAGATTGTGTTTTTTTTATGAAAAAACTGACTGTTGGATTTTTATAAAAAAATTACTGAATATCGAAAACAATATTTTCTGTGAAATAAAATAAGTTTGAAGCCAATATTTTTAATTTTTGAAAAGCTATTTGAGTCGAAAGTATATTTTTACCAAGCTTTAGTATTAATGTTTTTTTAGGTTTTTAGTTTTTGTAAAAAAACTGTCAAATCGATTTTTCTCAAAATTTTATCGAATGTTGAAAAGAATATTTCTTATAACATAAAATTAGTTTAAAGCAAATATCTCAAATTTTTGAAAAGATATTTGAGTCGAAAATCAATTTTTACCAACTTTTATTAATTTTTTTTTTTAGGTTTTTATTTTTTGTAAAGAAACCGTCACTTAGATTTTTCTCAAAATTTTATCAGATGTCAAAAACATTATTCTTCGTTGCACAAAATTATTTTGGAGGTGAAATCATATTTTAGTCGTAAAATTTTCGAGGTGACAATTTTTTTTTCAGTTTTTTTGATTTATAAAAAAAACCGTTAATTGTATTTTTTTCCAAAAATATATTTGTTTTGTATCACATTGCAATATATAACATAAAATTTAATTCAAGTCTCTAGCGTCATTGGTTCATGAGATATTTAGGGTTAACCAAAATTTTCACCTTTTTTTTAAACTGCTATGGTAAAAAAACCACCCACGCAATTTTCTTGAGAGCCCTTTCTGCATCTTTCTGCCTTATTATCTGTATAACAAAATTTATTTGAAGTCGATATCTCTTCTGGTTCTTGAGCTATGGACGACGAAAAAACGTCGCGAACGTACGGACGTACGAACGCACGCACAGACGTCTTTCTAAAAATCTTTTATTTCGACTCTAGGGACCTTGAAACGTCGAGAAATGTCAAAATTTTCAATTTGACAAATCGGACCATTACAATAACTTCCTATGGGAAGTTAAAAATATTAAAACAAAATAAGTATTTTCAATAATTAGAAAATGTCGACCAACAAAAGAAATTCAAGAAAAAAACATCTCCATCGATAACAAAATACCCACTTGCTTTATAAGATTCGAACCATATGGAAAACACAACAACAAAATATCTAGGTAGAAAGCAAGAACCTATTTCCAAACAAATTCAAGAAAAAACATTTCCATGGACAGCAGAAATACCTACCCATTTGCTTTGTAAAATTCGAACCATATGCAAAAGACAACAACAAATCTACCTAACTAGAAATACAAAAAAAAAACGGTTTATCATGCAACGTTGTTCATCCATATATCTTGTTGTGTGAATGTGGATATCTACTTCTTATTTCTTTGATTGGCTGCTTGAGTGCTTGTGCGGAAATATATCCCTCGCTCTGAGAGACAAAAAAGATCAAGAGGCAATTGGAAATTCGAATTTTGAATTTGATAATGAAGAGAGTAATTGTTCTTTCACTAATACATTCAAATACATTTACATGAGTTCTGAGTTCGCTTCTGCGGGAGACATGCCCTTAATAATGCCACTTGATTTGCATTATGCGTTCGCCGGCCTATGTTTGGTCGTCTTGCTCGTGTCATTTTACCTTCACTCAACAACTCAACAATATCTTGGAAAATATAAACACAACAAAGCAATAATTATCGCTGATAAAATGAAATGACATAATGATGACATTTAATTTGTTTGACAGAACTAACGTTACTTTTTTGTCTTCGATTGTTTTGTCAAAGGTTCAAATTGGCTTTTAAGTATTAGTACAAATTGTTTGTATATGGGAGTATAGAAAGATGTTGGTTTTACACTTTTTCAAGATGTTTTTTTTAATTTTCTCTACGTTCAAACCTTCTTTGGACTTCCACGAATAATTCAAGACCAAAATTAGCCAAATCGGTGAAGGCATTGTTGAGTTATAACGTCACAACGAAAAGTGGCATTGATTTTTATATATATGTACTGTACATATATATGTAGATAGTATTGAAAACGTATATTTTTGAGTTTGAGGACATATAGCTAAAATCAGAGTTTGCATTCGGCATCAGAGTTAAAAATTAACCCTAAAGCCAATTATTCAGGAACATAAAGAAATAATATTCAAGGTTTTTCAAAATTTCAGATAGAGTCAAATAAAGGTCATAAAGGCCTTATTTAAACTCCATCTAGATGATAAAGTTTGATTCTTTGAAAAATCCGCATATATTTTATTTTTAATAGAAAGTTTAAATTTAACCCTTTAAAAAACCATTTTTAGTTGTCTTTGTTATTTTAAAAGTGGGATATTTTGAGAACCACATGTGATAGAAAAATTCAAAGGCATGATTTGAATTCAAGATAACTCAATCCTGTTAAAAGTAATACGTAGTTTTGTTGTAGTGTTATTTTGCTTTAAAAAACTCCCAATTGAAAAGAATTGCTCAATAACCTATTGTTACGAGCTTAGAATGCTAATCTTTTCATGACGAATTCAATTTTATTAAAAATGATGCACCTGAACACGTTTAAGAAGTTATTTGAATTTTTGAACATGAATAATATGTTTTCACCAGTTTGGTAAATTTTAAATTAAATCATGTTCGAAAAATATAGATATTTATTTCAAAAATTAAAATCCCTTTTACATTTTGTATTCAAGGATAAAAATAGTTTTTCTAAATTAATGAAATATGAGTTCTAATGCATTTC
The DNA here is from genome assembly GCA_951509635.1 of Eupeodes luniger. Taxonomy (NCBI): domain Eukaryota; kingdom Metazoa; phylum Arthropoda; class Insecta; order Diptera; family Syrphidae; genus Eupeodes; species Eupeodes luniger. The sequence goes on from OX608074.1 coordinate 92,025,593, forward strand.
ATTAAAACCTCAACAAAATCTGTAAATTTAATTCCATGCATTTATTTTAATCCCTTCTTTGTGAAGGTTTTGTTTGCCATCTTCGAATAAGAAATTCTTATTAATTACCCAGTTGTGGCACTTCTTCAATTTAATAGTTTTGTTCCTTAATGCACACGCTCTTCCATAAAATATTTATCAAGGCATTCTTATTTCTAGATCATGGCATATGTATATAAGATTAAGTTCTTAGCTTTGTGAAGTTTTGTAGCAGGTCCTTGCTTATTTTATACATACACGTGTGCCTTGCCTTAGTTTACCTAACCGAAGAAGTTCGTTCTTATTAACAGTTCGTCGTTCGTTTTATACTCCCCTTTGAAGGGTTAGAAAATCTTAACATGTGCTTGAATGTGATTTTCTTGAAAAACATTTCATTCAAGATTCAAGAACAAAGCTTAAAGGCTTTTGAGTTTGAGATTTAGTTTCGCAGAAACAAAAACCGCACTCCTTTCAATTTAAATGTTTGGCATTTGAATTTATTCATTCATAAAAATGAATGCAAGAGCAAAGGAAAAAAGAAACTTTTTCAAAAGGATAACATTTTCAATTTTATAACCACTTTGAGAAAATATATATATAAAGGTGTCGACGAGTTTCATGTTAAATACCTTAGTTGTAAATAAAAATAAGCTCTTTTTATTGGAATTTAAGTATTTTGAATGTAGGTCACTATTTTATGCGCTTTGATGACTGAAACACTTTTAAGTTTCTTTGCAGTCTAATGTGGTTCAGATTGTTCGAGTATTGAATGCAACTTTACAAGGACAAAATAGTTGTACATGAACAAAGTACAACGAGTGTCCTGTAAATCATTTGGAAAACTGAAATTAATTTGAATTGAATTATATTGAATTGGATTGAATTGAATTGAATTTAATTGAATTGAAATAAATGGAATTAAATGGAATTGAATTGAATTGAATTAAATTAAATTTAATTGAATTGAATTGAATTGAATTGAATTGAATTGAATTGAATTGAATTGAATTGAATTGAATTGAATTTGATTTAATTTAATTATATTGAATTGAATTGAATTGAATTGAATTGCATTGAATTGAATTGAATTGAATTGAATTGAATTGAATTGAATTGAGTTGAATTGGATTAATTTGAATTTATTTATTTATTTATTTATTTATTCATCAAGCAGAGACACAGCCCTTAAAGACTACTTAAAAATATTTAACAATATAGGTAAAAAATATAACAAAATAAGTACATAAATACTAACCACCGAGATTGAGACTTAGTAACAATCTTTTTTTAAAACAATCTCTACTCATATATAAATAAAAATCAATGACATTACACAAAGAGTTAGCTTGTCTTAAACAGCGAGTTAAGGGTTCATTGGTTCCATAGTTAACCCTATGAAAAGGAACATAAAATAAACGATTATTTCGTAAGGTACGATTTGGAACGTGAAAACCCACTAACGAAAGTAAATCAGGGCAATTGATTTTATAATTAATTAAATCGCTTACAAACATGACATCAAAATATTTACGGCGTGTTTCCAAGGATTGAATGCCTAATAACAGACACCTCGTTTTATATGATGGCATGTCGACATTCCATCGTAAGATCCGGATTGCTGTTCTAGTGAAGCGTTTCTGTATTCTTTCAATTCTAATAGCATGAGCAGCATACAAAGGATTCCATATAGGAGAGCAGTATTCTAATATTGATCGTACATAACAAAAATATAGAGATCTTAAAGTAAAAGGATCTAAGAAGTCTTTAGCATTCCTTGAAATAAAACCGAGCATTGAACTGGCCTTAGAAATGATGTAGTCGATATGGTTGCAAAACGTGAGTTTTAAATCAAAGATCACACCCAAAACTTTTTTTTCTGAAACCTTGGACAGAGCAAATCTATTTATTTCGTAGGAAAACAATATTGGAGACATACTACGGTAAAACATCATACTATGACATTTAGAAACGTTCAAATGTAGATCGTTATTGGTACACCAAGCAACTAAATTATTAACATCATTTTGAAGTTTTATACAATCCGCTATAGATTTAACACGTAAGAACAGCTTAAGGTCGTCTGCGTACATTAAACAAAGACTATTACTCAAAACATTTGGAATATCATTTATAAATAAGAGAAAGAGAAGGGGTCCTAAATGACTCCCTTGGGGAACACCGGAAGTTACAACAATCGGGTTCGAGGTGACGTTGTTAATACGAACGTATTGAACTCTACCAGTAAGATATGAATCGAACCAATTTAATAAGTTAGAGCGAAAGCTTAACTTATGAAGTTTAGCAATTAATATTGAGTGATCGACCCTGTCAAACGCTTTTGAGAAATCAGTGTATATGACATCACGCATTGATATTGAATTTTATTGAATTGGATTGAAATTCAATAAAATACAATAAATAAGCTAAAGTGCGTACTACAACCCTTTTAAACTCTCAAAACCAAACGCAATGATTAACACTGTACGTCGTTGTTAACCTCTACTTATTAATTTAAAAGCCTCTCGTAGAAAAGACAAACGCTTAATTGTTATCAACCTGCGTTTTTTAAATTATCATCAAGCAACAAATTACTCCAAAATACAAGAAATAATATATATTGTATAAGCAATATAGGTATATTTTCAATAAAGACAACAGCAGCAGCGTGCCAATTGAACAAAAAATATTAAAAGCAAATAAAAATAATCCACAGGTATTCATTCAATTCAATTTGTTTTAATTGTCTGGCAGTTTTTATTTTTAATTTTCCAAAAATTAAATATCATGAAATAAAATGTAATTTCTTTATAAATAACAGTTTCCTTTTAAAAGATAAAAATGTATTAAAAAAAATAATATCTATGTGATACTTATGAGTGCTCTTAAAAATTATTTCGAATAATATTGTATAAATTTAAAATATGTATTTACATATTCAACATTTGCAACAATATTGTATAATCGAAGGTTTATTTATAATATTTATAAAAGAGTAAGAAATTGGCATTGAGTTTGCTGGTTGGAAATAATTCCACAGTGAAAAATATAAAAATCAAAGAGCTCAATGAATGCCAATCACTGTTAAGCACTCAAAGTTAACCCTCGTTTATATTTATTTTAATTATACTTATTTCTTAATGTATCTGGCTTTTAAGACAATAAAATAGATGTTACATTTTTAATTAAATTTTTGTAAGATGATGATGTACAAAGATTGCAATAATAAATAAATCTGATGTTTGCTCTTCAGTTCCTGAAACAAATAATTTAGATATAAACTCATGTAATCCTAGTTGGTCGATAAATTTTATTTTATCTCGTTGAAACAAAGTAACTACAATACCACAAAATCCAATAAACAACTGTAACATCAATTTTCGAAACCATTAAAAGGATTTAGGTCTTTTGAGATTCACCATTAAGAAAAGTTGTTGTTACTCAATAAGCCAAATATCACTTCAACAAGATTTTCAGAATAATATTAATGTACTTTCGTAGGTAACCCCTTCTACATTTTTGGCTTCGATTTAAGTCCATCATGTTATTGCATTTATGAATGAACTCATTTAAGAATTGATAAAGGCTTTATAGATATGACCACATGTAATATTTTACTTAGGATTAAGTCAGAACCCTTATAATGATAAGAACGGTTAGCCTCCTTTAAGCAAAACAGAATACAGTAATAAAATTGAATATTAATAGCTTTGAGAGGTAAGTACCAAGAAGTCATAAAGTGAATTTGGAATCAAAAACATTTTTGCTGTGGCTTTTCTAGTAAACATTGCAAACAGTTGAAATAATTGGTCCATATTACGAACAATGTTTTTCGTTTTGAAATGTTTATAATATCGATTTTAAATGTTAAATTTTTTCATTCGAAGTTTTTAAATTCATAAAAATAAGATATTAGTAAAAATAAACCTACAAGTATTAAGAGAAAATGATTGCCTTTGGGTATCTGAAATTACAGATTTTGTTCCACAAGAATTTCGAAACTTTTGAAACTTTGTTTTAAGTAAGTACTTGGAGGAAAAATTCATATAAATCACTATAAGATTTCAATGAATGAATATGTTTTATTACGATTTATAGACCCGTCTGTCAGTTTGTCTTGCTTAAAAGTTTGTAGGTTTTCTTGTTTTGTTAAAAAGTTGGCAGTTGAATTATTCTTAAAAATTTAAAAATTACCAACATATTTTGGATTTTCTGAAATACATAGTTTGATTTCAAAATCTATTTTTGTTAACGAGATTTTTAGTCGAAAAACAATTTCTATTAATTTTAGTAGCATTTCTCAAAATTTTGTATTTCTTATAAAAACAAATACAAATTGGATAAATGAAATTAATTTGAAGTCAATACCTTCTATTGTTCACGAGATATCGCAAACCGAACATCAATACCAGTTTTGCGTACTATTTTTTGTAGATTTTATTTTTTTTTGAAAAAACTGACTGTTGGATTTTTATAGAAAATTTATTGGATGTCGGAAACAATATTTTCTGTGAGATAAAATTAATTTGAAGCCACTATTTTTAAATTTTAAAAATATATTTGAGTCGAAAGTAAGTGTTTACTAAGTTTAAGTATTGTTTTTTTTAGCTTTTCTATTTTTTGTAAAAAAAAATGTGAATTTGATTTTTCTTAAAATTTTATCGGATGTTGAAAACAGTATTTCTTATAAGACGAAATAAGTTTAAAGCCATAATTTAAAATTTTTGAAAAGATATTTGAGTCGAAAATCAATTTTTACCAACTTTTATTAATTTTTTTTTAGGTTTTCATTTTTTGTAAAAAAAACTGTCAACTTGATTTTTCTAAAAATTTTACCAGATGTCAAAAACGTTATTTTTCGTGGCACAAAATTATTTTGGAGATTAAATCATATTTTATTCGTAACATTTTACAGGTGACAAATTGTTTTTTTTTTCTTCAGTTTTTTGATTTATAAAAAAACCGTCAATTGGATTTTTTCCAAAAATATACTTGTTTGGTATCGCGTTACAATATATAATATAAAATTTAATTCAAGTCTCTAGCATCATTGGTTCGTGAGATATTTAGGGTTAACTGCTATGGTAAAAAAACCACCCACATAATTTTCTTGAGAGCCGTTTCTGTATCTTTCTGCATTATTATCTGTATAACAAAATTTATTTGAAGTCGATATTGTAAGAGTTTGAATACTTTATTAAAATAAATGATTAAATAAAATTAAATATTAAAGACACCATCCATTAACACTTCGTACGCATGCACATATTATGCTCAAGAGAAAACTCTCATTCTTTTTGCAAACGCTCAAGTTTATTTTAATGTTATTTATTAAATAATAATAAATAAAGAATAAAGAAAAGCTCAACGCATAACAGCATAATCGAATGACGAACAAAACTGCTTTTGATATTTTTAACAGTTCATTTTTGTTATATAATTTGTTATATAGTTTTAAGCTTTAAGAGTTTTTGTTAATTTTAAGAAGTTTAGTTCGAATAAAGCATCCAACTGATTAACTTGTCTTCTTTTTATTTTTGCATGAGTCATTTATGAGTTTTTTTAAGTTTAATTTTTTGCATGATTGTTTTAAGTTTTGCATGATAATTTTTAAATCGAATTAAATTTAAAGTTAAAAACAAAGAATAAAGTCCTACAATCTTTCAGAAGTGGGATAGTGTGCCAACATTTAAAGTTTATTTGCATGCATACAATTTTTTTAAACTTGCTTGTTAATCTTTTTGTCGAACTCTAATTTATGAATATGGATGCTAAGACACGTGCATTGAGTTTTGTTGAAAATGCAAATGTACTAAAACTCAAAACGAAACTAGCCGAAATGGGCTTAAGTACACAAGGCCTAAAAAATTCACTTAAATCTCGTTTAAACGATGCTATCACATCTTTTGAGACTGAGCGTATTGAGGAATTTTTTCCTGATGACGACTCCGATGAAGGTGACGAACACAATACTAACTATAACGATGACGAGTTGGATGAGGAATCTGCTAGTGTTACTTTGCGCCTTGAGAAACTGCGCGAAATTCTTAAAAAGAAACAGGAGATTTCTGACCTGGAGCGACGCACGTATATCTGAACTCAATGGTTCTGCACGTGATGCGCGTCCTAGTAGTATGTATTCAGCACGAGACATCGAGGACTCACTTCCAACATTTTGTGGTGACGATGACTATCCTATCAAAAAATGGGTCGAGATTGTCGATGACGCAATTATTACTTACCGCTTTAGTGAATCAGAATCGTTTATTTATCCAAAAAGGCTATTGAAAGGCACGGCAAAATTGTTTCTAAGGTCAAGGTGTTTCAAGTCATGGGGCGAGCTCAAAGGTGCTTTGCTTAGAGAGTTTCACAATCATACGACTGCAACAGACGTCCACAATGCGTTGCGCAATCGAAAAAAACGACGGGACGAAAATTTTTTGCAATATGTCCTTGCTATGCAAGAAATTGCGTCGTCAGCGGAGATTGACGAGCAGGATGTGATAACGTACATCATAAAAGGTATTCCCGATTCGCTGTTCAACAAGCAGTTAATGCTAACCGCCAACACCGTTGCTGAGCTCAAAGTTATCCTCAGAAAGTATGAGAAAATGAAGGCCGAATCGCAACCAACAACTTCGGGTTACACCAGCAAACGCTTGCAGCAAGCTAAACCTTTGTTACGAACTGAGTCTAAGGTAAAATGCTACAATTGTAAAGAAGTGGGCCACATTTCAACAAAATGCCCAAAGCCGAAAAGGGAGAAAGGTTCGTGCTTTCGTTGCGGAAAAAAGGGACACGTTGTCAGTGAGTGTCCCGAAAAAGCTTCTGTCCTGGTTGTTCAAAATAAGGATCCACCAAAAGAGTCTACGTTCTCCACGTTGTTAGCCGATTTTAAAGGTGTTCTCGAGTTTGAGTTAAAATGTTCTGAAGCTGGATCTATCCAAGTCAACATGCATCTCCCTACTATAATTGACACAGGCAGCCCGATCAGTTTTATCCAGCAGCAGTTTGTTCCACCTTGCCTGATGACAGCCATAGATGTATGTACGCATAATTTTGTTGGGATCAACAACTCAAAGATGAATGTATTAGGTAAATTGTTATGTAAAGCTAAATTTAAACTAAGTTATGTAAGTTTATGTGTTTATGTTGTGAGCGATAAGACAATGGAAAATCCGGTCGTATTAGGAAGAGATTTTTTGCATAAGGCAAATATAAAATTAACGGTTGAAGAGAGAAAAGAAGAAAATTTTGAAAACGAAACTAATGTAGGTAATGATAATGACGATGATTTTAATTTCGAAATTCTAAAAATTGATACATGCGATACGCGCGATGAAAAAACTTGTTTAAATATAAATGAAAATTTGAGCTTTGAGGAAAAACTTAAGTTAAAAAATATTGTTTTTGAAAGTATTAAAGATAATAAAAATTATGCGGATGATTACGAAATGAAAATTGTTTTGACGGACTCTAACAGTCCTTTTAGTTGCGCACCTAGGCGTTTACCATACGTTCATAAAATTGAGTTACAAAAGGTTTTAGATAATTTGCTAAAGGAAAACATTATTCGAGAAAGTAATTCTCCATATGCATCCCCGATTGTCTTAACTCGTAAGAAAAATGGTGAAATGCGTTTATGTGTAGATTATCGCCAGCTAAATAAGGTAACAGTGAAGGATAATTTCCCGTTGCCCTTGATAGAAGATCATCTTGATCGACTTCGAAACAAGAGGTACTTTACGCTTCTAGACCTTAAGAGTGGTTTTCACCACGTAAAAATGGATGAAAACTCAGTCAAATTCACCTCTTTTGTTACGCCTCTTGGGCAATTTGAATATCTGCGTATGCCATTTGGGCTGAAAAACGCCCCATCAGTTTTCCAACGCTATATTAATAACATTTTTAAAGAACTTATTAATTCTGGAAAACTTTTAATCTACATAGATGACCTATTAGTGGCAACTGAAACGAAAGAAGATCATTTTTCGGTTTTGAAAGAAGTTTTAGACGTTGTTTCCGAGCATAGCCTACAATTACGCCTTGATAAGTGTGTTTTCATGCATGAACACATTAAGTATTTGGGGTACGAGGTGTCTGCGAATGGAATAGGTCCTAACGTTGATGGCTTAAAAGCTGTAGCAGATTTCCCACTTCCTACGAATCCTAAAAAACTGCATTCTTTTTTAGACTTGTGCTCCTATTTTAGGAAATTTATTAGGGATTTTTCGATACTTGCAAAACCGCTAAATGATCTTTTAAGAAAAGATACACAGTTTGTTTTAGGCGAAGAACAAGTTAAAAGCTTCAATACGTTGAAAGAAAAACTTTTGCATGCTCCACTTCTAAGCATTTATAACCCTTATGCAGACACAGAACTCCACTGTGATGCTAGCAGCTTGGGCTTTGGAGCTGTGTTGCTGCAACGTCAACAAGATAAGAAACTTCATCCCATCCTTTTTTCTCTAAACGTTCAACTGATCCTGAATCTAGATATCATTCGTATGAGTTAGAGACCCTTGCGATTATTTATGCGCTGAGAAGGTTTCGCATCTATCTAACAGGTATTCGCTTCAAGATCTTTACCGATTGCAGGTCACTAACTCAAACATTAAACAAAAAGATTTTAAACCCTAGAATCTCACGCTGGGCATTAGAGCTTCAGGACTATGACTATGTCATTGAACATAGAGATAGTAAAAGGATGAACCACGTCGACGCTCTTAGCAGGTGTCAATCATTAAAAGGTTGGTTGATATGTTAGAAAAACGTGAAAGTTCCGGCTACGAGCTTATAAATGGTTTAGTTTATCGTAAGATAAATAAAAAGTCTTTTTTTTACGTTCCATCATCAATGGAAACCAATGTCATTCGTACGCATCATGAAGGTTTATGCCATCTTGGTGTGGAAAAATGTTTCAATTACTTAAAACAAACATACTGGTTTCCAGGTATGAAGGATAAAATTAAAAAGTTTATTAGCTGTTGTTTAAAGTGTCTTTATTTTTCCCCTACGAGTGGCAAGAAGGAAGCTGAACTGCACAACATCCCTAAGGGCGACAAGCCTTTTGAAACGCTGCACATAGACCACTATGGACCATTGCCAACATCTACAAATAATAGTAAAAAGCACATATTTGTTATAGTTGACGGCTTTTCAAAATATGTTAAACTGTATGCCGTTAAAAGTACGACCACCAAGGAAGTGATCCAATGCCTAGAATCCTATTTCTCTTTTTATAGTAAGCCAACACGGATAGTTTCTGATAGGGGGAGTTGCTTCACCTCGGACGATTTTGCTAGTTTTTGCGGAAAATACGACATTAAGCATGTCAAAATTGCAACAAGTTCACCTCAGTCCAACGGGCAGGTTGAACGGATTAATAGGTGTCTTACCCCCATGCTGTCAAAAGAGTGTGAAATTGATTCAGGAATTTGGGTCAAATCTTTGCAAAAAGTTGAGTTTGCACTTAATAACACCGAAAACAAAAGCACAGGTAAGAGTCCCAGTATGGTGCTTTTTGGAGTTGCTCAAAAAGGCATTATTAGTGACAATGTTAAGGAGTTTTTAGATGAAAATATAATTGAACAGGTACCTAGAGACTTAGAGCAAATTAGAAAGGAAGCAATTGTTAAAACTGTAGAAAGTCAAAATCAAAACAAAATTTATTTCGATAAACACCATAAAAAACCGCATCAATACAAGATTGGTGATTTTGTTCTTATTAAAAATGTAGTAAATACACCCGGTTTAAACAAGAAATTTCTGGCTAAGTACAAAGGGCCATTTGAAATCATTAAGATTTTGCCAAATGATCGTTACATAATTAAAGACCTAGAAAATTTACAAATATCCCGAGTTCCTTATGAAGGAGTTTGCTGTCCTGAGAACATGAAACTATATATTAAAAATTAAATTTGTATTCTATTGCATGAACTTATTGGTTTTACCTTATTGCCAAATTATGATCTGAGTTGTATTTCATTTTCGTATTAGTTTTACTATTACTAAACTCGTAATTTTTGATCTTTTATTTTGTTGGAAACATTTAATTTGTATGCTTTCGAAAAATAAGAATTATGTGAATATTTTTTTTCACTTTCATTAAAGTTTTATTTTTATGTTCATTGACTTATCGCATTTATGTATATACATATATTTATAGAACAATTTTTGATTGTATAAAAAAAAAAAATAATAATTAAGAAAAAAACAAAATAAATAAAAGGTACATAATGCACTTACTCGTATAAATTGTAACGCAAGAAAATAATAAAAAAAAAATGTAAATTAATATGTAATATTTTAAAGCTTAAATAAATTTATAAAAATGTAAAAATCGTGTGCATAAACCTTAAATCGAGGACGATTTTCAGTCAGAATGGCCGAGTTGTAAGAGTTTGAATACTTTATTAAAATAAATGATTAAATAAAATTAAATATTAAAGACACCATCCATTAACACTTCGTTTTACGATATTAGGTATATGCACATATTATGCTCAAGAGAAAACTCTCATTCTTTTTGCAAACGCTCAAGTTTATTTTAATGTTATTTATTAAATAATAATAAATAAAGAATAAAGAAAAGCTCAACTCATAACAGCATAATCGAATGACGAACAGAACTGCTTTTGATATTTTTAACAGTTCATTTTTGTTATATAATTTGTTATATAGTTTTAAGCTTTAAGAGTTTTTGTTAATTTTAAGAAGTTTAGTTCGAATAAAGCATCCAACTGATTAACTTGTCTTCTTTTTATTTTTGCATGAGTCATTTATGAGTTTTTTTAAGTTTAATTTTTTGCATGATTGTTTTAAGTTTTGCATGATAATTTTTAAATCGAATTAAATTTAAAGTTAAAAACAAAGAATAAAGCCCTACAATATCTCTACTGGTTCTTGAGCTATGGACGACGAAAAAACGTAGCGATCGTACGGATGTACACGCACGCACAGACATCTTTCTAAAAATCTTTTATTTCGACTCTAGGGACCCTGAAAGGTCAAGAAATGTCAACATTTTTAAATCGACAAATCGGACCCATTACAATAACTTCCTATAGAAGTTAATAAAATAATGTGCTTTAATGACCGAAGGCTTTAGTAAAAATACTTGCTCAAATTCCTTTAGTTCAAATTGAAAAATATACAAAAAGTAATGCAACTTTGCTTTTAGTAATAAAACAACGCTAAAGCAGTTTTTATAAATTTTGTATGGTATTTAATAGTTCAATAATTAGATTTATTTCAGAGATTATGCCCTGTATCTTCACTCTTCGTTAAATTTTAATTCGCCATTAAATTCAATGAAGTTTCTTTTTTCAAATGTGCTCTAAAATTAAATGTTCAGTTAATAATTCCTAAAAGAAACGATTCGTCCATTGATGAGGAAATAATGTAAAACACATTTAAAGTTGAAATATTCTGAAGTATTTAATAAAATCATTTTAAATATAACCGACTCCGATTAACTAATTTCTTCCACTTTTGTATCATTTAATTTGATTTAAAAATACGAGTAAAACTCAAAGTGAAGAAATCAAAGTTCTATTGATTCTGATAGGCTCATGTCAAATGAATCCTTTTCTTCAAACTTTCATTGAATATAAAAGCTCTGTATAGGAATCCCAGGAAAGTAATGGGTTTTTCAATGCTGAAATAGAAATCAATTCAATTTTCTGTATTTTTGAATCTATATTGAATAACACATTGACCGTTTGTATATTTTTATTGGGTCGGTCGTGGTAAAATGTTTACCCAGATATTATAAGGACATGGGGATGTGACGTATCCCACTGGGATCAATATCATTTGCAAAAGGATACAAAATTCCCTTTAAAGTCTGAAAAGAAAGTTTAAGTATACCACGTTCTACAAACGTACCTTTCTTCCCTCAACATTTCTCTTTCTGTGAATTAAAATCAAGAAGAAGAAAAGCAAACATAAAAATCAAAGGAAATCATGACCAAGGTCCGTTTAATGGTCAAACACTTGTTTTATACCGTGTTCGAATATGGAACATGCGGAACGGATATTGAAAAGCGGAAAAGGAAAGGAAAAACCTATCGAGTTTGCACGAGTAAGACGGCCACTTCATCTTTAATGGGGTGAAAATGTTGTTTTTTTTTTCTTTTTTTTTTAAATGAATCCTAAAGCGCTCATTGAATTTAAATCTTCGGATTTTCATATGACTAACATGTGATGTTTACTTAATAAGGAAATGAACATGGTTTAAGTTAAGATATCCTTACAATAAAGTAAGATTTATACTTTTGGGACACATTATTGGGAATTGTGTGTTTGGTTCGGTGAATCTTTTGAATAGAATTTTCTTGTCCGAAATTTGTTTACTTATTGATTGTGAATTCGATTGACATTTTATTAAATATGTATTAAATATTTAGATTATTCATTTTATTGTCTTTTTTATTTGGAACGTTTCAGAAATCGGGGTTTTTATTAAGTTTGTCATTGCAACAATGGAAGATATTCTTATCACAAAAAATGTATTGACTTAGTAAAGTTGAATTGATTATCTGTAAAGGATGAGTTTTTAAATCATTCACGTTTTTAATATGTTAAAGACACAATTTCTCATTTTATTGATAATGAAACAGCTTAAAGTTCTTTAACAAGCCCTGATCAGTACCATAACCTTTTCTTTTAAGGCATTTAGGTATAGAAACTACCCTTTAAAAACAAATAATTCAATTAATACAATTTATACATATGTAGTGTAGGTATCATTAAAAAAAAATTGTTAGCCCCATACCAAAATTTCTAAAAAATTATTCATGCAATTAAATTATAATTTGTAAATTTTTTTTTACCTTGAAACGCAGACATTTTATTTTTCAAGGCTTTGGCTCTTCTTCTCGCTTCCTTCTTTCTTGCACAGAAAAGTGTTTTTTATATATTGTTTTGTTTGTCTCATGGTATAACATCTAAAAAACAGACAAAAGAATAAAATATAAGGTTCATTTAAGTTCAAGATGACCTTCTAAAGTACATATAAATCTGTTCCTAAAAATATAGAACTTTTGTTTTCATAATAAAAAGAAATAGATAAGATGACTTAAACAAAAAACAAAGATAAGGCATCTATGGTAATGTAAGAAGTAAATTAGGGTTTTTCTCCTTTTATATGTCTTATGGTTTATAAATTTATTTGCTTGGAAAATATAACTTGATTTTTTTTAAACAATAATGTTTTTTTTAGTATTTGTCATGTAAAACTATATTATTAATTCTTTTATTGGAGAAAAAGTTCTTTGATGTAATACTTATATAGGAATAGCGAAGTAAAATGCCATTAACTTTGAAATAACTATTAACTTTGAAAATTAATTAATTACAAAACTTTGAGAAAAGAAATTAAACACATAAAGACGAAAAAGTAAATAATATTTAAAAACTCGATAAAAAGAATTATTTTATTCATATAGAGTTTTTTCTAGAGTACAAAAAAGTTCATAGCAGCACAAAATGTTTTTAAAAAACTCACCGACATAATTTTAACAAATTCCATTCTTAACTTTTAAAAATAGTTTCATCAAACACTTTTTACTTTGCCACTTTGCAATTTTACTTTGGAAATTACTTTTCATGAAACTCAAATTTGGAAAGACGAAATTATTGAATTGCAAAGTTTTTCTTTTTGTTTCAACAAACAATAAACAATGCAAATAATATTTAAGAATTTGGAAAGCTTTTCAGTTATATGCAGAGAGAAATTTTCATTTGCAAAAAGAAGAGTATCTTTTGGAAAGTTGTCCAAAACCAATAAAAAAAAAGAGGCTGGGATGAGACCCACACTGATAACTTCCCATCCCGTCTCTCGATTTGTCTTTGCTTAAAAGGTTTGTAGGTTTTCGTGTTTTGTTAAAAAAAGTTGTCACTTGAATTATTCTTAAAAATTTAAAATTTACCAACAATATTTTGCATATGATGAGTTTGGTTTCAAAATCTATTTTTGTTAACAAGATTTTTAGTCGAAACCCAATTTTTACCAATTTTAGTAGCATTTCCTAAAAGTTTGTAGTTCTTATATAAACAAATACAAATTAGATGAATTAAATTAATTTGAAGTCAATATTTTTAATTTTTAAAAAGATATTTAAGTCGAAAGTTAATTTTTACCAAGTTTTAGTATTGTTTGTTTTTTAGTTTTTTATTTTTTATAAGAAAACTGTCAATTCGATTTTTCTAAAAATTTTACCGAATGATGAAAACAATATTTCTTATAAGACAAAATTAATTTGAAGCCATTAACCAAAGTTAATGGTTGAAAAGATATTTGAGTGGAAAATCAATGTTTACCAACTTTTAGTAATGTTTTTTTTTTTTAGTTTTTTATAAAAAAAAACTGTCAACTGTTTTTCTCAAAATTTTACCAGATGTTAAAAACGTTATTCTTCGTTGCACAAAATTATTTTGGAGATAAAATAATTTTTTGTTCGTAAAATATTCAAGATGACAAATATTTGTTTTAAGTTTTTTTGATTTATAAAAAAATTCTTGATTGAATTTTTTTCCAAAAATATACTAGTTTGGTATCACGTTTAAATACGTAATTGAAAATTTAATTCAAGTCTCTAACGTTATTGGTTCGTGAGATAATCAGGGTTAACCAAAATTTTCACAATTTTTTAACATTGCTGTGGTAAAAAAGCACCCACTAAATTTTTTTGAGAGTCCTTTAAAAAATAAATAATAGTTAAAAAGACGAATTTATCAAAAAACATACCTCCTCCAAAAGTAACCGTTTGTAATTGGTCCGTACTTTTTTAAAAAGGACGTTAGTGAGGCGGTCTAGAGCGTCTAGAGCGAGCACTACATAACGATATTAACTAATTTCTTATGGCCCAAATTGAACCATATGGACCTAAACGACATGTGGTTTCAGCAGGACGGTCTACGTGCCACACAGCAAACGCCACGACACCTACATACACACAATATCTACCCGAGTTTATTGAAAAACCCTATTCGAAAATTGTTACATAGTAGATACATTTTGCAGGCTTGAATCTTCTCAAAACAGAAAGAAAAAAGTTTTAATGTTAATGTATAAAGTACTTTATTTAAAGATTTTAAATAAATCGACTGGAATAAATGAATTTAAAATATATTAATTCATTTTTAATTTAATATTTAAGACATAATTAAGATTTGTTGACACTATTTTTGGGATGTAATAAACTTTTTAGATCTTGCTTTGAAACAAACATTCAAGTTGTTGTATCGAACTGGTATGTTTCTGATGTTTGCTCCATCAAACCGATATAGCATAGAACTTTAAGGTCAGGAGCGTATGGCACAATTTGAAAATTGCAGTTTTTTTTATTATAATAAAATATAAAAGTGTACCGTCTTAAAGTTAAATAATATAACAATATAATGGACACTGAATATTTGTTCTAAAGCTTATTCTAAAAAGTTGTAATTTCTACATATTATAATTTTACATTTTACGGGGTAGGATAGCGTGATGGTTAGTGCCATACCAGAGGTACTGCCTCTTGCAACGAATTGCGAATCCTCCAAGAGTAATTCTTGTCATGAAAAGTGCTTTCTCAATTTAGATGTTAGGATTCGGCTTAAAACTGTAGGTCCCCTCTATCCCTGACAACATTACTCGCACACAGGAATGATTGGGAGTTGTAAGTCACAAGGCCCTAGTTTTCAACGGACTGTTGCACCACCTAATTTATTTATTTTGAATTATTTGAAATAGAATGCGTATACGCCCGAGTGTACACCTTGAATATTTAATCGTTGTTTTCGTTTTACAATAAAACTACGGTTTTATTATTGTATTTAACATGAAGTTATCATGACCACAGTTGGAACTAGTAATAGTTTAAGTTTGTTTATTTACTAGTTAATGTTGCAATCAAGATTTATTGATTCTTTAAAATAATGAGGTGTCAATTTCTATTTCATAGCTTAACTGCGCTCCTGAAGTCAAGTTACATTTTATATGGATTTGCATATTTGCAATTGCGGATCTCGCGTTTGGGGCAAAAATCCATTAACCTATCTTGACCAAAATAATGTATCCCAAGTTTTTATTTATCTGTTTATTTTTTTTTTTTATTAATATATATATATATGTATTTATTTATTTATTTTGTCTGTACAGAATTATTTATTTATTTTGTCTGTACAAAATTATTTATTTATTTTGTCTGTACAAAATTATTTGTTATTTTGTATGTAGTTATTTATTAACTTTTTATTTTACTTGTAAAGCATTTTTGAGATTAGCGTTTTTCGATGCTTCCCAGCCTCCTATTCTCTCCAATCTTGGATAACCATGTTTCTTGACAATTTGAAGAAGGTTTTTTTTGTAGCTTTTTCCTTCGATTGTTTCATTATGTTAAGCTGTGATAATTTATATAAAATTGTTATTTTTTTTCAGAAGTAAAGTAGGGTTATACTAAATTTCTGTAAATTGTGCAATATATCGGGTGATTTTTTAAGAGCTTGAGAACTTTTTTTTAAAAAAAATGCATAAAATTTGCAAAATCTCATCGATTCTTTATTTGAAACGTTAGATTGGTCCATGACATTTACTTTTTGAAGATAATTTCATTTAAATGTTGACCGCGGCTGCGTCTTAGGTGGTCCATTCGGAAAGTCCAATTTTGGGTAACTTTTTCGAGCATTTCGGCCGGAATAGCCCGAATTTCTTCGGAAATGTTGTCCTCCAAAGCTGGAATAGTTGCTGGCTTATTTGTGTAGACTTTAGACTTGACGTAGCCCCACAAAAAATAGTCTAAAGGCGTCAAATCGCATGATCTTGGTGGCCAACTTACCGGTCCATTCCTTGAGATGAATTGTTCTCCGAAGTTTTCCCTCAAAATGGCCATAGAATTGCGAGCTGTGTGGCATGTAGCGCCATCTTGTTGAAACCACATGTCAACCAAGTTCAGTTCTTCCATTTTTGGCAACAAAAAGTTTGTTAGCATTGAACGATAGCGATCGCCATTCACCGTAAAGTTGCGTCCAACAGCATCTTTGAAAAAATACGGTCCAATGATTCCACCAGCGTACAAACCACACCAAACAGTGCATTTTTCGGGATGCATGGGCAGTTCTTGAATGGCTTCTGGTTGCTCTTCACTCCAAATGCGGCAATTTTGCTTATTTACGTAGCCATTCAACCAGAAATGAGCCTCATCGCTGAACAAAATTTGTCGATAAAAAAGCGGATTTTCTGCTAACTTTTCTAGGGCCCATTCACTGAAAATTCGACGTTGTGGCAGATCGTTTGGCTTCAGTTCTTGCACGAGCTGTATTTTATACGGTTTTACACCAAGATCTTTGCGTAAAATCTTCCATGTGGTCGAATAACACAAACCCAATTGCTGCGAACGGCGACGAATCGACATTTCACGGTCTTCAGCAACACTCTCAGAAACAGACGCAATATTCTCTTCGTGTGGTTGGTTTAATGTCCAATAAAGTAAACTGAGTGCGAAACTTGGTCACAATCGCATTAATTGTTTGCTCACTTGGTCGATTATGTAGACCATAAATCGGACGTAAAGCGCGAAACACATTTCGAACCGAACACTGATTTTGGTAATAAAATTCAATGATTTGCAAGCGTTGCTCGTTAATAAGTCTATTTATGATGAAATGTCAAAGTATACTGAGCATCTTTCTCTTTGACACCATGTCTGAAATCCCGCGTGATCTGTCAAATACTAATGCATGAAAATCCTAACCTCAAAAAAATCACCCATTAGTTATAAGAAAAATGTAAATAATTACTGCTACAATAAAATAAAAATATTAAATGTATCCCAAGCTCATTTCGAACAATTCGTTGATAATAAAATAAATATTGTTACAATTTTGCGTTTATTTGAATAAAATAGTATTTTTGGGGTTGGTTTTTAAATTTTAAGTAAGTTAGAAACTGAGTAATTTTCGAATTAAAATTAATTTGGATCTTTCAAAAAATGTATTGATTTATTATTATACATACATAAATAACTAAAAACGTTTATTTGAACCAATTTTGGATTTTTTAAGACTAGCCTGTAAAGAACGATCCATTATGTAACGTGACTATTGAAATTCATTTTCATGAAGAGGAAGATATCAGCAGTACAAGGTTTTTGCATAATCAGCGTTCTGTGCGGACAAAAAAAAATGGTTAAAGCTCCTAGAAAAAGATGTATTTGGTAACTGTACCGAAACTTTTTAGAACTGTTCTTTTTCGACAAATTGCTGACCCTAGGTGGAACCTCAGATCCATAGAATATTCAAACCAACAAATTTGCAATTGGTCCTCAACATGCAATTTCTACCAACATCAATCTCTAAACTTTAATTGTTTTTATTTAAGAAAAACTATTTGTCAACTAAATTAAAATTTCAAATTCTTTCCCGTCAGTAGAAGGACACGTTCCGTTCATTGCGATAAACTACATGTCACAAAAACGTCTCACATAAACCCATTAACGTGTTGACAGCATTTTTCATTGACGATTGCACGGCCAGCAGCGGGCGTGGCAACCTTGGGACAGATTTCTCTCGAAATCTGTTCTCAGTACTTGTTAGCAAATAGAAGTTTTATAGGTACATACTTGTTTAAATAAAAATAAAAATGTATTCAAAGTAAAATTACCTGTCCACTGTCCAGTCCAAAGCTAATCTAATAAACAACTATTTTAACATTTAAAACGGCTTGATTAAACTTCAAACGATTTTTTCTTTTTAAATATCTGAACTTGAGAGTCTTGACATTTAGAATCTGATGGCATACAGAATATAGTTTAAATTAGAAATAAACCGTATATGTTTCTGTATATAAAATGTAACAAAATAACGCTTTGATCGATTTTGTTCTAAAGTGCTTAGGGCTGAATAAATAAAATTTCGTATACATATGCAATCACAAATTCTTGGAAAATATAATAAAAACTAAATTGGAATTTTTGTTTTTCAGCTTTAAGCCCCGCCGCCAGTGCACGGTAGATTGACAGAAAGCTAAGCACATGTTTGGGATCGATTGCAAATGTTAGAACTTTTTCAAATTGCATTTTATCATACGACCAATAACCACAGGAATTTTACCTGCCACGCAGTTATTCGAGTGTTTGTATCCAGAATCTGTGCATGTTTTTCATTAAAATTAATTATAATTTTCTCAATGGGAAAATAACAATATTTGTTGTTGTAATCTGTTGTTATTCTACCTTATGAATAACAAAAAATTGTTTGTTTTCATATTCAAGATTAATATCGACTTCTTTCATTAAAATAATGAATCTCTGTCTATACATATACAAAAATCATCCCCTGTAGTCAGTCCATCAGTATATTGTTGATAAACTTGTATGACCAAGGTCAAAAGTTTAATTGAATTCTAAAGAGAAGCCCTTTGGAGATTCTAACCTTGTAATTAAATTGCTGTGGTTTCTTATATTGCTTGCTCGTTTTGTGGGTATGTTTAATTTGCCCGACTATAGAGAATGAACTTTTAATGAAATTGACACATGGAAAGATATAAAATTCTTCTTAATTTGTCTCAAGCTATAAAATCCACAAACTCTCCTTCAACAATTATTCAAAGTTAACTTCCTTTGAATTAACAACATCGTAAACAAGAAGCTTAGAAAATTGTATAAAAATATTATTTGGAACTGTGTAGAATGGGAAAATAGTTGAAGTCTCAATTAGCGTTGTGGATAAGTTTTTATTTACAATTTTTGTGGTACATAAAAATTCAATAAATTTAACTTAAACTTAAAGTAGAACTTCTTACGGAAATATTACAATTTTCAAGCAGATTTTGTAAAAATAGTGCACCAGCTGAGAAAGATTTATATTTAGTCTATGCTTACGATTGGAATCCTGTCTGGCTTTTCTCCAGACGCATTTAATAAGGCTGATAGAGAGTGGAGGTAAACATAGATTATATTGAAATATTTATTTTGGTATTCAACATAAGAATATTTTACGTTTTTGAAGTAATAATAAAATCAAAACAGTCAAATTTCTTGTTTGCGTGAATCTAATGACATCATTCAAATGCCCGCCTCGGCTTCTTACGGTGACACGTATCCGAGTGGTCCAATTTTCAATGACACTTTCGCATAGATCTGGCTGAATTTGAGCGATGGCCTGTGTTATGTTCACCTTTAGGACATCGGTCGATTGTGGTTTATTTGCATAGACCTGCGATTTCAAGAAACCCCACAGGAAAAAGTCTGGCGGGGTCGAATCGCATGACCTTGGTGTCAATTATGGCGTTTGCTGTGTGGCCGGTAGCGCCGTCCTGCCTGGAACCACATGACGTCTAGGTCCATATGGTTCAAATTGGGCCATAAGAAATTAGTTACCATCGTTATGTAACGTCGTTTTCAAAAGAGTACGGATCAATTACGCCGCCGCCGCGGTGTGGCCCGTTTTGAAAAAATCATATCTCCTAAACGAATAAAGATATTGCTTTAATTTTTTTGATCTTGAAAGAAATTTCCAAGGCTATACAAATTGTGACTTTAAAAAAAAATGTGTACAGGGGTGTTTCAGAAATTTGTGTTAAAATAAAAAGTTTTAACAAAGGTGATAAACATAGAGGTATTTTAATATGCAATCGTCAAAATCAATTTTTTAAGTAATTTAAGTGAAATGAAACAGTAGAGCAAAAAGAAAAAGGACCAATTCGAGTGAAAAAGTGGGAAAAAAAGTTTTTTTTTTTTAATTTTAAGGAATTTGTTTTTATTTTCCAGTATTCAAGAATGCATAATGTATTTTGTATATTGATTCATCTATGTTTTAACCTTAAATCTTATCAATAAATTCTTAATCCTTATCAATAAAAGTACCTGATCATAATTCAATCGTACCCGAAAACAAATGCATTATTTAAAATTTTTAATTACAGGATTTGAAAATCTTGGGTAATAAACAAAAAATAAAAATGATTTATTTTTTAAAATAAAATTATCTTTTTAAATCCACCACATACAAAACAAATAAATCCATAAAAAAGAATTTTCCTTAAAAAAAAGAGGGGAAAAAAATGACTGACTTCATCAATTCAAATCTCCCTAGTTTAGTTCGATGCAAAATGACGCAGTTGATCTTTTGGATTTATGTTAAGAAATATGTAAGAATTCTGAATCAGTTGAGATCTTAGCACCACTCATTGAATCTTTTTTTTCTATACAATTTGAAGTCGAAAAAGTGTGCAAAAAGTAGTGTTTCCAAAAACATTAAATTAAACAATTAAAACATTTTTTTTTTATTATCGATCTAAATAATGGCAATGCATAATTATGAAAACAAGAAAGCGTTTCGAAGCCCTTTTTCTAGTTTTTAAATTAAAAGTTAAAAAAAAAAATAAAAAAAATTATCATCATAAAAAATCTTCAACTTTGGCCTGCTCTATAAGGCACACCAATAACCCAAATTGAATAATTTTTTCGATTGAACGTACGGGTGTTGGCTGATTGTTTACTGAACCGGTCGTCTCAAATTTGGCCACCAAACGTTGAAGAGTCGACTGTGAAGGGCCACCACGTTTACCGTAAAATGGGCGCAATGCGAGCAACGTTTGCGTTAACCAACGCTCATTTTGATAATAAAGTTTTATTATTTAAACGTGCTGTTCAATCGTGTAACTTGCCATGATGATTTGGCATGAAAGACTGAATAATATAGAATTGATTTGACAGATATCACCAAAACAAAATGGCCGCCACTGGGCGCCAAAATCTACCCGCTCCAATTGAAAAACCCTTTAGTACTTTTACTTTTTTAATATCATTGCTAACAAATTAGTTCTACGTCAAAATTCGTTTTGAAGTAGATTCAAGTGTTTGGTCAATAAACTTTAATGACAATAAAAACATGATTGACTTGAAACCCCTTTTAAACTTTTCTTCATGTTTGAAAATGTAAAATCCTTTAACCCATAATTACAAAAAAAGTGTTGGCTTAGTGTAAAAATACAAAATAACAATTTTTAGAACATATATTTTTATCGATGGTGCTATGATCGAATTTAAATAATATTTGAGCTCATTCTGGTAAATCTGATTTTTGTTTCAATATCCTTATAACTTTTTTACATTCTATCAGCAACAAATTGCCTGAATATATGTACAGAGATATCGTGCCACAATGCAATCAAATTGCATTTCATGGAAATAGGTTGGTAGACAATTATTGCATTCTTCGAAAACGTAGATTCAGTTCTTGATAATTTTGAAATTGGATATTGACTTGAAAATAATAATTTATAAACTTTTGAATTTAAATGTGTTTAACATTTAACATTTTCTTTGCCTGCTAACTTTATTGTAATGCATATTAATTGAGATTATGTCCTTTTGTAATTTATTATTTAATGAAACACAAGAATCATTACAAATGTTAAATGTTTTGAAAAATTCAATAAGAGTTTTGTGTTATTTAACATATTTGTACTAGTTTGAAAAAGGTAACAAAATGTCATTTAACTAATATATCTATCTACAGCCAAAGACAAATGATATATAATAATTATTTTAGAGTGTTGGCGTTTAATATGTATTGTACAAAGTTCAAGTTTAGGTACTTCGGAAAAAAATAAGTAAATATTAACAATAAAAATATCAGCAAGACAAACACTACCAAGAAAATTAAAGTAACTGTAGTACCCGTGGCGTGGTGGTTAGTGCGTTAGACTGGCATGCCAGAGGTCTTGGGTTCAAACAATACCTGTGCCATCTACAGTTTTTTTTGCGGGCACTGCCTCTTGAGAGGAATTGACAAATGAAAAGTGTTTTCTCAAATTATCCGTTCAGATTCAGCTTAAAAATTGTAGGTCCCCTCCATTCCTAGCAACATTAACTCGCACACAGGAATAGTTGAGAGTTGTAAGTCACTAGGTCCTATGCCCTAGTTCTCAACGGACTGTTGCGCCACATAATTTATTTTATTTATAAACTAAAGTAATTAAAAAAATTAATTTGAGAATTTATTTAGTCATTTTAATAGTATTTAAGGAACGTACAGAGAAATAATATTTAAAAAAAAAGTTTATTTTACATAAAGTGTGGTTAAGTTTTAAGGGCCGATGTTGATTTTTGATTAAACACTAATCATTGTAACTATGTAATAGTTGAATATGTAATAGTTCAATTATGAATGAAACAAAATACTGATCAAGTGGTCGACACGACCTCGGTTGCACCCCTCCAACCGATGGTCCAAATTTTCGATGACGTTGAGTCATAATTGAGGTTCTATGCTGTTAATGTGCCAAATTTTCTCACCTTTTAGCTCCTGAATTGTTGCTGGCTTATCGACGTACACCTTTTCTTTCAAAAAACCCTAAAAAAGAAGTCCCACGGTGTCAGATCATATGATTTTGGCGGACAATTGACACCGTCACAACGTGAGAAAATACAGCCATTGAATTTGTCAAGCGAAAAAGCCATTGCGTAATTGACGAATCCACTGAGCAGAAAATGTGTTTCATCACTGAAGATGATTTTCTTTGGAAATTGATCATCCTCTATTGCGATTTCTTGCCACCATTCTGACCATTGACGACGACGCTTGAAATAGTCTAGAGGCTTTAGCTCTTGAGTCAATTGCAACTTGTATGCGTGTAAATGCAAGTTATTAACAATGAGCGTGAGAGGTGCAATCGTTGGGCACGACGACGAGTTGAGGTGGACGGCTTCTCCACCACACTATCGCGAACAGCAGCAACATTTTCTGCGGTACGAGCTTTACGAGCATAAACCGGTATTTTCTCATCTCCTACAGGCCCGGTTAGCTTAAATTTGTGCATGATTTTTCCGATTAAAAGCTCATTTGGACGATTAAATTAAGCGAAAGAATCATATGCATTTCGAACTTTTGAACGCTCGTTTTCATAATATTCCTGAATAACTTTAACGCTATGCTGGACTTTGCATCTTTATATAGCTACTAAAATTGAGTTTGTCTACAATTGAGAAATGTCAAATGAAATGAAGAACAAAACTTGACGCCAAGGTTTGGTTCACATTCAACATCGGCCCATAAAATTTAACCATCCTTTATAAGAGATCCCCTCCCCTGAGCTTCATTACTTTGGTTATTTCATACAAATCGGCCCTGACATTACATTCTACACTGCTTTCCTAAAAAATGTTTTATCACAAAACTGTTCTAAGCTGTAACGCTAAGGAAATTTCAAATTTAAAGAAAGACAGCTGAAGCTGAATAGAAGTTCAGTTGCTTAAAGACCAAAAAACCCCGAATTTTAAAATGCTTAAATTTCCCCGCAACCATAGACATTGTTTTCGTCGCGCCAACCACTATATTATTATAATAACGTGTTTCTTTTTTACACCCCAAAAATGTTGCACAATGTATAAAAGAAAATCCATTCTGGCAAAATGTCAATACAACGTTGATAAATTTAATTTTATTGCTATTGTTCCTATTTCTTTGTATTTTCTTCGTTTTTCAAATATAAAACAAACCAAATCAAAAACATGTTTTTCCACTATATAATCGAGTATATACCTATGTATAGAAATACATAATATAAAAACTGATTTTCTTCCTTAGAAATAATATTTGTATTTGCTTTGGTTCGTATAAAAGGAAGTCAATCACACTCGTTTGGTTGAGCACAAACGAGCACTTTCTATAAGAATTTCCGCTTCCGAATTCCGATAAAAGAACAAATTATTTTGTATGACTTATGAGACATTCTTTCTTTAAACTTAAACATATAAGAAAACTGATTTGAAGACCTAAGAAATTTAATAGGCTTTAATTGTACAAACAAAAGAAAGCAGTGAGAACAAATTTTGGTCATTAATATTTTTTCCTGAAGCAGTCAATACAAATTTTAATATTTCGAATCTAACAAAATATTGCTTTTTTCACTTATTTTTTAAAACATTTTCAACATTTTAACTTAAAAACTTAAGTTACTTAATAAACATAGTAATCCTACTGTCAAATTATCAAGTTTGTATAGCTTGACACTCTATTTACGTTTTAGACTGATAATTTTGGAAGAATATTTCTTTCTTTTAGTTTAGAGCGAAGACAAGCGAAATACTTGATGAAAAAAATCTAACATTGAAGGCATACCTACAATTGTTTGCGTTTAAGAATACATTTTTAAATCTCAGCTCACTAGAAGAGTCCACCGACAAGAAGAGTTTTAATTCTACAGTTTATAAAAGTGTACGTACATATGTATGTACATATGTATGTACATAAGGATTGAAATTCAATAAAGCTAGAAGAGCAGGATTATCAGATGATTTGAAATGGGAATATGGAAAGACCACTTCTTCAAGTTATATAACAGCAATGACGAACCGAATTCCGCAGTAAGGGAGATAGAACCACTCAACCTAGGCGACGCAGATCAACAATTCCATCTACCCGACCTCGACGAAGTGAAGATAGCTATGTATGTATATCTAAACTGAAGTCAAGCAAAGCTGCTGGGGATGACGGCATCGCTGCCGAACTATTCAAAGCAGCAGGCGATGACTTAGTAGGAAGCATGCACCAACTCATCTGCAAAATATGGTCGGAAGAAAGCATGCCCAATGAGTGGAATCAGCATAGTGTGCCCGATACATAAGAAAGGAGACCCTCTAAATTGCTCCAACTACAGAGGCATCAGTCTCTATAACATTGCATATAAGATCCTCTCTGCCGTATTATGTGTACGTCTGAAGCCGTTCGTCGACAACCTGATTGGTCCTTATCAGTGTGGCTTTAGACCAGGAAAGTCCACTATCGACCAAATATTCACACTACGGCAGATCTTGGAAAAAACCCAGGAACTTCAAATCGATACCCACCATCTCTTTATCGATTTTAAACAACATCTATAGGGAAGAGCTCTACAGAGCAATGTCTAGTTTTGGCATCCCTGTCAAACTTATCCGTTTGTGCAGAATGACGATGGAGAATGTACGCTGCTCTATCAAGGTCGAAAGAGATCTCACCGATGCATTTGATGTCAAAAAAGGTTTTAGACAAGGCGATGCACATGCACAACTCATCGGTCAACACTAGAGGTACAATTTTCCAAAGGTTCATCCAATTACTCGGATACGCTGATGATATTGACATAATAGGAAGATCAAAGCGTGATGTCAGTGTAGCGTTTTTGAGCATTGCGACGGAAGCGAAGAAGGTGGTCAATGAGGGTAAGACCAAGTATAAGCTGTCATCAAAAAGTGACATTGAACTACGACGTCTTGGACAAAACGTCACCATGGACAGTTATAACTTTGAGGTATCTAAGGACTTTGTCTACACCGCTATTAACACAGACAACGACATCAGTGCTGAAATCAAACGAAGAATAACTCTTGCAAATCGCTGCTTCTTTGAACTTAGAATGCAATTGGGTAGTCTCTCGAGCATCTTAAATCACCACCTATAAGACACTCATCATCCCGGTTCTCACTTATGGCGCTGAGGCCTGGTCCCTGTCAAAGAAAGATGAGAGCGTCTTAGGATGCTTCGAGAGAAAAATTCTTCGGGTGATTTTGGTCCCGTACGACGAACTGTACGGGCTGTACAGTGTACAGGGACACTGACCTATGTAGTTAACAGAATTGAAGTCCAACGGCTTAGATGGCTAGGTCATGTAGAGCAAATGGACATCAACTCTCCAGCCCGGAAGGTCTTCGAATCCAATCCCGAGGGGCGGGGCAGTAGAGGAAGACCGCGACTCAGGTGGCGCACGCAGGACGCAGGTGGGTGAAGACCTCAACCAACTTGGCGTGCGAAACTGGAGACCGAGGGACCGAGCTGGCTGGAGACGCATGTTGGTTGAGGCCCAGGTCCGCCCGGACTGTAGCGCCACCTTAAGTAAGTTAGTAAGATTTTAATATTTGGAAAATTAAATTTAATGTTTTTTTGTGATCTACTACAAATTTTAAGAGACATACATACGTAGATCTCAACCATAGTGTTGAATCTGATGATACGAAACCAACAGCTCCAGCTGTAAGGATTACATTAGCGCTCGTTTGGAAAATATGGAATCGTTTAGAAGAGTTGGACCCTAGAAACCAAGAAACACACAAAAATTGTAGTGTAAAGTGTAAAATAAAGAAATTTATTAAAAAGAATTTTAAATGTTTGCCTTCTTCGAATAGAGTTAAAGGTTTCTAATTTGGAAAAGGTTAGGATTTTTAATGATGAGCTTATGACTGAAAGCCGACATAGAAATATCGGGTATTCCAATAGGGACTTGCACCTTTTTATTTAATTTAAGAACGTGTGCCCCTTCAATAATCATCAAATTGTCATTGTCAGTTTGTTCAGTAAACTTGACATTATTATTGTGGTAAAGTACGCAAAAGGAATAGAGAGCGTTAACTTCAATTTTCTGTCCTTATTCTCGTTCTAGTACACAGGCAATTATAAATTTAGAGCAAAAATTTGAATCTGCATATTAGGTGTGCGATGTTGCCGTATCATTGAGACAATTGATTTGTTGAAGTGTCAAAAATATTGCTGCCGTCCGTTACAAACGATCCAAATAAATCAATTTTACGGCTCGAAAATTGGGCATCGCTCAGATCACATTATGGAGTAGTTGAGTAAATATCTTGATTTAAAACCATGAAAGATCAAGCTGGCTTAAGAATTAAAGTCGATAGGACATTTGAAGCGACAACGTTTGTTCTCCCATTGATCTCTGCAGAAGATACTCAAAAATTTTTGATGAATTTCATCACAAAACTATCTTCAATGTCGAAGCACATTTTTGGCTTAATCAATTCGTCAATAAGCAAAGTATTCGGTATTGGTCTGGTGAAAATTCACATTTGCTTCATGAATCACCACTTCTTCTGGTGGCGTTATTGTGCCATATTTTATCGTCAGCAATAACTATCATCACGTTACTATGAATAGCGCCACGATTACAGATTATTGTTGAACCAAATTAGGAGATATGGATTTGGACGACATGTGGTTTCAACAGGATGGTGTCACAAGCCAAACACTTAACAATCGATTTACCGAAGGTGTACTTTGCGAGCGTGTTATCTCAAGAAATAGGCCAGTCGATTAGTGCCTTTTTTCATGCGATTTAACGTCTATAGCCTGTTTTTTTTGGTTTAGTAATTGGTTTATGCCAACAAACGTTGGAAGAGCTTAGAGCCAAAACTGACTGCAAAATAGCGGTCCTTGCGGTCAAAATGTGTGGCCGACCTATCAAGTCCAACGAATCAACCGCTGAAGAGTGAAGACATGTCCTCAGTGGCCAAATAAACGAAATTGAGTTAAATTCATACATTTTTTGGTTTTACCTGATAAGACATTTTTTGAAATATCTCAAATCGAAATGAAATGTTGTCAAGTCGTTATTGAAAAAACCCATACCAGTTATCAAGAAACTGAAAAGCCGATTAAGCATTCATCCCATTGATAAACTGTTAACAGCTTGTTGTGATTTTTTTAAGATTCAATTAAATATTACTAATAACGTCCTGCATACCTTGTATTTTTTCAACATATTTTTTTGTAGCGTATTAACCTTTTAAAGTAAGCCGATATTTAATATCAATGGAGACATCTTTAAGAGTCAAATTATCAGTAATGAACTGCAAATTTGGGTGAACAGGTTTCGTTAGCAAGGAAAATATTCAAGAAACACCAGTTCGTTACCAAAAAATGTTCTCAACGGACTGTTGCGCCACATAATTTATTTTATTTATAAACTAAAGTAATTAAAAAAATTAATTTGAGAATTTATTTAGTCATTTTAATAGTATTTAAGGAACGTACAGAGAAATAATATTTAAAAAAAAAGTTTATTTTACATAAAGTGTGGTTAAGTTTTAAGGGCCGATGTTGATTTTTGATTAAACACTAATCATTGTAACTATGTAATAGTTGAATATGTAATAGTTCAATTATGAATGAAACAAAATACTGATCAAGTGGTCGACACGACCTCGGTTGCACCCCTCCAACCGATGGTCCAAATTTTCGATGACGTTGAGTCATAATTGAGGTTCTATGCTGTTAATGTGCCAAATTTTCTCACCTTTTAGCTCCTGAATTGTTGCTGGCTTATCGACGTACACCTTTTCTTTCAAAAAACCCTAAAAAAGAAGTCCCACGGTGTCAGATCATATGATTTTGGCGGACAATTGACACCGTCACAACGTGAGAAAATACAGCCATTGAATTTGTCAAGCGAAAAAGCCATTGCGTAATTGACGAATCCACTGAGCAGAAAATGTGTTTCATCACTGAAGATGATTTTCTTTGGAAATTGATCATCCTCTATTGCGATTTCTTGCCACCATTCTGACCATTGACGACGACGCTTGAAATAGTCTAGAGGCTTTAGCTCTTGAGTCAATTGCAACTTGTATGCGTGTAAATGCAAGTTATTAACAATGAGCGTGAGAGGTGCAATCGTTGGGCACGACGACGAGTTGAGGTGGACGGCTTCTCCACCACACTATCGCGAACAGCAGCAACATTTTCTGCGGTACGAGCTTTACGAGCATAAACCGGTATTTTCTCATCTCCTACAGGCCCGGTTAGCTTAAATTTGTGCATGATTTTTCCGATTAAAAGCTCATTTGGACGATTAAATTAAGCGAAAGAATCATATGCATTTCGAACTTTTGAACGCTCGTTTTCATAATATTCCTGAATAACTTTAACGCTATGCTGGACTTTGCATCTTTATATAGCTAAAATTGAGTTTGTCTACAATTGAGAAATGTCAAATGAAATGAAGAACAAAACTTGACGCCAAGGTTTGGTTCACATTCAACATCGGCCCATAAAATTTAACCATCCTTTATAAGAGATCCCCTCCCCTGAGCTTCATTACTTTGGTTATTTCATACAAATCGGCCCTGACATTACATTCTACACTGCTTTCCTAAAAAATGTTTTATCACAAAACTGTTCTAAGCTGTAACGCTAAGGAAATTTCAAATTTAAAGAAAGACAGCTGAAGCTGAATAGAAGTTCAGTTGCTTAAAGACCAAAAAACCCCGAATTTTAAAATGCTTAAATTTCCCTGCAACCATAGACATTGTTTTCGTCGCGCCAACCACTATATTATTATAATAACGTGTTTCTTTTTTACACCCCAAAAATGTTGCACAATGTATAAAAGAAAATCCATTCTGGCAAAATGTCAATACAACGTTGATAAATTTAGTTTTATTGCTATTGTTCCTATTTCTTTGTATTTTCTTCGTTTTTCAAATATAAAACAAACCAAATCAAAAACATGTTTTTCCACTATATAATCGAGTATATACCTATGTATAGAAATACATAATATAAAAACTGATTTTCTTCCTTAGAAATAATATTTGTATTTGCTTTGGTTCGTATAAAAGGAAGTCAATCACACTCGTTTGGTTGAGCACAAACGAGCACTTTCTATAAGAATTTCCGCTTCCGAATTCCGATAAAAGAACAAATTATTTTGTATGACTTATGAGACATTCTTTCTTTAAACTTAAACATATAAGAAAACTGATTTGAAGACCTAAGAAATTTAATAGGCTTTAATTGTACAAACAAAAGAAAGCAGTGAGAACAAATTTTGGTCATTAATATTTTTTCCTGAAGCAGTCAATACAAATTTTAATATTTCGAATCTAACAAAATATTGCTTTTTTCACTTATTTTTTAAAACATTTTCAACATTTTAACTTAAAAACTTAAGTTACTTAATAAACATAGTAATCCTACTGTCAAATTATCAAGTTTGTATAGCTTGACACTCTATTTACGTTTTAGACTGATAATTTTGGAAGAATATTTCTTTCTTTTAGTTTAGAGCGAAGACAAGCGAAATACTTGATGAAAAAAATCTAACATTGAAGGCATACCTACAATTGTTTGCGTTTAAGAATACATTTTTAAATCTCAGCTCACTAGAAGAGTCCACCGACAAGAAGAGTTTTAATTCTACAGTTTATAAAAGTGTACGTACATATGTATGTACATATGTATGTACATAAGGATTGAAATTCAATAAAGCTAGAAGAGCAGGATTATCAGATGATTTGAAATGGGAATATGGAAAGACCACTTCTTCAAGTTATATAACAGCAATGACGAACCGAATTCCGCAGTAAGGGAGATAGAACCACTCAACCTAGGCGACGCAGATCAACAATTCCATCTACCCGACCTCGACGAAGTGAAGATAGCTATGTATGTATATCTAAACTGAAGTCAAGCAAAGCTGCTGGGGATGACGGCATCGCTGCCGAACTATTCAAAGCAGCAGGCGATGACTTAGTAGGAAGCATGCACCAACTCATCTGCAAAATATGGTCGGAAGAAAGCATGCCCAATGAGTGGAATCAGCATAGTGTGCCCGATACATAAGAAAGGAGACCCTCTAAATTGCTCCAACTACAGAGGCATCAGTCTCTATAACATTGCATATAAGATCCTCTCTGCCGTATTATGTGTACGTCTGAAGCCGTTCGTCGACAACCTGATTGGTCCTTATCAGTGTGGCTTTAGACCAGGAAAGTCCACTATCGACCAAATATTCACACTACGGCAGATCTTGGAAAAAACCCAGGAACTTCAAATCGATACCCACCATCTCTTTATCGATTTTAAACAACATCTATAGGGAAGAGCTCTACAGAGCAATGTCTAGTTTTGGCATCCCTGTCAAACTTATCCGTTTGTGCAGAATGACGATGGAGAATGTACGCTGCTCTATCAAGGTCGAAAGAGATCTCACCGATGCATTTGATGTCAAAAAAGGTTTTAGACAAGGCGATGCACATGCACAACTCATCGGTCAACACTAGAGGTACAATTTTCCAAAGGTTCATCCAATTACTCGGATACGCTGATGATATTGACATAATAGGAAGATCAAAGCGTGATGTCAGTGTAGCGTTTTTGAGCATTGCGACGGAAGCGAAGAAGGTGGTCAATGAGGGTAAGACCAAGTATAAGCTGTCATCAAAAAGTGACATTGAACTACGACGTCTTGGACAAAACGTCACCATGGACAGTTATAACTTTGAGGTATCTAAGGACTTTGTCTACACCGCTATTAACACAGACAACGACATCAGTGCTGAAATCAAACGAAGAATAACTCTTGCAAATCGCTGCTTCTTTGAACTTAGAATGCAATTGGGTAGTCTCTCGAGCATCTTAAATCACCACCTATAAGACACTCATCATCCCGGTTCTCACTTATGGCGCTGAGGCCTGGTCCCTGTCAAAGAAAGATGAGAGCGTCTTAGGATGCTTCGAGAGAAAAATTCTTCGGGTGATTTTGGTCCCGTACGACGAACTGTACGGGCTGTACAGTGTACAGGGACACTGACCTATGTAGTTAACAGAATTGAAGTCCAACGGCTTAGATGGCTAGGTCATGTAGAGCAAATGGACATCAACTCTCCAGCCCGGAAGGTCTTCGAATCCAATCCCGAGGGGCGGGGCAGTAGAGGAAGACCGCGACTCAGGTGGCGCACGCAGGACGCAGGTGGGTGAAGACCTCAACCAACTTGGCGTGCGAAACTGGAGACCGAGGGACCGAGCTGGCTGGAGACGCATGTTGGTTGAGGCCCAGGTCCGCCCGGACTGTAGCGCCACCTTAAGTAAGTTAGTAAGATTTTAATATTTGGAAAATTAAATTTAATGTTTTTTTGTGATCTACTACAAATTTTAAGAGACATACATACGTAGATCTCAACCATAGTGTTGAATCTGATGATACGAAACCAACAGCTCCAGCTGTAAGGATTACATTAGCGCTCGTTTGGAAAATATGGAATCGTTTAGAAGAGTTGGACCCTAGAAACCAAGAAACACACAAAAATTGTAGTGTAAAGTGTAAAATAAAGAAATTTATTAAAAAGAATTTTAAATGTTTGCCTTCTTCGAATAGAGTTAAAGGTTTCTAATTTGGAAAAGGTTAGGATTTTTAATGATGAGCTTATGACTGAAAGCCGACATAGAAATATCGGGTATTCCAATAGGGACTTGCACCTTTTTATTTAATTTAAGAACGTGTGCCCCTTCAATAATCATCAAATTGTCATTGTCAGTTTGTTCAGTAAACTTGACATTATTATTGTGGTAAAGTACGCAAAAGGAATAGAGAGCGTTAACTTCAATTTTCTGTCCTTATTCTCGTTCTAGTACACAGGCAATTATAAATTTAGAGCAAAAATTTGAATCTGCATATTAGGTGTGCGATGTTGCCGTATCATTGAGACAATTGATTTGTTGAAGTGTCAAAAATATTGCTGCCGTCCGTTACAAACGATCCAAATAAATCAATTTTACGGCTCGAAAATTGGGCATCGCTCAGATCACATTATGGAGTAGTTGAGTAAATATCTTGATTTAAAACCATGAAAGATCAAGCTGGCTTAAGAATTAAAGTCGATAGGACATTTGAAGCGACAACGTTTGTTCTCCCATTGATCTCTGCAGAAGATACTCAAAAATTTTTGATGAATTTCATCACAAAACTATCTTCAATGTCGAAGCACATTTTTGGCTTAATCAATTCGTCAATAAGCAAAGTATTCGGTATTGGTCTGGTGAAAATTCACATTTGCTTCATGAATCACCACTTCTTCTGGTGGCGTTATTGTGCCATATTTTATCGTCAGCAATAACTATCATCACGTTACTATGAATAGCGCCACGATTACAGATTATTGTTGAACCAAATTAGGAGATATGGATTTGGACGACATGTGGTTTCAACAGGATGGTGTCACAAGCCAAACACTTAACAATCGATTTACCGAAGGTGTACTTTGCGAGCGTGTTATCTCAAGAAATAGGCCAGTCGATTAGTGCCTTTTTTCATGCGATTTAACGTCTATAGCCTGTTTTTTTTGGTTTAGTAATTGGTTTATGCCAACAAACGTTGGAAGAGCTTAGAGCCAAAACTGACTGCAAAATAGCGGTCCTTGCGGTCAAAATGTGTGGCCGACCTATCAAGTCCAACGAATCAACCGCTGAAGAGTGAAGACATGTCCTCAGTGGCCAAATAAACGAAATTGAGTTAAATTCATACATTTTTTGGTTTTACCTGATAAGACATTTTTTGAAATATCTCAAATCGAAATGAAATGTTGTCAAGTCGTTATTGAAAAAACCCATACCAGTTATCAAGAAACTGAAAAGCCGATTAAGCATTCATCCCATTGATAAACTGTTAACAGCTTGTTGTGATTTTTTTAAGATTCAATTAAATATTACTAATAACGTCCTGCATACCTTGTATTTTTTCAACATATTTTTTTGTAGCGTATTAACCTTTTAAAGTAAGCCGATATTTAATATCAATGGAGACATCTTTAAGAGTCAAATTATCAGTAATGAACTGCAAATTTGGGTGAACAGGTTTCGTTAGCAAGGAAAATATTCAAGAAACACCAGTTCGTTACCAAAAAATGTTCGCGGTAACTGTTTTTATAGGCTGAAATTTTACGTCTTACTTAGTGACTTACAAGTATTTTTTTAGGTCGAATCAGAACGGATTATTTTTCATAACAAGAATTAATCTTGGAGGATTTGCCGATTCCTCGCAAGTGGCTTTATCTGTGAAAAAAAATCAGCAGGGATTAAACCCAAGACCATTGGCATTATTGTCTTACGCACTCACCACCACGTCAGATGGAGATCGCTAGATATAAGGGTTGGTTATATTTTAAGGAACGATTTTAAACGTGAACCACACCTAAACGTCAAGTTTTATTCCACATATCATTTTACATTTCTCAAATTCAGACTAATTCAATTTTAACCTTGTGAGCAGCGCGTTAAAGTTATTCAGGCTTATTATGAAAATGGGCGTTCAAATTAAAATGCATAACATGCACTTCGTGATTTTTTCGGTCGATTTAATCGTGTAAATGTGCATACAATCGGAATAATCCTGCAAAAATTTGAGCAAACTGGATCTGTAGAAGATGTGAAAACACCAGTGCATGCTCGTACAGTGGATTCGTTAATAAGCAGAATTGCCGAATTTTGGCGAATGATAATCTAAGAGTGATTGTCGAAAAACCAAACCACCATTGGGCTGTATTTGTTTTCAAAATGAGGCCGGTCAGGCGGCAATTACTGTGAATGGTATTAGCTATCGTGAGATGATAACAAACTTTTTATGGTCCGAATTGAAAGATATTTATTTATTTATTTATTTATTTCACCTACGAGTAACAAGCTCCACAGATTACTTTAAAATTATTTAGGTAAATAAAGTTAACATTAACAATAATGAAATTACATTCTTATAAATAAGTACAATAAATCATTTTTGAATTTTATTCTGGAAAATGAAAGATCAAGATGTCCATTTATTTCATTGAACTCCCTAACTGACCTAGAAATTGGTTCATTCATTCCGTAGTTTGTTCTATGTCTAGGTTGAAAAAGAAGGTGTCTTTCCCTCAACGGTCTTGTTGGAGCATAAATACAGATTAAAGACAGTAAGGTAGGGCATTTACTATGGTAGCACATAATATCACGCACAAAAATTATATCATGCATAGTTCTTCGAGATTTGAGCATCTGCAGACCTAGAAGGCTTTGCCTGGCTAGGGAGTTTGGGCAGAAATTGCAATGCATTTTATAAAAAACATACCTTGTAAAACGATTTTGGATCTTTTGAATTCTATCGGAGAATAGTTGTTGGTGAGGGTTCCAGATGACATCAGCATATTCCAAAATAGATCTTACTAAAGTAGTATAGAGCGCAACAAAGGTGTAGGGGTCGGAAAAATCAGTTGAATTTCTTTTTATAAATCCTAACATTGAGTTAGCTTTGGCGACGATGGCATCAACATGTGGATCAAAAGAAAATTTGTGATCGAATGTTACCCCTAGATCTTTAACTTTAAATGTTCTTTGAAGGTGGCTCGATCCTAGAGAATAAGGAAACTCGTAAATAAAATGTTTCTTGGAGATAGAAATAACAAAGCATTTTTTAACGTTAAGGTTTAGGCTGTTAGACTTACACCAACAGGATAAATTATCTATATATATATATTATATAGTCGCTTGTTACTTTCAAAAATAGTTTGAGGTCATCAGCATATATTAAACATTGGCTAAAATTAATATGGTTGACAATACCATCAATAAATATTATAAACAGCAAAGGACCAAGATGACTACCTTGAGGGACACCTGAAGTACATCTAATAGGTCTTGAAGTATATTATTCCTCTATTTTCACTTCTTGCACTCTACCAATTAGGAATGAGCCGATCCACTGAAGTAGACTTGAGTGTATGCCGAATACTTCAAGCTTACGAAGCAAAATATTATGACATACCGAATCGAAGGCTTTGCTGAAGTCTGTATAAATAGCATCAACTTGGCTTTGGGTTTCAATAGATTCAACCACGAAAGAAGAAAAACAAGCTAAATTAGTAACAGGCGATCTTCCAGAAATAAATCCATGTTGAGCAATACTAACATGTTCCTTCACAAGAAAATCAAGTTTTAATTTAATTAAACTTTCTAAAAGTTTAGGAATGGCAGATAACTTACAAATTCCTCTATAGTTTTCAACGTGCGTTGTTTTTAGAGCCTGATTTAAAAATCGGAATCAAGAAAGATGATTTCCATTCGTCCAGAAATATTCCGGAAGACAAAGAACGGTTAAAAATAATAAGCAAAGGTAGGCAAAGAGAATTAGAGCATGGTTTTAACACAATCGCAGGAATGCCATCCACACCAGGCTTAGCGTTGGGTTTGAGACTTTGTAATCCTTCTAAAACATCAGCAGAATTAAGCTGTATGGACCCAACATCCACTTTGGGCTGATCATTAGAAGGAATGAAAGATATGGATGTGGGCGATATGTGGTTTCAAAAGGACGGTACCTCTTGCCAATTGACACGCAGCTAAAGAAACAATGGCTCTCAATGGCCTCAGTTTTACTTCACGTGGTGGAAATTTCAATTGGCCCCCAAGATCATGTGTTTTGACAACATTGGACTTTTTTGTTTGGGGTTATTTAAAAGAAAAGGTGAACGTCATTAAGCCAGCAACAATTCAAGAGCTAAAGGATGAGAAAATTTGGTACATTAGCAGCATAGAACCTCAATTATGCCTCAGCGTCATCGAAAATTTGAACCATCGGATCGGAGGTATGCCCAGATCGTGGCGACCATTTGACAAATATAATTCACAAGCATCAGGAGCATAAAATGTACTCATTTAAAACTTATTCCGATTAGCACGTAAGTATTTTATAGGCAGTATCAGGAAATAGTTGTTGTCGGTAGGAAACCATATGTAAGTACGTGCATTGCCATAACCTTTAAGCTTCACGCATAGTTGATGATATTTTTATTTTGTTTAATGCTCAAAAAGATGACCCGTTTTTCTCATTGTTCCCTCAAGTCTGCAGTTTTTGGTTATCTTATTTTTTAAGAAGATTATTTGCGTCTAGGGGTTCTTAAATTCTTATTTTTAGTGTTAAAAATAGATAACACCACAATTTAAGGATAATATTATATTTTATATTTAAAAACAACATTTTTGTTTCCTCTGTTAATTTGCCATAAATCATGTTTTAAGCATGCACAACATAAAAGTGTGGGAAGGTAGATATGTATATGACGATACATATGAAAAATGCTATTATTAACAGCCACCCACAGAGCAAAATTAGTTTATATCAACCAAAATGTATATTTTATGCTTACATACAGGATGACCCGTCAGAATGATCCAAACTGAATATGACGAAAGGTCAATATTGTAACTTATCTGTTCCGCATCCTAACGCTTTTACAAAGCATAATATCGGGACAAGCTTATAAATGGGTACGATTTTTTATTTGAGCTTAATTCTTGGTAAAATCGACTAATGTTTTGAAAGTTGAAAAAAAGCCTTTTAAATCAACATTAAGACACACACATTTTTGTCAGAATTCTACTTTAAGAATTAAAGTTCAAAATCGGGTTTCATTTAAATCTTGAATTATTGATTTTTAGCGAAATGACAATATCGCGACATTAGGCTATTTCAAAACAACAAAAATATTAAAAACAAAAATCATTTCTAGACTGGGTGAGTAAATATCTTACTAACCTATACTTTTAGTAGTAAGTTAGTTAGGGTTTTCGAAAACCCTTAAAGGATCTGATACAGACAAATTGTCAGACACCCTGTATGCATACATATGTTTGTACATATATGAACGGAACATATATCATAGGTGGTAGTTTTTATACAAAACTCCTCGGTCTGGTTGAGTGTAGATAAAAACCGATTATTCTCTTTGCAGCTTCCTGTGACGACAAGGCCAACAAAGTTTACTTGAGAAACTAGCCAATCAATCAGAAATTATTATTACACGATGTGAATATATAGTGCGACTATGTGGGGGTTTCGAAAGTGATTTAGATTAAGTTTTGAGAATGGGAACTTTTGTTGGAAAACAACAAGCGTGAGCGTTGGAGTGATTTATTTTATAGACGGTTAGCGTTATGTAAGCTAAGACTCTTCAAAAACTAACTTTTGCTGCATTTTCCTAGATCCCATCTATTGAGTAGGTTAGGGTTAGGTACTTTCAGATATTGTAACAAAATTTGTATAAGGTTCAATGTTAACTAATATAAGTATGATTGTCATTAGGAATTCCTAAGGCATATGTGCCAGGTGATAAAATAAAAACAATATCATTACGAGCTGTCTGGGAATTCATTACTATAGTGATTCCGTAGACGTAAATATACATGAAGTTGATGTTTATGTTGATATTGTTATAACCTCTTTCTTTTTGGAATTATGATTCACGGAATCATATGTGTATATGGGTTAGGTATTTATTTTTGAAGCATTGTCCTTGAGTCATGTCACGTCATTTCTTATTTTGTTTTTATGTGATGTTATATGAGCCTTAGATAATTTTTATTATTATATGAGAGCATGATATTTATATTATTATATTTATATAGATACTACCTTCATGTACTTATGCTTTGTGTAATAAACAAATATTTATGAAAATGCGTTCCATATCGAATTTTGTGTGAACAAATTTCAACCCTACAACAAAAAAAAAAACATGGAATACTTTTTAGATTAAACATTTTGTTATTCGTTGATATTATTTTTCTGGGTTGTGATTACATTTTTATTGAAATAGCCAAACCTTTGTTTTAAAGAACTTCACATGTATAACACCAAAAGCAGTCATTCTGTTATGTTTTGTCTGCAAACGAGTCAACATTTTTGTATGTGAAAGTTTTAACATATTTGAGCTTAAAATTTTTAGTCGGGTAAGGTGATTTGCAGTAGGAGAGAAGGGGGTACATTTGACACTTAGTTTTTAAAGGTCTGTTTTTCCGAAAACTTATAATGTATTCCAATGTTTTGTTTTGTATTTGATTTATTGATTTTTCAAGAATATATTAAAAAATGTTTTCTAAAAAAAGTCATTTTGTCAAAATTGCCCCGGGACAGGGGTACATTAAAGCTCACATCGTGTGCATTATATTTCTAAATTTTTTAACGAATCTAGTACGTCTGTTGTTTGAATAGAAAAAAAGTAAATTTTTGTTCTTAAACAATTTATTTAACAATATAACGACAAAAATAAATTAATAAATTCACTTTCTAAAAAAAAAAAACAAGAATAAAAATCATAAATTATTTCATTTATAAACATAAAAAATCAGTCCATTGAATCTTGAATTAAGTTTGTCAATATCAACATTTTTTTTAAATAATTCATTTAATATACAAACTTCTAAAATCAACGTCAAACAAATATTTTTGGCGACAGCGAGAAGTTGAGGCAGGATTTGTTGGTTTTGAAAGTATGAACTTAATCTCACTTTTTAAAGTTTGAAAAATGTCTTTAACGACAGTGATGATTTTCGAAGATAATTGACTTCATAAGTTGAATCGGTAAATACTTCCGAAATTTCACCAGCATAAAAAATGGCTTTTAAGAATCTTCGCCAAATTTGACCAGAACATATTGTCGCCATAAGAAACGCTTTTATCGCTTTCATCTGATGAGTTTAATTTAACTGGTAGCGTTGTTTTTTAAACTTTTTTTTTGGTCTTTTCCCATCTTTATCGCAAGCTTAAGAGTTCGTTTAGCCTTCCGTGAAATTTTATTTAATTCACACTCACATGGTAAGTTTAGCGACATCTTAAATTGTAATTTGCTTTCCATGATTAGTGCTTAGAAAATCATTAAATGCCTTCCTACAGAATCGTTTGAAAGGCCCGAATATATGTAGATACATCCAATGGTTGAAGTCGATGAGAGGTGTGTGGTGGAAAAGATAGTAACATAATCCCATTATCACACCAGTAATCGATGCTTTGAATGCTGCAGTGTGATGCATGGTTATCGAGAAGAGTCAAAATTGGTCGTTCCTTTGAACAATTGGTGAAAAGTTTAAGAAGTTAATCAGAGTTCGGAAATCATCCATTCAGATTTTGAATTGAAAATTAGTGACCCAGGATAGCAACCATATGAAAATCTGTCGCTGAAGCGCACGCGGGGTAACACGTATACTGGTGGCAAATGATTTCCAGTGGCATTAGGTATGCCCAGCATTGTTACTAAACACCCACGCTCTGCTGATGCTGTCTGAGCAACACTACGCTGACCTTTTTCTGCTTAGATCTATTAAATTTGAGAAAAAATACTTATTATATATTAAACCCACACAATTAATGGTTGAAGTTCTTACCTTTGATCAAGGATTTTAAAGAAGCCATCAACCGCAGATTTTGTAAAACCTTTGAGTCTAGCTAAGCTCACATTTTCGGGCTTTCGTAGAGAGTTTCGGGTTAATTTTCAAAAAACCATAAAGCCAATCATCTCCAGCTTTTTTTTTAAATTTCCCAACTTTGTGGGCAGCTTATGCAGCTTATGTTGTTCGCTTTGACAAAGCTATACAAAAATGTCTTAAAAGTTTCATACGATAATTCGTAGGTATGTATAAAAAGAACACTTTTTTACGTACTCCATTAATTCTATTTCTTGCAGCTTCGTAAGGGTTTGTCGAGCCGTATATTTCGACTGATAAGCGAAGTCTTCGTCGCTGCTTCGTCGAATCAGAGCAGTCTTTCAAGGGGTCCTGCTTTTTCATACGCATAATTAATGTGGTTCTATTTACTCTATACTTTGCAGCTGCTGATGTTGCCGTTTCAATTTTTTTGCGGATGTCTGAAATAGCTCTCTTTACTTTTTCTTTATCAAAAGAACATCTATTTGTCTTTCTTTTGTACTTTCAAACCATATCTTTATTTTAAAAAAATCAACACTTTGTCAAATGTGACCCAATTGCAAAAGTCAAAGAATGGTATTACAAAGTGTTTTTATTTTTTTTTAATAACTAATATTATATTTTCACAAAACTGACTTTAATTAATTAAACCTAAGGCAAAGTTCACAAATCGCTTACTTACCGGTGGTCAAAAATTACATCAGAAATGCAAGAAACAGGAAAACACGTGGTACTACGCGAAGAGTTAAAGAAAGACTGTTAAAATTTCGTAACGTTTCATTAAATCAAACTAAGCTTCTTCCTCCATCCGAACTTTTCTTTTTTAAGGGCACGATCATACCGAAAACGCAAAGTCAAATGTGCCCCGGTGTCAAATGAACCCCAGCTTACCCTAAACAAAATTTAAACGCAGCTTTTTGAACATCTATTTGCTTGTGGTGTAGTACCCAAGGCGTGATGGTTAATGCGTTGGACTGTCATGCTAGAGGTCTTCGGTTCAATTCCTACCTGTACTATCGAAAGTTTTTTTACGGATACTGCCTCTTGCGAGGAATTGACAATTCCTCCAAGAGTAATTCTTGTCATGAAAAATAATTTCTCAAATAATTAGCCGTTAGGATTCGGCTTAAAATTGTAGGTCTCCTCCATCCAACATTACTCGCACACATAAATGGTTGAAAGTTGTAAGTCACTAGGCCCTAGTTCTGAACGGACTGTTGCGCCACCTAATTTAATTTGTTTTTAATTTGCTTGTGGTATTGAGAATACAAAAATTTTAAATGACGTTGAAGTTGCAGTTCTTCAAATTTAAAAATATATTGGAAACCGGTATAAAAGGCATAATTTCTCGTAAGATATCTAAATATTACCGATTTTTTGAAGGACCTTAAAATGCTTCTTAAAAAAACTTGGAAATAAAAAGCATGTCTCTTGAAAATCATGTATGTTACCGTCTTTGAATAGTTAAAATTTCTCTCCAATGCAAACTTTTGAAAATTCAATAAAACAATTGGGGCCTATTTCACGAAACATTTTTCACTTTCTAATATAATATCCTGCAAAGTAAAGTGCAAAGTTTTCACAAAACTTGCAAAGAATACTTGATTTTAACTTTTTTAGACATTAGTTGAAAAGTAAAAGTGTTGCACCAATTTAAAATACAACTTTGCTATTAATTCGTATTTTGAAAAGTTGCAAAGTAAATCTTATATTTTGTTTATTTAGAACAAATAGATCGTTGTTTGTATTTAATTAGCGTAAATAATGCAAAATGAGTCGATCAGACAAAAAAACTAAAAAGTTAGCCATCTTGATGGAGGTTGTAAGAAAGGTAATTTTTCAATGATAATGTTATTGCATTAATTCTAAGTTTCACTGCTCTTTGATCACTTTTATTAACTTTATAGTTTTCAAAAATATTCTTCAAAACGATTCATTTTTCTATAAGTAATTTTTCAACTGCATTTCAAAAGAAACGTTTTTGTGCTATAAACTGTTATATTACATTGAAAGATGGCGCCGATGTCCATTAATTAAAAAACCTCTACAAAGTCGGACATTTTTGAGATAGCTCTAAATTTCAAAGTTCATGTTTTTTGGTAAATGCGTCAAAATTAAAAAACAAATAGTCTATGTCCATTGTCTTGTCAACTTTTATTTACTTCTTCAATTTCAAAATGGTTCATTTATTTTTGCACTAGTTTATGACAACTTTTCAAAACAAACCCTTATTTGAAAATGAAAATTTCACTTTTTGAATATTACTAAAGAGGTTTTCAAAATTCTAAAATTGCAAAGTTTATTATTTGTTGAAACAAAAAGAACAGATATACTTTGCAAAATAGCAAAACTTTTCACTTTTCAATAAAAGATTTTGCACTTTGAAAATTTGAAACGTAATTTGCAAATGGAAGTGCAAAGTTGCAAAGTAAAAAGTGTTTGGAGAAATAGGGCCCTGAAGGCTATTCAGTATAGATTTTACTCATAATAATGATAACTTAGCTAGTACTCTATAAATGTGTAACGCGTTTGCTAACTGTCAGTAATCTTTTACTATTTTTTTTGTATTATTACACTCCCCTTAAAATAGATAAGAATTTGATCCTATACTTGCGAGATTGTCCCCATAACTTCCTTTAATAATTTTCAAATGACGACGTGAGGCAAAATCTTTCATTAATTGGCCTTATTTAAAGATAATTATTTCTCTGGACAAGATGGCATTCCTTCTATTGTCTTAAAAAATGAAAACCAATAGTAGCATCTCCCCTTCTGCACAATATTTACAATATCCCTAATCTCAGGTGAATTCCCAACCAAATGGAAGAAAGCACTAGTTTTTAAAAAGAGCAGCAAGGCTGACATAAGTATTTACATACCTGCATCTCTTAACTGTCCTGCATGTTTCCCAACATCGCAATAATTATTATGCTATCAAATATTTAATGACAATTTAATAAAGTTTTGATAAAATTGCTTTTAGGTAGTTTCAAAAATTCTATTATTATAAAACAAATCATTTTATTATACTAAGGCTATTTACATTGCAAAATAACGCAAACAATGGCAATGATACATATTAGATACA
The DNA here is from genome assembly GCA_951509635.1 of Eupeodes luniger. Lineage (NCBI taxonomy): Eukaryota > Metazoa > Arthropoda > Insecta > Diptera > Syrphidae > Eupeodes > Eupeodes luniger. The sequence continues at coordinate 92,069,457 of OX608074.1, forward strand.
GTGCTGTTCGAAAAATGTTGGTCAAACATTGTATTACCCATTTCGTGATCAGTTCTTGCAATTTATTAACGCTACGGGTTTTCTAAATAGCAACATCTGATTCAAACACTGTATAAAAGTTGATGTTACGAGTATTATTAATAAGACCTGCATTTGGCTTGTGATAGTAGTCCTATACCAACCGAAGTGATTTTGTGGAAAAAATGGGAAAAATCAGTTCGGAGCATAAAGCCAATATTTTGTGTCCGTCACGTCTCAATTTGACAGCACGTGAATTTTCTAAGAAACTGAATATTGCAACAAACAAACTGTTGCATGGAATTTTAAAAAATATCGTGAGACCGGGACTACTAGCAGAAAAAAATACTCAGGGAGGCTAAAAAAGACGACCCCAGTGGAAGATCATTTTTTGGTGTTGTACAGTCGTCGACATCGGTTCACGACTTCGGTGGACCTTAAAAACGATCTGTGTCGAGCTACAGGCAAAGTAATTTCGTCAAGCTCAGTGAAAAAAAGTCTCGTGAAAGCTGGACTTAGAGCACTCAAGCCGGTATTGAAGGCGGATTTTCCAAAAAGAGTCAAAGAAAAATGATTGATCTGGGCTCAGCAGCACTTAAATAGGACTCAAGACATGTGGAACAATGTCACCTTTTCTGAAGAATCGAAATTCAAGCTCCATGTTGGAGATAAGAAGATTCTTCCGCAAAGAGAACCTCCCAAAACTGAAGCTGTGATAGTGTGGGGATGCTTCACTGGAGATGAAAAAGGTAGAATGAGGTTTCTAGAATCCAAAGTCAATGCAAAAGTTTACCTTCGAGTCCTGAAAAACGTTTAAAATTTGAGATAGCGAAGAATCGCCCACAGTCAGTTGACGAATTAAAAAAACTACTTACCCGGACCTGGAACTTGATACCTGCATCCACATGGTAAAACCTATCTCATTCAATGTCTCGCCGATATGCAGCCCTAATAAAAGCAAGAGGAAGTCCAACAAAGTACTAATTAGATACAACATGTTTCTAAGAAGCAATACAAAAAACAATAATCTGCACCAATAAAGTATTTTTGTTTAATCCTTAAAAATGGTGCAGGTACCTACAAATTTCATTTTTCGGTATAATCACTCTTTGCTACGTTATTAAACCTCATTTGTTATTTCAACACATTTGACAAAATTCGAAAAAAAGTTTGAACAACATTTTTCGAACAGCACTATAGTATATAAAAATTATATAGTATATTAAATATTATATATTTACATGAAATGAGAATAATTTTGGTGAAGTTAAGTACTGAGAACTTATCCAAAATTAGGTTTATGAAATCAATCAAAATTCGCTTGGTGTTCTTTATAAAAGACTTCAAGGCCTTTCTTACTAAACAAAACAAAACAACTTTCTACAATGTCTGTATTATTCTTAAGCGGTTGTCCTTGCAGTCTGAAGGCCAGAAAAATACACACAACAGTCTGCATAACGAAATTGTTTGCTGTCATTTCAATTTACTCAACTATAGTGGTACAAAATAAATACTCATAGGTACGAGTATATAAACAAACTTCAAGCTTTGCTCGCACAGTTTTAAGAAAAGTAACTCTTCAAATATATGTACCTACAAGTAAATAATTTGATTTAAATTGCTCTAAAGCTAAAATTCTACAGAAAAATAAAGTTTTTTTTTTTTTAAGAAAACTTTGACTGTTAAAATTACGCAAAAGAAAAAAGAAAGAAAAAATAAACAAATAAGTACAATATTACAAAATATACGAAAAGAACTTTACGATGTTTAAAAAAAAAACTCTTTGACATGGTACTAATAAAAGGATTTTACTGCGAATCCTTCAAATATTCTTCATTTCCCAGAGAACTAATGGGCAACATTTTGGAAGTTTTAAACGCCCACAAAGATTTCCTTACTCAAACTGTTTTTCTTAAATTTATTTTCAAAGTTCAAGGACTTGTGTTTTTATTTTCAATGAAGCGTTTTAGAGCAGAAGCAGACATTATGTAGCTGATGAAGGCTATGATGGAACTTAGAACATCCATGCCTCATCTGGAGTAAACTCAGTTAAGAGATTTCAGGGAAATAAACTGCACGGTGCACATGAGTTTCGTTTTAAATTATTCTATCTGTGAAAGTTTTTTCTAGTAGAACTGACGATAATTTTTGTTGAAATTCCGAATCATTTTGATGCATTTCTTGAGTTCTTATGTTTATTTAACACACGGTGTTATGTCAAATCAAACAACAGCGATTTATAGGGACTATATCGTAAGTTTTGCATTCGTAAAAAAATTGAAGTCGGGATTTTAATCAAATATGACATAACGGTGGTAGAGAAGTGGAATAAAGTGGGTCCCACATTCCGTCAGTCTATTTGTATGTCGGTCCTCGCACCTTCACCGCAAACCATTGGATCGATTTACTTCAAATTTCGAATTTAAGGTCTTAAGCCTTCTTTTAATATATAAAACCTGTAAAACCGTTTTTTTGTTTTTAAGTTTTCTCAAGAATTAATCAACTGATTTCAATAATTTTTTTTTCTACACTAGTTCTAATAAAATTTATCAATAATATTTGATTATCAAAAAAGTCATTCTTGTTATTTTTGATTTTTAAAAAAATATTAATTATACATATAGCAATAAGTTCTAATTGACTGCATACCGTTCCAACGATTTTGAATTTTTTAAAAACTAAATAACTCGAATAAAAACAAACTTGTTTTGCAGGTACTTTTTTTAAATTTTACACTGAAAATATTTTTAAACAGAAAAAGTTTTCGTCTGGCATTTTAAAGGGTTGAGGGAAAGACTTTTTTTTCGGCTTCGTAAAAGAATACGATCATGGATGGACTTTAACATTTAAAAAAAAGTTCATGTCATCAGCAATAATCAGAACTCCACTTGACCGCAGATATGACGTTACGTCATCGTTAATAGACAGGATAAATAGAATAGGGCCACTGGGGAACACCAGATTGATCAGCAAAAGGTTCTGAATGACAATTTCTAAATTTTACCTCATATGCTCTATTTTCAAGGTAAGATTTGATCCAAGCTAAGAAAAATGGTGCAAAATCAAACAATTTAAGTTTAAATAAAATAATTCAGCTGCTAAGTTCGTCAAAAACGCTTTACAAAAGTCAGTATATGTATATACACAGTCAACTTCATAACCTTGTTCAAAAGTGTTTGAACACATGCTTAAGAATGTAAGGAAATTTGTAGCTGTTTATTTTTTTTTCAAGAATAAAATAAAAAATGCTACACTCTCACCAAGAACTTGTTCAAAAAGTTAAGAAATACAAGAAAGTTTAGCAATGGGCCTGTAATTTTTTATGTCCGCCTCATTACCTTTCTTGAATATTTGTGTAAGAAATTACTTCTTCCATACACTGTGAAATTTTCCTGTTTTTAGAGACAGTTTGAATATGAATTTCTTTACCTTTTTAATATTATCGGGGGAATACCATCGGGACCAGCCGAGCAGTCATCATTCAATACGGATAGAAGATCAAGGACCGTACTCTGTAGCACAGGGATTGGACTACAACTCGTTTGCGAAGAGGAGTGAATATATACTTCATCAACTACTTCAGGGCTATTAAGAAATGACTCACGGAAATTGGTTGCAAAAGCGTTACAGATATCAACAGTTTTATCAAATGAAAGGTTCTTGTAACTGAAGTTAACTGATTTCAACAAGCAAGTATTGCATTCGTAAAAAATTTCATGACATTACGATGGCAGAGAAGTCGAAAAAAGTAGGTCCCCCGATTCCGTCGGCCTGTCTTTCCTCACCCCAATAGCTCAAAATATTGGGTCGATCGAGCTTAAACTTGGAAATTAAAGTTTTTTGTTTCAGACGAAAAAAAGGCAGTAGTCCCCATACAAATATTTGGCTAAAAACCACCGTTATTTCGTTTTTAAGTTTTCTCAAGAATTAATCAATTAATTTCAATAATTTCTGCACAAGCTCTTATACTGTCTCAATAATACTTGATGATCAAAAATGTCATAATTTTTATTTTTGATCAAAAAAATATCAATTCGATATCTCGAAAATGAGTCGTTATTTTTTTAAGAAATTGAAATGTAAAAAGCATATTAATAAGTTCTAAGCAACTGCATTGTTAGAATATTTTTAAACTTAAACTGAAAATATGTACACATAAAATATTAATTTAAAAAAAAATACCTCTATTTTTAAACAAAAGTTTTGAAAAATTAAGGTTTTTTTGAGAAATCAAATGACATTTAAATTTTTGAAAACAAATTTACATAACCTTTTTTTAAAATACAGGAAATATTTTTAAACAACTCTATGGATACATGAGCAAGTTACTGCGACCCAGTTGTGCATTTTATTTCTTTTAATTAAAAAGTTTCCAAAAATTGTTTAGGACGGTCTAAAATTCATAAAAAGAATTCAATACAAAATTATAAGTAAGTTGGAGACAGAGAGACTTTGAGGTAACTTTTTCATGTCTTATTTCTTCAGTGAACGCAGTTCTTTCATGTGCCAACGGTGGCTAAAGCTTGTATTTCTTGATTTCTTAAAGGATATATTTGTTTCCAAACAATAATTAAGGATTTTATAAAAAAATGGAACTGAAATTTAAACCAATTATACTTTTGTCATCCTAAGAGCCCTTTAGTTCCGCGAACTATGGCTTCAAATTTTTTGTTTCATTCCATTTTTACTATGACAGCTTCAAAAGTAACAGATGTTAAAATGAAACCTCTTATTGGAAAATCCGTTTGAATTTGTGTCACACAGAAAAAAAATGGAGAGAGTGTTGAACCGTGTCCAATTTAGCTTTGAAATGCGTTCCTTTAAATACAAAAACTATAAGGAGTAAATGTTTTGTAAATTATACTAAAACTGTATTTTTATATTGGTGCCTTTTGCAGTCTTAAGGACACTAATGTCTTTTTATAGCTTTCCAACCAATACTTCTAGCGTGACTGTCCTAGTGCCCTTCCAGAAACAGGTAACGGCTCCTAAAACAAAAATGTAATCAATCCCTTACAATTTACGTATACGTATAATTTTGTTGTTTAACTTTTCAATTATTTCTACACCAATGATACACCAAAGGATATTAACAGGCGCGAAACTAATTCAAGTTTAAAAAGAAAGTAGAAAACATTTTAGGTTAAATATTCAACTTTTGATGACATAACACATTTATCCACATCAAGTTCTAAGCAATTTAGGTACCTACAATTTTTGTGTTTGTTTTCGTTTTTGCCTTTTAACTAAACTGACGAAAGCAAAAGCTTTTTATTAATTTAGGCAGCAAAACATCACAGAAATCAACACTCTCCCTCTCTGTCTCTACCTTTTTATGCGGCTACGCATTTCCGTTGGAAATTAAAATATTTATCTTTTCTTTTTCCTTGAAACTTGTCTACTTTAATTTTTTAAAGGCTACCTCGATTTGTCGCGCAATGTAAATATCATTAAAACGAAGAAAGCTGCTGCTTGGGGAAAATATGGCAATGACAATGGCGAACGAGACAATTATGTAGTAACCATCACGCTCACGAACGCCTTCCATTTCTCATGGGTCATTTTGTGTGACTTAATTTAATGTTTGAGTTTGATGGCCTCCCTTTAAGGATCTGCGGTTGGTAAAATAGATTAATTCTATGCCAGTGGGGATGGTTATGCATATTACTGACACATATACCTACTCTTAGATATTTTAATATAGAAGGTACAAGGTTATTCTTATATTATTCTTTTTTCAAGTCTCAGAGGAGAAGGAAAATGATTAGAGAAAAAGATATTTGCATTATAGAAATTTAAATATACTTACAATCTAAATGTTTGCTTTTTCTTTAGTTAAGTATATTTTTTTTTCCAACAGTGCGTTGGATATATTACAAAAAGTATATAGTATAAATATATGTACATATATAGTCGTATACTATCTGAAATAATTGTTGCGTAAAAATAGTATAATGTACATAAGAAAAGTGAAAATTGTTCAAACAATGTAACGAACTTCTAATTACGGGCAACAAAATGTGCTATGCAAGCTTTATGTTGGTTGGGGATTTCTTTATTTCAGATAGGTATAGCAATTAAAAAGGATAAAGTGAGGTTAAGCAAAGACGTAATGAAAATACAGTGTAGGTATTTCAAATTAAATTGTATGAAAGGAAAATTGAAAATTTCAATATTTGCTGAATAATAAAAGACACTGTGTTTTGAAATTGAGGTGAAATTAGGCTGTTTAGCACTTTCAAATCAGCACAGAAAGGGAATGCCAGATATTTTCATCACTTTATTTAAAAAGAGATTGTCATCCAGAAAATCAGGAGTCTTCATAATTATAGATTTTAGAAAGTAAAAATAGTTCCCGAATTCGTATATACAGTGGTGGCTAAAATAATAAAAGTGAATCAATAAATTTTCTTCCCCTTAGAAATTGTATTTTAATAGCTTTAAGAACTTACGAGTTTTCTTATACATTCTATCAAGTTCCGGTGTCATACAAAATTTCTGGTAAGTATAGTTATCAAAGCACCGATATTTTTCCTCGGAAAACTCATTTTTCAGCTGACAAAATATAATAAGAGTGAACTGTAAGTTTGCAATATTTCTGGGAAATTATTGATTAATTCTTCTTTTTAAATAAACTTTAAACTTACAAAAACTTTTAACTGAAAACATTGTTTTGAAGAAGAATGCAGTTTTATTTTGCGACTTAAGGATGAATGTAAAACTTAAGAAAACTTACTTTCCTCTACAGAAATGCAGTTAGAGAAGCTCTTAAGAACTCGTTTAGCAGAATCCTCTTTAATAAAAACAAATTTGTTGTTAGAATTTAGCTCCTTTAGCTATTCACCATCGTTTTTAAGAAACAAATTTACATGGAAGAATAGCGAGGAAGGCAAAGAAAATTGGCTATAAAGCAGGGCATCGGAGAGTAAAAGAAACTGGACAGATTTATAGCGACGAAAAGGACGGCATGAGGCGTTATGTTAGATGAAAGAAAAATGAAGAATTGAATCCTAGGAACGCCATCCACAAATACGGTAAGGAATGGTGGCGGTAATATCAAAATTTCAGAGGTGTTTGTCTTATACTAGAGTAGACCCTATCTTTCGAATTAAAAATATTATGATTAATGAAACGTACTTCAAAATAATAAAATGTTTTTAATGACATTAGTTTGAAAATGACTTTAGAAGGCAATGAAGTAGATTCATGAAGTATAAAAAAATACTCGTTGTGTTTTTCAAATTCTACAGGCACTTACTTCAAAATTCTGTTAAAAATTGGCAGTATCTTACTTATTTTCAAAAAAATACTTAGGTATTAGTGGTGAATCTTAACCTGCCATACATTAGCTTTAAAAGACTGCTACATAATTTTTGCTAAAATGGTATAAAAACAATGTTTGATCTTTTTACAAATTCGCAGTCTTAAGGTAATAACATCAAGTCTTGGAATATATTGAAACAAATATAAAAAAAATGTTGACAAATGTGTATTTTTGAGTTTGAGCACATATGTATATGTATGTAGCTAAAATCTTAGTTTGGATTCGAAATCAGCACTGAAAATGTACTCTAAAACGAAATATTCAAAAACATAAAGAAATTACTTTCAAGGCTTTTCAAAATATCAGATTGAATGAAATGAAGACAAATAAGTGATCACATAACTAATGAGAAATAACGAAAACTAAGTGAGACACTAAAATGATTTAAACTGTGTCTAAAAATCATGTTTTTATTGTAACGGGTTATCTATTTGGCGGTTCCAAAAGTTTAGTGCTGGAATTCGACATCTGTCAAACAAAGTTGTTAAACCAATTTTTATTTTCAGTTGAAAGTCTTGCAATTAAGAAAATGGATCGCTATTATATCGTGCTTTAAGAGGAGATTATGGTTTACATAATCGTCCAACTAAGTAAGCAATTGGCAAAATTGTGAAGAAGTTTGAAAAGACTGAATTGGTTACAGATATTGTAAGGCCTTTACATCATCGTTTCGCTCGTACCACTGAAAATATCGCTACTGTAAGTGAAAATGTTGCCGAAGGCCCAAATGTGTCGATTACTCGTCGTTCTCAAGAATAAGGACAGTCTTACAGATCAGAAATCTTTTCCCCAGTAATGGACATTGGACACCCCTCCTTCCACGTGGTCTACTAAATCTTCGATAAACAAGGTAAATAAAAGAGTACTTGCTTTATACCCATTGTAGACCTGAAATCTTCAGAAAGGCTTTCCCCAACCCAAATAATTATAGAATCTTTTGCACATACATAGCTTTTATGGAATATTTATCTTACTTACTTACTTAAGGTGGCGCTACAATCCGGGGCGGACCTGGGCCTCAACCAACATGCGTCTCCAACCAGCTCGGTCCCTAGCTAGCTGTCTCCAGTTTCGCACGCCAAGTTGGTTGAGGTCCTCACCCACCTGAGTGCGCCACCTGAGTCACGGTCTTTCTCGCTACTGCGCCGTCCCTCGGGATTGGATTCGAAGACCTTCCGGGCTGGAGCGTTGATGTCCATTCGCTCTACATGACCCAGCCATCTAAGCCGTTGGACCTTTATTCTGCTAACTAGGTCAGTGTCGCTGTACAGCCCGTACAGTTCGTCGTTATATCTTCTCCTCCATTCTCCATCTATACGTACGGGACCAAAAATCACCAGAAGAATTTTTCTCTCGAAGCATCCTAAGACGTTCTCATCTTTCCTTGATAGGGTCCAGGCCTCAGCGCCATAAACGAGAACCGGGATGATGAGTGTCTTATAGATGGTGATTTTAGATGCTCGAGAGAGGACTTTACTTCTCAATTGCCTTCTAAGTCCAAAGAAGCAGCGATTTGCAAGAGTTATTCTTCGTTTGATTTCAGCGCTGGTGTCGTTGTCTGTGTTTATAGCGGTGCCTAGGTAGACAAAGTCCTTAACTACCTCGAAGTTATAGCTGTCCATGGTGACGTTTTGTCCAAGACGTCGTTGTTCAATGTCCTTTTTTGATGACAGCATATACTTGGTCTTGCCCTCATTGACCACTAAACCCACCTTCTTCGCTTCACTAAACCCATCTTCTTCGCTTCCGTCGCAATGCTCAAAAACGCTCCACTGACATCACGCTTTGATCTTCCAATTATGTCAATATCATCTGCGTATCCGAGTAATTGGATGGACCTTTGGAAGATTGTGCCTCTAGTGTTGACGGTTGAGTTTGTCTAAAACCTTTTTTGACATCAAATGCATCGGTGAGATCTTTTCCGACCTTGATGGAGCAGCGTGCATTCTCCATCGTCATTCTGCACAAACGGATAAGTTTGACAGGGATGCCAAAACTAGACATTGCTCTGTAGAGCTCTTCCCTATGGATGCTGTCATATGCGGCTTTAAAACCGATAAAGAGATGGTGGGTATCGATTTGAAGCTCCTGGGTTTTTTCCAAGATCTGCCGTAGTGTGAATATTTGGTCGATAGTGGACTTTCCTGGTCTGAAGCCACACTGATAAGGACCTATTAGGTTGTTGACGAACGGCTTCAGACGTTCACATAATACGGCAGAAAGGATCTTATATGCAATGTTAAGGAGACTGATCCCTCTGTAGTTGGCGCAATTTAAAGGGTCTCCTTTTTTATGTATCGGGCAAACTATGCTGAGATTCCACTCATCGGGCATGCTTTCTTCCGACCATATTTTACAGATGAGTTGGTGCATGCTCCCTACCAAGTCATCGCCTGCTGCTTTAAATAGTTCGGCAGTGATGCCGTCAGCTCCAGCAGCTTTGTTTGACTTCAGTTTAGATATAGCTATCTTCACTTCGTGTAGGTCGGATGTTCAAATGGTGGACATGTGCATTCAAGAGGACACAAGCGTCCACAGGTTTTTTCTCAAAACCCACCTCTGTCTATCAACTCCTACTCTCACCTCCCCGCGGTGAACATCGGGTGCCTAGTACCTCAACTGGAGATTGGGTTCTAACCCCAGTGGAAAGTTGTTGGGGTCAGCAAACGAGAGAGGGGGGGGGGGAGAGGTGTTTCCACTAAAGCACCTCTCCTTATCCAGACGGCAGCGGACGAATTCTCGAGATGGAATCAACGGTGGCGTCTACAGTTCCAGTAAGGTTAAACTACTTAGTGAACACCTTATAGGGCTTCTACGACTTATTCGGAGCCCAGGCCTATAAGGAGCGGTTTATCCGGCTCCCCGTCCTTGGAGTTATACTAAGGATCTGGCCCTCCAAGTTGAGGGTTGTGCCGTCGGGGTGACTTCCTGGCCACGTAAAAATCTTCTAGTTGCGAAGCACCAACAAGCCTCGGATACGGACGGATTCACTGTTGACAATATTTATCTATTTGTACAATTTAACAATTTAAGAACAAGTCCCTCTGTATCTATTCTGTCAAAAACTGCTTTACGGTCTATGAAAAAGGCTCAGTTTTCCACTGTTCAGATACACTTCAGCAATATTCGTAAGTAGAAACACTTGGTCCGTTGTTGAGCATACTGGTCGAAATCCAACCTATAGGTCGCTGAGTTTTGAGTTCCCGCTCATCCAAGTCTATCAATTATCATACTTGCAAGCACCCTCAAAGTTGCATTCAAAAACTAAATCCACGATTGTCCTTTGCGACACATAAATCTTCTTTTTAAGATAATGGTAAAATAATTGAAGACAGGAAACTATGGATGCGTAATTGAAAGTTTAACTATAACATCTCAAGAATACTTTTTTAAAATCTTGTATCATACTTGAAGAATTCATGAAATAAGTTGAAGTAAATATCTTTCTTTATTTTCAAGGCATACAAAAATCAATGTTTAATAATTTTTAGTGGGTATTTTGAAGGTTTTTTTTTGTAAAAGAAAAATTGTCAATAGCAATAGAATTTTTCTAAAAAAATGTCTAAATGTTTAACAAAAATGTTGACATTGTAAAAGGAAATGTTTTGACTTTCGATTTCCTCAAAAATGGGTAATTTAATTTGTATATACAACTTCTACTTGAACTTAATCAAATTAATTAACATTTATAAATTACTTTCTATTTTTACTTAATTTTACATCATTTTATATACATACTTATGAAAAGAATAAAATGTATGAATGTTTAAACACAAAAATATAAATTCACTCTTAGGGTCCGGCCACGCAATGAGCGACGAGCGACTGAGCGACCGAGCGACGAGTCGCTGAGCGACGCAAAAAAATTAGAACACATGAGATCGTATGGAGGCGGCCACATAAACCCTAAGCGACTGAGCGATTTATTAAGCGACAGAGCGACGTCGCTCTGTAATCAAATCTGTTTTAATTTTTCAATCGATCGCTGAGCGACGTAGAAAAAAGATGTGTACAATAAACACTGAAAGTTTAATTTCAACTGTCCAAAAGCTGTTCGATTTTTCTCAAAATTTTACCAGATGTTGAAAACGTTATTCTTCGTTATACAAAATTGTTTTGGAGATAAAATCATTTTTTGTTCGTAAAATTTTCGAGGTGACACATTTTTTTTTTGATTTAAAAAAAAACCGTTTATTGAAATATTTTCCAAAAATTTATTTGTTTGGTATCACGTTACAAAAAATAATACAAAATTGATTTAAAGGGTTCACCAAAATGTTCACCTTTTTTTTAAATTGCTATTGTAAGAAAACCACCCACGCAATTTTCTTGAGAGCCCTTTCTGCATTATTATCTGTATAACAAAATTTATTTCAAGTCGATATCTCTACTATTTCTTGAGCTATGGACGACGAAAAAAACGTCGCTAACGTACGGACGTACAAACGTACGTACACACACAGACATCTCTTAAAATCTTTTATTTAGACTCTAGGGACCTTGAAACGTCCAGAAATAACAACATTTTTAATTCGACAAATCGGACCGATTACAATAACTTTTAATGGGAATATAAAAATGTCACCGATAAAGAGTGGGAAAAAGTTGGACAAATTTGTAATTGTTTTAAGTTTTTATTTATTTAATCTTCAATTACAAATAGTGTTTTTTGTTCAAAAGATGGTACTGACATACGACAATATTGCAAAATCGATCTGGAAATCTACGAAGATTCAGAAATAAATGATGAAATTCACCATAATTTTCCCTTTCACGATTTATGGGGTGTACACCAAATCTACGGAACCTCGATCTTATTACAGATCTATTTTTTCCAACTAATCGCTCAGCGACGTGTCGTTTAGTAAATGGCCACCTATCGCTGAGACTAATCGCTCAGCGACCCGTCGCTCGGTCGCTCAGTCGCTCGTCGCTCATTGCGTGGCCGGACCCTTACCCTGATTGTTTGGAAGTTTGCAAAATTATATTTTACTGAAAAACTCCTTCAAGGATCCGAATTAAAGTTGGTGAAATTGATTTTGTTTCATAGAATTTTCCTGAAAAAATTAAAATAAAATGATTGAAGAACATTTTGTTATTAAATTTTAAAATCTATAATAGATACACTATATAATATGTATGTAAATACGTATACAAAAACGACCTTATTAAGCTAAAACAAAATTTCAAACTTTTTGAATAATAATAATAATAGACAAGTAAAACACAATTATTTATTATACCTACTTTACCTACCCTTCCGTTTATAACTTATCAGATAACTTTGTTGAAAATCGTGGACATATATGTATTTATATACATTTATTATTACACAATCGGAAATTAATTACTTTATGCGGTTACGGAACATTAAATCCGATGTTTGATTTATTTACGGATGTGATACAACAAGTAATGGCATTGTGCATATTAAATATGTACATATCAAACCTGGTGTTTGATTTTTGATTTATGCAATAAAAAGAGGTACATCTGTATCACGTCCCATTAATGTCCTGAAATATTTTTAAATGATGTTTTTATGTAGTAAGCCAAATTTTCATTAAAGGAACTTCAAAAGGTGTATATGCAATCAATACTAATTCAACCTTTAGCTGTTTTTCATCGAAATATCCAAGATGTAACTGCAAGTTACTACTATTTCTTGTATTTTTTTATTTGACTGCTAATTTAATTTTTCAAAATGTTTTGAGTCAAAATAACAGTTTTCATCAATTTTCAAGTAAACTGTTTTCCAATAGGAACGAATTGATTTTGACAGCTTCAAAATATCTTTTTTTAATCAGTCACTAAAGACAAATCCTCAAATGCCAATGATAAAACTTTAATATAAAAAGTGGTGCTTGTACCATGTACCCCAGTTCGTCCTTCCTAGCCGACTATTCAACGTTTGGTGGCTCCAAATTCGAGTCTACCGAACTATCAGCTGTGCGTAAACAACACGCAAGAAGTGCCGAAAACATCGCCTCTGTTTGTAAAAGTGTACATCAGAATCGAAGTACTTAATTTTTCGTCGCTCATAAGAACTTGTGCTGTCGCAGACCACAACATGGAGAATTTGGCATCGTGATTTGGGCCTGCACCCATACAAAATCCAACTGACCCAGTGCCTGAAACCAAACAACCATACGTAGTGCGTTAGCTAAGTAGTTGGAGAGCAGTTGGAATTCGATTCCAATTTTGCTCTCCACGTGCTTCTCGGTCTACCTACTTTTCTTCCTTCTTGAGTGAGTGGATCTCACTTTATTGCCTGTGTCCAATCCACTTCCACTTGCACCCTCGTATAATAGTGCCAATGGATTCGTGCCCCGTTATCTTATATACTACTTCATTGGATATACGATTGGGCCAGAAAACCCGTGAGATGTTTCGTAGACACCTATTAATGAAGGTCTGCAGTTTCCTGGTAATCGTTGCTGTTATTTTCTAGGTGCTGCAACCGTATAACAGTGCTGATTCGACGTTTGAGCGGAACAGTCGTAGCTTTGTCTTCAAGTTGTTCCTCCAAACATTGTACCACATCCCGAACGCTGCCTTAGATTTACCGATACGGCTAACGATATCTTGTTCGGTTTCAACTTCGGTAGGGACCAAACTTCCAAGATACTGACTCTCTACTTTTTCTTGTTGTCAGAGTCCATATTATTCCTCCGTTTCCTGCCAAGGCCACCTGCAGCACATCACTGATCAATAATAAGAAAAGAATTGGTGATAGTATGCAAAACTGCCTGATTCTAATTTAGACTTCAAACTCCTCCGACAACCTATATAATAAAAATGAGCTTATCAGGGATACCATTCCTCCGAAAAGAAAAAGCCTTCTCAAAGTCGATAAACAGCACAGAAAGTGGGATCGATATTCGACGCACTGTTCGATGACGCTCCACAAGGTGTTAATTTAGTACGGAATTCTGCTTGTTCAACGTCCAGTGTTGCTTCAAAGTGTTCTCTCACACGTTCTAAAATAATTTTCGCTCCTATTTTAGCAAAACACAAATACCTCTTCAGTTTTCGCACTTCATCAGGTTTAATTTGTTTGGGATGTTGACAATCATTCCCTTTTTCCACTCTTCGGGAAACGTTCAGAGACCCATGCTGCTTCTATGTTCTATGAGCAGTTACAGCAATTCGAGCGATGAACTTAGCGCTGCTTGCAACATTTCTGTGGGAACTCGCGCCACCGTCTAGCCATGCCGCTTTATTGTTTTTGTTGCTTTGATAGCTATACATATATGTATCTTCTTTACTGGGGGTGTGGTGCATATTCGGAAATTTGTTGCATCGGGCAACTCAAAAGCTATCAGTTACATGTTGCTCTCGAGTCTCGAATGCATGGTTTAAAACCAAAGCAAAATGTTATTCCCATCATCTCCACCGCGACCGGTCATCATACGAGATCAGCAGGGAACCTTTTACAAATACCTTTCGCTTGGTATTGTTTTGAGCTCTGAACACCAGCGATCTCTTTGGTTATCCTATAGAGGGTTCTGCTGTTGCACCTTTTTGTGGCTTCTTCTGCTTCTTGAGCTAACCAAAGCGTTGGCGCTTATCACGTCTTACACTAGGTTGAACCTCTTTCATCTTCATGCATGTATGAGGATTATAGCTCGTTTCTTTCTTCAACTCGAGCAACTGCTAAAATACCTTTTAATTGTCTCCATTCGTTAATCCTTATCCTAGTTTCCTCTGAAGGCCAGGTGTTGTTTTTTTTTTAATTTCAAAGATCTCATCGGCGTTTCCATACTACTTCTTAAATTCTATGACTCTTAGACAATACTTTTATACCTTCTTTTATTTTCCATGCTTATAAAATTAATAGCAGCACTTCACACTGCATATTAAAAATACGCATAAAAACGAATATATTTTTTCGGAAGCTTTTCCCATAAGTACAACTTTATTTTTTAATAGAAATCAAAATTATATAGGTTCTAAAATTTTACAACTAGAGAAATGATATTTGTTAAAATTTTCAACTTAAAGGACTTGCAGAAATTGTTGTTCCTTTTGGGATTTCCTTTCGCTAGTACACGAATTTATAACATAAAGCCGCTTTGTACCCTAAGAGCATTTTCGATATTTTAAACGTCCTTCTATTTTATTTCTATTCCACTGAAACACTGATAAAGATTCTACACATAATATACAAAATCATGAATAAAATATTTCGAGGTAACATACGGAGGTACAGGCAAGGTACAGGGTACAAATATGTGCATATGTATAACGATGCGGGTTATAAACCCATTTACGAAAATTCCAACATATTTTCCCAAACTACCTTTGCCTTTAACACATCAAGCAGGCACTTACTACATCTGCACCAACAGAAGAACAAAATTATTAAAAAAAAAAATCCTTTTATACTATAGATGCTGGATGGCTTTGAAAATGGTTAAGAAAACCCCCAATTTCAGTTTCAAGGACTATTATATACTTGTTCTCAATATTTTCCAACCTTAAAGTTTCTCAATTTATACCTTTGGGCACTTTAGCTGCCTTGGCTTGGTTACTTTTTTTATTTTTTGCAGGATTCCTCAAACACATCTCAGGAAATCTAACACAAATTTTTACTCTTCGGTGAACAAGATGGGTGATTTATTTTGTTGTTGTTTTTTTTTCTGTTTTGCTTTTAGTTATGGAAGGACTTGAGTAAGTTAGATGGAGTTCATCTCTTTGATGCGGTGATGGTAAGGGAAGACAATATGTGAAATGGATCAATAAGGACTTCCTTTCACAATATTTACCCTTGTTAACAACAATGTTTTGGTTAACTGACTGTTGGTAGAGTGATGTAAATGTTTTTGTTTTTTTTTTTTATACGAGTACAGTGTGGCTTCCTGGCTTCCTTTTAACTAACCTTCATTAGGCTGGGAAATGTAACATCACATCGATTAGAAAGAAGAATTTGGTATTCGATATACATGATTGATGCTCCATGCAGAATGTTGCGTGTATTTTGCCATTAGGCTTAATTGTGTATTTGCAATAATGAGGATTCCGATATCTACTTTATGTTCACTTGGATGAGAGATTTTCTCCCAAATACAAATAGAAACATAAAAATTTTTTGTTATTAAAGCCGAAGACGCGGACATACCTTGAAATAAGTAATGTTCGTTCGGTGTCGGTATTTCAAAAAATGGAGGTTAACATCCAAACGAATATCACCAAATGATGATAAATGATGAGTCTGAAAAAGTGGATTTCGTTGTATAGTTCAATGTTAGTCCACGATGTATGCTGTGCACTTGGTTTTCTACTTTGATTTAAACTAAGGCTGAAAACGGTTTAAATACTATGAATTCATTGAAATTTTCCGGAGAGTATTTGTTGTGAAAAACTAAAATTGATATTGACCATCAAAAACTGCTCCACCGAATTGCATATAGCTAATTATTGAATCTTTTAAATTTCTTTAAAAACTTAACCTTAATGTAATAATTTTTGTGCACAAGCAGTGGGAATGTTTCTATGAATGGACCTCTTCGCGATCCCAACTTGTTTCTTTTAAACCATATTCTTCACTCCACATATCTGTCCATATTAAGACTGCTAAAAATGAATTGATACTAAACGACCTACGTAATTTTACACCTTCAATTTCCACGGAAGACTTTATTAACTTCCCATAGGAAGTTATTGTAATGGGTCCGATTTGTCAAATTGAAAATTTTGACATTTCTCGACGCACGTTTCAAGGTCCCTAGAGTCGAAATAAAAGATTTTTAGAAAGATGTCTGTGCGTGCGTGTGTACGTATGTTCGTACGTCCGTACGTCCAGAACCAGAAGAGATATCGACTTCAGCAATGACGCTAGAAACTTGAATTAAATTTTATATTATATTATATTGTAACGTGATACAAAACAATTATATTATTTATTATTATTTTATATTATCTTTTCAAAAATTTAAGATAATAGCTTCTAACCACTTCAAACTTGTAAGAAATATTGTTTTCAACATTAGGACAAATTTTGAGAAAAATCGGATTGACAGTTTTTTTTTTAAATGAAATAAAAACCTAAAAAAACAATACTAAAACTTGGTAAAAATTTACTTTCGACTCAAATGGGTTTTAAAAAATTAAAAATATTGGCTTCAAACTTATTTTATTTCACAGAAAATATTGTTTTCGATATTCAGTAATTTTTTTATAAAAATCCAACTGTCCGTTTTTTCATAAAAAAATAAAATCTACAAATAATATTACTCAAATTTGGTAAAAATTGATACATATAGATAAACTTTTAAGCAAGACAAATCGACAGACAGGATGGGAAGTTATCGGTGTGGGTCGCATCCCAGCCTCTTTTTTTTGGATTCGGCTAAGGTGATTTTTGATAAATGACAATCAAAATGAACGAATTTGATCCATGTAATGTAAGGTGATAGTCAAATTGATACTTAAAAACAACAAAAATGTGCTAGTAATTTTCAAACAAATAAGTTTATTCCTAATTTAGCTTCCAGACGCCTATACCTACAAACTACATTTTTGGGACATTTTCTAAGTTAGCTTTTTTTCGTTAAAAACAAATTCTTACCTACAAAGCTTAAGACATTTAAAAAAAATTGTGATAGCCACTTATCGCCTAACACGTTTCCTCGCCAGAATTTTGGTATACATCTTAACTTGGCTTCATTTCTAAAATATTACATGTTTCTAGTGATATGTCAAAAAGGAAACCACGATTCTATAACATTATAAGCAATAAAGCGAAAGCTCTTGTTAGCCAATACATGTTTTTCCAAACTTCCAAATCACAAAGGAACCTTGAACTTTTCAAATCAATCAATCGACTGCGATCCACGCTAGATACGCTTCCATTATCATGGATGCCCGATCTTTCCTACGTCTATTTGGACCATCACCTCATAGTAGCTGGGAGCTTTTGTTAGAAGGTACAACATCGAAGAGAAAAAAAATTGTATGATATCGCCATGCCTTTCTCCAATCGAGTTGCAAGTAACCTCCTACGAAGTTCTCTGCCACCAACAAAAACTTGATTCCCTCGAATTCGCACCAGGTGTGTAAAAGCCATTGCTAAATATTCAAATTACGACAGATCCTGGAAAAAACCCAAATACATCAATTCGACACCCACCATCTTTTTATCGATTTCAAGGCCGCATGCGACCGCATCTACAAGAGCGACCTGTATAGAGCCATGACTAGTTTTGGCATCCCTGCCAAACTCGTCCGTTTGTGCAGGATGACCATGGACAATTCGCGCTGCTCCATAAAGGTTGAAAACAACTTAACAGAACCTTTCGATGTCAAAAAAGGTTTTAGAAAAGGTGATGCGCTATCATGCGATTTCTTTAACATCGTACTTAAAAGAATAGTGCAGAGCTCACACTTCAACACTAGAGGCACTATCTTTCAAAAGTCTGTCCAATTACTAGCATATGCTGATGACATTGACATAATTGGAAGAACTCAGCGTGATATGTCGATGGGGCTTTTGTTGAGTATTGAGGCAGAGGCGGCAAAAATGGGTTTAACGGTTAATGAAGGCAAAACAAGAAAGGACTCACAACACAGACGTCTCGGTCAAAACGTCATCATCGACAGACGTAACTTTGAGGTAGTCAAGGACTTCGTCTACCTAGGCTCCACTATAAACACAGAAAACAACACCAGCGCTGAGATCAAACGAAGAATAACTCTTGCTAATCGCTGGCTGTTTCTTTGGGCTAAGAAAGCAATTGAGTAGCAAAGCCCTCTCTCGAGGGACCAAAGTGTCGCTATACATATAAGACCCTCATCATCCTCGTCCTGCTATACGGTGCAGAAGCATAGACTATGACAAAATCTGATGAAAGCACCTTGGGTCGTTTCGAGAGAAAAGTTCTTCGTGTGATCTACGGTCCCGTATGCATAGAAACCAATGCTCCGGCCCGGAAAGTCTACGAATCCACACCCACAGGACAGCGCAGTAGAGAATGACAGCGTGTCAGATGACACGCACAAGTGGAAAGTGACCTCACCCAACTGGAGACATCTAGCTATGGACCTAGTTATAAAATTGTTATTCAAAATGTGTTCCCAGTTTCAAATTGTAATTCCAAAAATGTTTTTAAAATTACTAAAATATTTTAACCTTTAATCTAACAAAACGAAATTTATTTAAATACCCAATTTGTATACCAATTCAATACAATATCTCATCGAAGGTATTTAAGTATTGAAAAAAATAAAACAAGACAAAAGAACAAAGAACAAAAGGTGCTGATGTTTCAGTTTAAGCACCAAGGTAAAATATAATTGAATTCATGTTTTTTTTTGTTTGTTAAAGTTTACTTTTCTTTTTATTGGAATTTTAAAAAAGGTTTTGAAGGAAAACCAAATCGATAAATTCCATATACCTATACAACAACAGTAAATGTACAATATCAATAAACGGGTTCTGTTAACTATAGGACCGATTATTTTACATGATTTTCGTTTACCTACCTTTATACATAGCTACACCTTTTTTCCATTTGATCTCTTGCATTATTCATAATACTGAGGGGGTTAATTTTAAAAACTTTTAAAGTTTCTTTTGGGTTTGTTTCGAATAAAAACAAACAAGTTAGCAATAATTTTTCGAAACCCACGGACATAAAGACCTTGGACGTGAAAGCAATGCCTTGCTTTGCATAAGCTCAATCAGAAAAGGAATAACTACCTATAACTATGCTAAAAAATAAAATCATATTACGGGGCATGTTTCGAAGGTAATCTATGAGCAAATAACACATTAACACATTGGTCAAGTATGTCATCATATTGAGGTTTTTGTCGTGTCACTTTGGGAATTAGATTATCAAAATGTTAATGGTTTAGTTTCAGATGCCTTAAGCCCGGACCAACCCTACCTTATACGAATATTAGAACTATATTCCACTAGTCATTAATTTTATTAACGAGCCAAAATACATTTTTTGTATGTATGTACACGAATCCTTAATAAAACAAATGGTTTTGAAGATATACATACATAACATCTGTCAAAATTGTATATGCTTAAAGAACACGTCGTATAAGTCCCCCATCAACACCCAAAGAGTTAAATCCTTCTCTTGAACAAGGAAATAAATGTATGGGTTTATCTAGAATTTAATGATAGCAAACAAAAACTAAAAACAAAGCAGAAAACAGAAAACTAAAACAATACCCTTATAAAAACAACTCGAACTCAAGCAATATTTTTCTATAGCCTTTGTCACGAACATCAATCATCATAAAAAATATGAATCATGGGATTGGAATCTATCATCGCACCCATCAGACACAAAATCGATTTTAATGAAATGACAATCAAATGAAAACATAATAGTTTATAAAGCGTTTTATTGCATAACATAACAATATAACAATCTTTCGTGAATTAATCACGTCGTCGTTCCATCCGAAATTTCCATTTTTTCGCTGTATAAATATTGCGTTTCCATTGGCTTTCCTTATGATAAATTTAGTGATGACAATGTTCATACTAATCTGAATATTAATAACATATAAAATCAACAGTTTTGTTGTTAACAATAATTCATAATTTAGTAGATGGTAATAGCTCTAATTCATAATAATAGACGCATACATTAAAAAAAAAAAGATATGTATGAACCACAGTATTGGAAAATGCTAGAAGTCATTGTTATGTCTAAATAAGGTTATCCAGTACCAGAAGCAACATCTAACAGATCAATGTCGCTTATATACCAATCATGGAACTTGAAGAAAAATAATTTTTTTCAGTTCAGTTCAGTTCAGTTCAGTTTATTTACTTTTTCTTTTACATTAAATATAGGCAATATAAAATTCAAACATAACAATTAGTTGAATACATCTTGATTAAAAATAAAAAAATTTTGTAAATGTACTATATTTAAACTAATTATAAGTGTTTTTCATAATAGAGAACGAAAAGGAAGGTACAATCTGTTGTCCTATGACAAGAGTCGAAAGTACCAAATAAGTATAACTTAATCATAAATTTAAATTGGAATTACATAAAGAAGTGTTGTGGGGTATCGTATGAGAAAGAAAATCTAAGATTATTATTTTTTTTTTTTTTTTTTTTTTTTGGTAAGGGAAATTTGATGTGAATATACAAATTTAAACCATAATTCTGATGATGTTATTGACTTCTTCAAAATCAAAGTTAAAAAGCCATTTTTTAATGTTTTTATTGAATAGATGAGCAGAACGAATGCTTCTTATGTCAAAAGGTAACGCGTTAAAAAGTCTAGGTGCTACCGAGGTATAGAAGTTTAAAAAAGGATGAGAATTGTGCACTGGAATGACAGAAAGATTTCTATCGTTGCTTCGTAGTGAGTAAGCTGGCGTATTGTGACTTAAGAGATATCCACTTCTCAAGAAAAATATTTTTAAAACTTTAAAAAAATAAAGATGTTTGAGCGGAAGGATGCCAGAGCTGACGAATAACGGAAAGCTATGTTCATTTTTCTTTTTCTTCCAGATGGTTCTTAATATATGTTTTTGAGAAACTATCAGAGGTTGTAAATTGTTTTTAAAAGTACCACCCCAACAAATTATACCGTATTGTATTTTGGATTGAACCAGTCCATAATAGATTGTTTCCATAAGTTTTCTACAACAAAGTTTCCTCAAGTGAAACATAATATAAGTAGTTGATAACAAATATTTTTTTAATGCAGAAGTGTGAATTTTCCAGTTTATTTTGCTATCAATAGTTAAACCAAGATATTTGTATTCGAAGACTTGCTCGATACTAAAACACTTTGAAGAACAGTGATTATTTAAAACATTAGCTGGTGACAAAGCATTAGATGAATAACAAGATACACTACTTAATGGGATATTTTTGCAGTCAAAACTGTGTTGAACAAGAAATGGTGGATAAGTAAAGGAATCAAATGGTTTAAAAAACATAACTCTTGTTTTTTCACTAATGACAAGCTTATGGATGCCGAACCAATGTCTGAATAATTCTAAGTCATGGTTTATATCCGAAATCATATCTAGAACAGTGGTACTAGAATACACACAAGCTATGTCATCAGCAAAACCACAGACTTTGCCTTTAAAGTTAAGATTAAATATATTATTAATATAAATAAGGAACAAGGTTGGACCTAAGACTGATCCTTGTGGGACACCTATATTAATATTTTTGACATCACTGAAATTATTGCCTATTTTGACCATTTGTTTTCTGATTATTAGATAAGAAGAAAACCAATCCAGCATAAAACCCCTGAAACCAGCTTTCTCTAATTTTCTTAATAATATCTCATGGTCAACAGCATCGAAGGCTTTCTTGATGTCAATATATAGAGCAGCAGTATACTTTTTTTGGTCTATACTTTTATAGATAAAACTACATTGAGCTAAAAGTGCATTTTCTGTAGATTTTCCAGCTCTAAAACCAAACTGTTTAGAGTTGAAAAAAGAAATGCCATCCAGATAATTAATAACCCTACTTTTAACAACTTTCTCGAATATTTTTGAAAAAACTGGTAATAGAGAAATAGGTCTAAAGTTGTTGACACATTTCTTATCCCCTTTTTTAGGAATAGGTATAACTTCAGCTATTTTTAAACTTGACGGGAAATTACCGTGAAAAATACTTTTGTTAAATAAAAAAGATAATATATCAACTATATTAAAACAAACCTTTTTAATACAAAAATTTGAAAAACTATTAGATGTTGAAGAATGAGAACTATCTAAACCTTGAATTACTCTAAAGATTTCGAAAGAAGTTATCGGCTGAAAAAGGAAACTATGAGATTGAAAACTTTCTTTGAAACAAATTTCAGAACACATTTCAGTACAGTTGTTAATACCAGCATTTTCGATTGTTTCTACCGCTATTTTTATAAAATAATCATTGAAAATTTTAGCCATTTCTGAATGATCAACAATGGTCTGGGAATTGAAAGAAAGATAAGAAGGTAAATCAGAAGTTTTGTTTTTGTTGAATAATTCGTTGACTATACCCCATTCTTTTCTTAAATCACCTTTTGCTTTATGGAACTTATCCATATAAAAATTTTCTTTACATATTGGAATTTATAGTCTAATTTCTTTACATAAATTATCATACTTTTCACGGTATAAGACGTTATTAGAGTGTTTCTTACACTTAATCCTCAATTTATTTTTAAAATCAATTTTTTCTAATAAATAATTAGACATCCAGGGTTTGAGTTTTTTTAATTTACTTTTTTTGCTTCCAATAACTTCCGAGCTTTGATCAACAAAACGTTTCAAAAGGATACAAAATTTGTCAAAAGCAATGGAAGGGTCAGGATCGCTTCGAATACTTGACCAGTTTTCAAATAATAAAATAGAATTCAAAATTTCAAAATTTGTTCTGATAGCTTGCCTATTCAGGACCTGTCCCATTAAACCGACTTCGCACTTTTCTTTAAAATTGAAAAATAGACAAGTCATATGATGATCTGAGATCTTAAGATCAGATACAGAACTAGAGAGGGTTAAATCAGTTTTTAAATCAATTCTAGCTAAAATATGATCAAAACATGTATTGGATGTAGAAGTAATTCTAGTTGGTACATTAATACAAGAAATTAGACCATGAGCTGACATTAACGATTTGTAATTTTCAACTGCTGCAGTTTCAGATAAGATATCTATATTTATGTCACCCAAAATAAACAAGTGCTTTGCGCTATTATTATTCAGCAATGAGTTAAGTTCCTCTAAAAAAACCTCTTCATTTACATTATGAAATCTGTAGAAACACATAAATACCAGTTTAACTGAATTGAAAACTAAAGATATCTCAACCATATCAGAGCTTACGAGGTCTATGCTACAACAATCAAAATTTAAACTTTCATTAACGAAAATAGCAGTACCACCTGCAGCATAAGTATTATTGCACTTTGCATATAAAAAATAACCGGGAATCTTAAACAAATCTTTTTCGTGCTCATAAATCCAAATTTCAGTTAGAAAAATTAGTTTAGGCTTATTAACAAAAGATTCCAAATGAATCAATAACAAATCAAAATTTTTACGAAGACTTCTAATATTTTGTTGAATAATAAAAAAACTATTTTTGTAATCAACAGAATGAAAAACACTTTTATAAAATTCATTATTATAGCAGCAAAAAGGAGTAACTAGTGAATCAATATTTATATCTGTTAAAAAAGATTTGGCCATTACTAAATAATTTTATTAAGATCATCCAAAGATGAAATGCGATGCGCTGTTTCTCCTTCTTGCTTTTTCATAAAAATTATTCCATTATTTATCCAAAGATAATTATATTTTTTTTTCATTTTTAATACTTTTAGCTTTGTTAAATAAATATCGGTTAAATTTAGTCAAAGATTCATTAATAAAAATAGGTTTTTTAACCAATTGCTTATTAAATAAACAAGTATTAAGTTGTTTCTTTTTTTGATTAGAAATAATTTTCTGCTTACATTCGGCTTTTTTAAATTTAACACAAACGATTTCCCTTGGTTTTGTTGTTGTTGATGATTCGGTGGCGGCGGCGGTGGCGATGTTGTTGTTGATTGCAGTCGTGTTACTTTGTATTGTTTTAACAAAGCAATATTTGATGTCGTCAGCTGAAATGCTTTCATCGATATGTTCTAACAACTTTAGAGTCGAGGTCAATGCATTGTCTTTGTTGACATTAGGTATACCTACAATATCAATGCATTTATGCAGTGTTTTTTGTTGCATTACATTGACTTGGTGCTGGAGCATATCAACTCTTTTAGCAAGTTGCTTTTATCTTCTTCCAGTGTGCGAATGAGAGATAAAAAATTACTGTTAATCTCCTTCAACGAAATAATTTCATTATTCATAGACAAGATCTCTTTATGCACAACTTCGAGCGTGATACGAGTTGAGTTGTTGTCTTCAGTGAACTCGGCAGCAGCTGATTGCGAATGCAATTGATGTGGCGGTGAGGCAGTTATGGGTGGCGTGGGTGGTGGTGGTGGAGATGCACTTTTAAGTTGCTGTTGTTTTGTGGCTAAAATAGTAGAAGAATCTGACTCAGGTGTTGAAAGAGCGTTCTTTACTGGAGGTGGCGAGAGACGAAGTGAACCTCGTCTGTGTTTACTGCACGGTGGGCAACGAAAATCAAGTTGGTTTTTTTTCATGTAGTCTTTATCACTGGGTTTTAAATTAACACATTTCAAATGAAAAAGACTATTGCAATCAATGCATTGAATTTTAGCAGCATTGCGCTCTGCTTTAGTTCCACAAATACAAGACATTTTGATTGAAACGGAGAAAAGGGAAGAGAAGTTCTCGACACGAGTATACCCCACAACGTCTTGACAAGAACAGAATTACGCTAAGCTATGTTCTTATAGATGTTGTGCAAGCCCTTGACAAGGTTTGACACTTGGGACTTGAGTACAAATTACATAGGGATCTTCACAGGAAGTTCTAAGAAATAGAAAAATCATAAAATACGAACCGACTCCTTACAATACGGTGCTGCCAAAATTACTCAGAATTAAAGAAAACAGAAGCAGGTTAACCGCAAGGACCAACCTTGTACTAAGTACTAAGACGCGTTTGAACATATGGGGCCGCAGAAAGAAAACAAATGCTGAACCTATCCGCAAATTCCAAAACAAAGTTCTTCATGGAATAATAAATGCCCCTTGCTTGAAATGGTTACAGTAGTGATTATAAAGTTATACCAATTCCGAAATTTAGACCGTCTAAAATGTACGAGACAAGTGAGTTATAAATTTTAAAAAATATAATTTTTCAATGTTTCATAAATTAGCCCTGAGTGTCTTTTGAAGATTTTTATCGAATGGGTAAAAAGTAGATGGAAATACATGTTTCAGGTCACATCAATTTTTAAATGAACTGTAAAAAAAAACTATACCAACAATTTTTTTCCAGCTAGAACATTTTAAGAACAAAGTAAATGATATTGTATTCAAAATAATTTTCCATCACGAAGACAAAAAACGTTCTGAGATCTGGGGGCTTTTTCACTTTGCAACTTTGCAAAAAAAATAATATCCTGCAAAATAAAATTGCAAAGTGTTTCAAAAGTATTTTGAGAAGTTGCAAAGTAAATCTCAGATTGTGTTTATTAAGATCAAATATATGCATTGAAAAGATTGGTGAATCTATCCATAAGGAAAACCCTCCTTGGGAACAAATTTCGAGGCATTGTCCAAACAATTTTGTGCCCAGCAAATGGCATTTAAGAGAAATTCATTAATGTTATAGTATTCGACACTCCATGAACTACTCTGCTGACGGTTAGGCTCCATTCCCAGCCCAATGTAGTGTACATAAAAGTTTTTACAAGTGACTTAAACACATATCAGTTTGGTTTTCGAATTGTAGTTTATTTCCAATTTTAGACAACACAACTCCGATAGTACTTTTCGTTAATACAAAACTCTTTTTTGCCGAAAAATCATTTCCGATATCGTTAATTATATAAGTTAATTCTTAGTTTTACAACTCTTTGGCCACTATTATTAATTTATTTCGTCGTTTTCAAAATATTCTTTTAAATAATAAGAAATATTGTTTTCAACATTCGGTTTAATTTTGAGGAAAATTAAATTGACAGTTTTACAGTCTAACAAAAAATAAAAACCTTAGAAAAAAAAATACTAAAAATTTGAAACATTTTACTTTCCACTCAAATATCTTTTCAAGAATTACAAATATTGTCTTCAAACTAATTTTATCTCACAGAAAATATTGTTTTCAACATTTAGTAAATTTTTCTATAAAAATCCAACAGTAAATTTTTCATAAAAAATTGAAGTCTACAATAATGCTACTAAAATTGGTAAAACTTGGTTTTTGACTAAAAATCTCGTTAACAAAAATAAATTTTGAAATCAAACTATTTCATTATATGCAATTTTAAATTTTTTAGAATAATTCAACTGACAACTTTTTTAACAAAGCACGAAAGCCTACAAACCTTTTAAGCAAGACAAATCGACAGACAGTATGGAAAGTTATGAGTGTGGGTTACATCCCAGCCTCTTTTTTATAAATTATATTACAACAGCTTTTCAAAAGATACATTTTTTGCTATAAACTGTCAAATTCATTTAAGTATTTCTACGATGGATTAAAAAAAAAAACCTTTACAAAATTAGACATTTTTGAAATTTAGATGTATCAAATCAACGCGTTAATCCTAAAATTTAAAATTCATGCTCTTTGGTAAATTCGTTAAAATAAAAAAAATGGTCTATTGAAAAGCTTTTAAAAAAAAAAACCTTAATATAATCTGCAAATTGTATTGTTTGGTGAAACAAAAGGAACAAATATACTTTGCAAAATAACAAAACTTTTTCACTTTTCAGAACAGACTTTGCACTTTGCAAATTTGAGTTCGTTGAAACATACTCGTATTTTGCGAAGAGGAAAACTTCTCTTTGCAAATTTGCGTTTAGTGAAACGTAATTTGCAAAGTAAAAATGCAAAGTTGCAAAGTGAAAACTGAAAAGTGTTTGGTGAAATAGGACCCTGATCTTGTCATCAAAAAAATAAAAAGAGAACCGAATATTTGGCGAAAAAAAGCTATTGACTTCAATCTGATGTCATTGTATGCACAATATTTTTGCTTAAATTTGGTAGAATAAAACAAATCAAACAATAGTTCATCTAATAGTTCATAAATCTCACGATCTTAGGACCACGATGCGAGATAATGTAGCGCTGTCTTGTTGGAACCAAAGGTAGCGCACCTCATCCTTAAATTCAGGCATTGACTGTATTTAGAAGAAATGTTCTCTCTGATACATATAGAGCGCACGAAACAGTGCATTTTTGAGGATGTAACGGTGTCTTAGCAATCGCTAACGTACTCATTCAACCAAAAAATGATTTTTATCGCTGAACAAACATTTCTTGTGAAAATTGGGATCTTACTAAATCTTATTTGACTTAGTAAACCTGCGTAGACCTTGAAAATCTCATTTCCTTCTCAAAAAAAAAGGTTCTTATAACTTTGAAGATTCGACTGTGTATTAGTAGGTTTTGACCGAATTTATTTTTTTTTTGTAAGTTTTGAAAAGAACAATTTCTATGCATTTTGAAATTTCTTACAACAATCTTTTAAATTCAGACTATGATTTTTATGTATTAAATACAAAAATTACACATTTTGAAACTCTGCTATGAACTGAATTCACTTTCGAAATTATCATAATTTCTATC
This sequence comes from Eupeodes luniger, assembly GCA_951509635.1. Classification (NCBI taxonomy): domain Eukaryota; kingdom Metazoa; phylum Arthropoda; class Insecta; order Diptera; family Syrphidae; genus Eupeodes; species Eupeodes luniger. The sequence continues at coordinate 92,098,009 of OX608074.1, forward strand.
TTATTTTTATAAATGACAACTCAAAGAATTCAGCAAACAAAAAACATTAAAGTTATTATTGTTATTATTTTTATTGTACTATTCGTACTAGAATGTCAGCTTGTTAGACTTGACCATTCCTTTTTAATTTCATTGAATGTTTTTGAACAACAACAACAACTTAAAGGTGCTACCACTCATTGTTTTGGCTGGAGATATAGCTATTTCGTGCTTTGCCACTTTTGCACTCATCAGTCTCCTTTTTTGTGGTGCTGAGCTTAATAATAACTTAAATAGTCTGGTTCGTTACCGATCTTCAAACCTCTCCCCCTTTGATACGTACTACGAATTGTAAGTCTATCAAATAAGGTATGGAGAAAAATGGAGGCGGAACAAAACAGCATATGTACTTAAAAGGAGCTTACAAAAATGTTGATGCTTCAAATGCATTTGATAAACAATTAGCACATCTCGACCTGTGACGTCAGTGGTCTAAAGTAGTGGAGTGCGTAGTGCACACGACTTCTAAGACTGAGCTAATCTGATATGCGTGGGTTCGAATCCTATGTTGTGCATAAAAAAAAAGTTTTTCAAATAAAATTGGATTAAAGCTCAGCACCACAAAAAAGGAGACTGATGAGTGCAAAAGTGGCAAAGCACGAAATAGCTATGTATATCTCCAGCCAAAACAATGAGTAGCACCTTTAAGTTGTTGTTGTTGTTCAAAAACATTCAAAAAACATTAAAGTTTAAAATACGTTCATACATATGTACATCATTTTAAAGGCTACTTTTAAAGGTTGCTCTTCGGTTTATTAAGCCCACAAATTTTTTTAAAAAACCAAGAAGGGTTTATAGACCCTGTTTCAATTTCTGTAAACTTAAGGTCCATAGCCATTCTATCTATAAATTATGTAAATCAATAATGCCATAGGTCTAATCACAGCGAGCACTTCGAAAATGTATTGGAACAAAATAAGCAAAACATTATAAAAGCAAACAATAAATAATAATATTGAAATTACAAAAATAACTCCTAACTAATTTAAATAGACAATTTATTTATTAAACTGAAATTAATGACAAAATTGTTTACGTACGTAATCAAAATTGACAAACATTTAACATGATTACTCGATAGAATGTCAAAAAACCTTTCAGGTGCTATGACAGTACATAGTAGTTTATTACTCGTTAAAACTTTGTTTTATTTAACCGAATTCTAAGTCTAAGTCAATAATAAATTTACACTGTGTTCTAAGCAAATTATAGAAACTGTAAAAGTGCCCGAGTTCTAAATTTTTTCAAAACCAAATTTTAAAGATAAACCGAGAATTATTAGATCGAGTTTTAAATTTATTTTAGGCTGTAATCAAAATTTACACTGAGTTATAAGCAAATTATAGAAACTGAAAAAGTGCCCGAGTTCTAAATTTTTTCAAAACCACATTTTAAAGATAAACCGAGAGTTATTAGATCGAGTTTTAAATTTATTTTAGGCTGTAATCAAAAACTGAAATCCGTCGAAATTAAAAATAGTAAAAACAAACAAATAAACGGAGTTTTGACATGAAAAACAATATTCAGAAGAATTGAGAAACAGAGGACAAAGTCAGAGGGCAAGTCAGATAAAAAAAAAACTTTCTTAAGGTGTTCAAAACTGAATAATAAATACTGACATAGTAATAATTGCATATTTAATCATTTCTACTAAACTTCAATTCAATTACCTCTCAATAATCTCATCATCATACACTCAAATGAATACATTTTTAATTAAATACAAAGGCAAAGCATACAATCCTGCAGCAGCAATCCGCAAATCAAAGTTTATGTACGTAAATTCCTCTTCTTCAATAATAATTGAGTTATTCCAAATCAAAGCAAATTCCTGATATATGCATCAGCTCTGTAAATATCATCGATTCAATGTCATCCGAATCAATTTCAAGATTATTCACACTCTACAATATCATGATGAGCAAATAATCACATGTCATTCATAAATATGAAACCGAATCCATATACAAACATAATTTTGTATATCCTTCAATCTTATAGGAATGGTCGACATTCTATGCTCTGAGATGTGATATGTCTGATGGCAATCGCAATGGCAATAGAAGTGCATATGCAATTGCATTATGTCATGGAAAATTACCCTTGCTGAATCCTTCGTACTTAAAATTCAGGCTCAATTTGCCTATTGTATCTATGAATATGAAGAATGGAAATTCAATACTATTTTCATTCGGAAATATCACAGGAAGACGCTATTTTGAATGACAGTAAACATAGCAGAGAATCCGTGCCATGCAGCTACAAACAACAACGTACGAAAGTTTTATGTCCTCAAACGCCTGTTTCGTTCGTCCTACGGACCAGAAATATTGCGTCAATTTAAGATATTAAACGATAAGATTGAAGCGTAAGGTGTTGAGATTCTCAACCGACAGCGATAAGTTTCGGCTTATAAAGCCATTCTTCTTAGTATTCAGTTCATCTTAACACTTTTTAGAAATACTTACCAAACAAAATTTGTGAAATGCGATCACAGAGGCAAAGAAGTTTTTGTTTATTATATTAATACACTAAATTGATTAAAAATACAAACAATTGTAAACCGTCAGAGAAATGGAAGAAAGGATTTTAAGAAACCATAGCTCTATCTCTATTTGAGTTAGAGAAAAGAAAACAATTTTGTTAGATATCGAGTTTTTCAATAAGAGCGCTACAAAACTTTATTTAAATAAATCAAAAACGGTTTTAGATATCAATGAAATTCTTTATTCTTGTGAAAGTACGTTTAATGCCGTTATGTATGGAATTCGATTTCTTTTGCATGGTAACCACGGGCACGCTTGCAGAAGTCCAGACGCTGAACCCAATTTTCGACGGTTTTCAAGCATATATCGGCCGATACTGCTGCAATTTCACGTTCGATATTCGTACAAAGTTCATCAAACGCCGCTGGCTTGTTGGCATAGACCATAGACTTGGCGTAGCCCTACAGGAAATAGTCTAACGGTGTCAAATCGAATGACCGAGGCGGCCAAGCGGCTGGACCATTTCGTGAGATAACACGTTCTCCAAAATTGGTTTTCAATAAATTGATTGTGACATTCGCTGTGTGGCTTGTGGCGCCGCCGCGCCATCTTGTTGGAACCACATGTCCTCCAAGTCCATATCATCCAATTGGGGCCAAAAACATTCGGTTATCATTGAACGGTAGCGATCCCCATTCACAGTAACGTGACGGTCTTGATCATTACGGAAGAAGTACGGCCCAATGACGTCGCCGGCCCATAAACCACACCAAATCGTAATTTTTTCGGGATGCAATGACGGCTCATGGAGTACGTGTGGATTGCTGCCTGACCAATACCACATATTTTGTTTATTTTCGAAGCTATTCAGCCAGAAATGAGGCTCATCGCTGAAGATGATTTTTCGATGAAAATCCGAATCATTTTCAAGTTGTTGCTCAGCCCAATTCACAAACTTACGACGCTTCTGGTGGTCAAGCGGCTTCAGTTCTTGCCTCAATTTAATCTTCTAAGGATGTAGGCCAAGATTTTTTTCGCAAAATTCGCCACAACGACGTCACAAAGATGCCCAACGCTTGAGAACGACGTGTGAGAGACACATTTGGGCTTTCTGCAACTGAAGACTCAGCGGCAGCAATATTCTGGACACTACGGGCACTTCTTAATCTCACTGGCACTCGAACATTTTGTACAGTTCCTGTGGATCCAATTGTTAATCTGCTAGGACGATTATGACGACCATAAAATGGACGTAGCGCTCTTAACGTTGAGGCCAATGACTCCAAAATTAATTGGCTGCCAAACACTTTGCGTAAACAATCCAAGGTTTTGGCGGCGCTATGATACATTGCACTCTGCCTGTCAAAAAAAGGTACAAGGACGCTCTTATAAATCACGTAGTGGTTCTCTTCACACCAATAACAAAGATTTTGTTCAGGTAAAAATGAGCATCATCTGTAATCACAAACAGGTCTAGTAGGATTCCTTTCGTCTTGATTGACTGTAACATCTCTTTACTAAACGCAACTAGTACGGTATGGTCTTCTGGTAATAAACAGATTTCTTATCGTTTCACCAAAAACTATCATCTAGATCGTCGGCGTGGGTCTTACTGACGAACTTCAACTTTTTTATTACACACAGAGCACCTTTTACAAAATACGTTAACACTATTTTTGCAAATTTTTAGTTGGTAAAGAATTTGAATCGTGTAGGAGTTACTATGGTGAAAAGGGCACTCTCTTACTTCGTTATAGTAAATAAATAAATTGGGTGGCGCAACAATCCGTTAAGAACTAGGGCCTAGTGACTTACAACTTTCAACTATTCCTGTGTGCGAGTACTGTTGTCAGGGATGGAAGGGACCTTCTGTTTTAAGCCGAATCCGAACGGCAAATTTGAGAAAGCACTTTTCATGACAAGAATTTGTCAATTCCTCGCAAGAGGCAGTACCCGTGAAAAAAACTTTAGATGGCATAGGCATGGATCGAACCCAAGACCTCTGGCATGGCAGTCCAACGCACTAACCATAATGCCACTTCGTTCCTTCCTGTCTTTTTTTATTGCCGATACAGATGACACTATGTTTTCTTTGACGCACTTTGTATAATGTTTTGAAGATTTCTATTACACATTATGTTCAAAAAATACATTATTTTGACCAAGAACAGCAAAATGTACATATTATGTTTTTATGGAAGCTATCTTTACGTCTGTATAAACAAGGTTTCTGAAAATTGCACAAAGATTTAGATGTTTAATTTATGTGTCGTAAGTGAGCTCAAATATATACAGATATCGCAAAAATTTGGTTACTGAAAGTACCCTTGGCATGATGGTCTGTCATGCCAGATTATCTTAGGTTCAATATCTGCCTATGCCAGCTAAAGTTTTTTTGATGAGTACTGCCTCTTCAGTTCCCAATCTTTTCGAAAGTATTTACTGCGACTCTCTCTATTTTCAGATCCACTACAACCAATATTGATCTGAAATTTAAAGCCCTCGATTTAAAACCATATTTTATAGTTTTTTCAGGTTCACAATCACCCTTTATGTAAACTCAGGGGTTCCTCAAGTTGGCCACCTAGGTCCTTTGTTATTTGGTTATATCTTAACTATCAACGACGTTATTAATGTCATTGATAATCTAACTCTCTCTATTTACGCTGAAGACATGAAAATAACAAAGGGTATTTCTACTCCATCTGATTCTGTCTTACTCTAGAACGATCTTGAATCATTTCAGATTTTGTTCGTCTTCCCTTCCGAACTTACGGTGTGCACGATGTTACCACTCTTACTTACTTACTTGGTGGCGCTACAGTCCTGTGTGAACTAGGGCCTCACTCAACAAACTTCTCCATCTAGCTCGGTCTCTAGCTAGATGTCTCCAGTTTTGCGCTCCGAGTTGGGTGAGGTCACCTTCAACTTGTGCGCGCCACCCGATTCGCGGTCTTCCTCTACTGCGCTGTCCTGTGGGTGTGGATTCGAAGAATTTCTGGGCCGGAGCATTGGTTTCCATGCGCTCTACGTGACCCAGCCATCTTAGTCGTTGGACTTTTACCCTTCTGGCTAAGTCTACGTCGCTGTACAGCCCTTACAGCTCATCGTTCCATCTTCTCCTCCACTCCCCTTCGATGCATACGGGACCGTAGATCACACGAAGAACCTTTCTCTCGAAACGACCCAAGGTGCTTTCATCCGATTTTGTCATAGTCCATGCTTCTGCACCATATAGCAGGACGGGGATGATATGGGTCTTATATAGCCACACTTTGGTCCTTCGAGAGAGGATTTTTCCACTCAATTGCTTTCTTAACCCAAAGAAACAGCGGTTAGCAAGAGTTATTCTTCGTTTGATCTCAGCTCTGCACTGGTGTTGTTTTCTGCGTTAACAGCGGAGCCTAGGTAGACGAAGTCCTGTTACCACTCATTCTGTCTTTTTATTCTCGACCTAGGAGTTATTTGCGACACTCAGTCCATTTTGATTGTATTAACAAGACCAACTCATTCCTTGGTTCCATCAAACGTTTTTCTAAGGAATTCTCGAACCCCTATGTTATTGAATCCCTATACACCACCTTTGTTAGACCTCTCCTTAGATACGTTAGTCAAGTCTGGTCTCCCCATCAGAACTCTCACTCTCAAAGAATTTAATGTGCACAACAAAAATTCCTCTTTTTCGCCTTCCTCATCATCATACAAATTATGGCCTTTTTGAACTTATCGCAAAAATGCTGCGCTTCGATAATAACGTGCATACCAACTTTTTGACTTCCATATCAGTCCTTCTTCCCTTAGAAACATTCTCTACAACTCGTTCGTTTCTTTTAAGTTGTTTGTTTATTAAACTTATGTGAGGGCCTTTGGGCCCAAGCCTAAGCATAACATAAAACTAAAACAAAATGGGGCATATTCATAGATGTTTGCTAAACTCTTGCTAAGTTGTTATTAAGCAAGTCCAGAGTTTAGGCTATTTATAAATAAATTTAAACCTAAGTTTAGAGCTAAACCTGTGGTTTAACTATAAACATAGGAAATGCTGTGTTTAAGTAATTATTATCACAGCCAAATGTCATATTTGATTTTTGTTTGCTAATTGAAAAGCTGAAAAAGTAAATCATATCAAATAAATTGTACGTAAAGTAAACTTGCTGGTGTAGCTCTTCTTTTTGGCAATTTTCGATATAAAAGTTCTTTATTTGACTGCGATACGCTTTCCTGCCGTTCGTGTTTTATATTTTCCTTGTTGTTCATCTAAAATATTATTAAACTTTGTTGTTTTGTTTTTTTTTTAATGACAGCACAAAATAACGAGTTTGAAAATATGTATAACAGTATTTTTTTGATTTGACCTCTCATTTGAAGTATAATTGTAGTAGAATACAACCCTAAACTGGAGTTTTAATAAACACATCAGGAAAATTGACTATGAATAAGAGCTGTGTTTATTTAATCAACAAGCCTTAAACTGTAGATCAAGAAATCATGACTTTAGTAATTCTCTATGAATACGCGCCAATAGATTTAAGTCTAGCTTTAAAAGTCCTATTTTGTTAATAGCTTTCATTCAGGACAAATAAATAAATATTTCATAATACTTCTCAAATTAGCCGTTCGAATTTGGCATAGAACTGTATTTTCCCTCCATCTATGAAATGGCTCGCACAGAAGAATGGTTGAGAGTTGTAAGTCATTAGGCCCTGGTTTTGTACGGAGAAGTTAATTTTTATTTATTAACTTCAAATAGGAAGTTATTGTAATGGGTCCGATTTGTCGAATTGAAAATTTGACATTTCTCGACGTTTCAAGGTCCCTTGAGTCGATATAAAAGATTCTTAGGAAGATGTCTGTGCTTGCGTGTGTACGTATTATGTACGTTCGTATGTACGTAAGTTCATACGTTCGGAACGTTTTTTTCTTCGTCCATAGCTCAAGAACCAGTAGAGATATCGACTTAAAATAAATTTTGTTATACAGATCATAATGCAGAAAGATGCAGAAAGGACTCTCAAAAAAATTGCGTGGGTGGTTTTTTTAATATAGCAATTTAAAAAAAGATAAAAATTGTGGTTAACCTAAAATATCTCACGAACCAATAAGGCTAGAGACTTGAATTAAATTTTATATTGTATATTGTAACGCGATACCACACATGTATATATTTGGAAAAAAATCCAATTAACAATTTTTTATAAATCAGAAAAACTGAAAAAAAATGTGTCACCTCGAAAATTTTACGAATAAAAAATTGTTTTATCTCCAAAACAATTTTGTGCAACGAAGAATAACGTTTTTGACATCAGGTAAAATTTTGAGAAAATCGAATTGAAAGTTTTTTTTTATAAAAAATAAAAACCTAAAAAAAAAATTAATAAAAGTTAGTAAAAATTGATTTTTGACTCAAATATCTTTACAAAAATTTCAAATTAATTTTATTTTATGAAAAATATTGTTCTCAACATTCAGTAATTTTTTTTATAAAAATCTAACCGTCAGTTTTTTCATAAAAAATTAGAATCTACATAAAATAGTACGCAAATTTGGTGAAAATTGATGTTCGATTCTTTGGCTTCAAATTAATTTCATTCATCCAATTTGTTTTTGTTTATATAAGGAATGAAATCTTTTAAGAAGTGCTACTAAAATTGGTTTTCGATTAAAAATCTCGTTAACCCAATTAGATTTTGAAATCAAACTTTTTTTTTCATATGCAAAATATTGTTGGTAATTTTAAAATTTTTTAGAATAATTAAACTGATAACTTTTTTAACAAAACACGAAAACCTACAAACTTTGTAAGCAAGACAAATCGACAGACGGGATAGGAAGATATCAGTATGGGTCGTATCCCAGCCTCTTTTTTTATATAGTTTTAATCACATGGTAATACAAATTTTGGAATGAGTTTTTTCGAACATTTTAAATTGTAAACTTAACTAACCTAATTCATGGCAATGAGATAATTTCATAGATTTTATTTATTTATTGATCTTCTAAACAAGCTAAAGAAACTTTTCATTATAATTTGGTTTTGGAAAAATAGTCGTTTGTATACTTGAATAAAAGTCACACTATCTTATACGCTTAAACTTACTCGAAAATATGATACTTGCAACATTGAGGATATTTTCTTACCTTGAGAAATTGAAACTTTTAGATTCGATATTTTTGGATTGGACTTGGGTGCGTTTACATTGTTTAGAAGTTCCTTATAAAATACATTTCAGTTTGAAAGAATTATTCAAACTTTACTTTGTTACGATTACGTTCCATTAAAGAATGGAACTTGATCAACTTTTCTATCCAGTTCTGGAACAATGAGAAAATAACTTCGAAAATGAATATTTATTTGTCCGTAAGAAAGCCCAAACTTCTTCCAAAACTTGTACAATTTTTACATAGAATTTTCAGCCTTAGTTACTCAAGGTGCTTTATGTTAGGATTTGTACGCTTTTTTATTAAATATGCGTAATCGTAACAAAGTAAATTTTGAATAATTCTTTCAAATTGAAATGCATTTTATAAGGAACTTCTAAGCAATGTAAATGCACCAACTCCAATCCAAAAATATCGTTCTTCAACTATGGGCTGGCTGGGATGTATTTGAACTTATATTCTTGTTATACTTGTCATAAAGAACAAAAGTTGTAAGTGACAAATAGCAAGGTGCTTGTTTCAGTTGTCATGAGTACATAGAAATAACACACATTAGTCCATATATTATATACAGTATTTTTGCTTCTTCGCTCCAGGGTTACATCAGAGGGCACCATAGAAAATGATACATGTACGAATATTTTAAAATTTTTCATTTATTTCAAAACAGACTGACAAGATGTTCGCATGTCAAAGACATTTTCTCTTTTATTAATATTTTGTTTGAAATTCGCTCCAGGAATTTTATTCGATAAAATTCTTTTACTTTTACTACTTACATATATTTTATAATAAAACTCTTGAATAGTAGACAAGTTTCAACTGAAAGCAAAATTTAGTATAAAAGGAGATAATATACTGTTCTTCTCTTAACTTCAACGCAAAACTTAAGCTATAAAAATAATCAACGAGTCAACTACAAGGTGTACGAAATTGCTTTTGTTAGACTTTTATTGCATGTGTCTAAATCTAAAGGTTATAAGCTTATATAAAGCTAGATGATACATAAAAGTCTATTGAAATTAGGTTTATGTTTCTGACATTTATTTATACGGATTATACACCTTTTTGTAATTATGATCATAACAACACACAAATTTAATGCAATTCAATTTTTTTAAATCTAAAAAATATAAATTACTGAGAAGGATAAAGGGATAAGCATGAAATAAACAAAAATAGCAATAATTTGATTTGTATGTAAGATTATTGATGTTTTGAATATTTGCTTATTGTTTTATGTGGTAATATTTTCCGCATAATCATTTTGTATTTTTTCTCGTGATTTGATTCAGAGTGACTATATTTTTATATACAGAGGCTGGGATGCGACCCACTCTGATAACTTCCCATCCCATCTTTTTGTAGGTTTTCGTGTTTTGTTAAAAAAGTTGTCAGTTGAATTATTCCTAAAAATTAAAAAATTACCAACAATATTTTGCATATAATGAAATAGTTGGATATAAAAATCAATTTTTGTTAACTAGATATTTAGTCGACAGCCATTTCTTAAAAGTTTTTATTTCTATATATAGACAAATACAAACTGGAAGAATGAAATTAATTTGAAGTCAATATCTTCTATTGTTCGTTCACGAGATATCGAGAACAGAACATCAATTTTTACCAAATATGCGTAGGTACTATTTTTTGTAGATTTTATTTTTTTATGAAAAACGGACTGTTGGATTTTTATAAGAAATTTACTGAATGTCGAAAACAATATTTTCTGTGAGATGAAATTAGTTGGAAGCCAATGTTTTTAGTTTTGGAAGAGATATTTGAGTCGAAATTAAATTTTTACCATGTTTTAGTATTGTTTCTTTTAGGTTCTTATTTTTTGTAAAAAAAAACTGTCAATTCAATTTTTTTCAAAATTTAACCGAATGTTGAAAACTATATTTCTTATAAGATTAATTTAGTTTGAAGCCAAAATCTCAGTTTTTTTGAGTTTTTATTTTTTAACTGTCAATTCGATTTTTCTTAAAATTTTACCAGATGTTAAAAACGTTATTGTTCGTTGCAAAAAATTGTTTTGGAGATAAAATCATTTTTGGTTCATACAATTTTCGAGCTGACAAATATTTTTTTTTTCACTTTTTTTTTTTGTTTTATAAAAAAACCGTTATTTGGAATTTTCCCAAAAATATATTTGTTTGGTATAGTGTTATATATAATATAAAATTTAATTCAAGTCTCTAGCTTTATTGGTCCGTGAAATATTTAGGGTTAACCAACATTTTCATATTTTTTTTTTTAATTGCTATGGCAAAAAACCACCCACGCATTTTTTTTGAGAGTCCTTTCTGCATCTTTCTGCATTATTGTCTGTATAATAAAATGTATTTGAAGCCCATATCTTTACTAGTTCTTGAGCTATGGGCAACGAAAAAAACGTCGCGAACCTACGGACGTACGAACGTACGTTCACACGCACGCACAGACATCTCTCTAAAAATCTTTTATTTCGACTATAGGGACCTTGAAACGTCGAAAAATGTCAAAATTTTCAATTTGACAAATCGGACCGATTACAATAACTTCCTATGGGAAAAGTGAAAGCTGTCCTAGTATCGGGCTCTTCAAAATGAAACCTCTGATTGGAAGGCCCTGCAAAAGGTTTGAAATTCCTTGCTTTTTCCAAAGAGTGGACGTGCCACTGCATGTACGTATTTCCAAAATTTCAATAGTTTTTTGCACATACATACGTCACTATAAATTGTTAATTTAGACTTTAAAAAGCTTGCTGTAAAAAAATAATAAAATACTTGAGATAAGGCTGAAAAAGTTAGACATTTCAGCATTTCCCTTTAAATTAATAAAGTTTAAAGTTTTTTTTTGCACAATTATTCCTAATAATGCCACGTTCCAATACCGCACAGTATGTTTCTTTCTCTGAATCATAACCACTGTCATTACAAATGATATTCTGAACTATATAAGTCGATACGTCGAGTTCCTACCACATAAAATACCAAATATAGCTCTCCGGTTGCTTCGATACCACATCATTAGTGTACTAAGTCGTAACCCCATAACTAATTACAATTAATTACCCAAATTTCATGACTGAGCATAGACCACATAGTTTGAAAGCGATTTCCCTGATGCCACACGTTGTAAATGTAACTGAGGTGATCCAACTAATTTTGGCTAAATATTAAACCACAAAGTGTTCGTGTCTCGTGTTTCCTATTTTCCCACAAGTATATTTTGGTTAAAATTAAAAAAAATTCATCTTAATTAAATGATGATGTATCTCTGGAAGTAAGTAGCTAGAATCTACCTCCGCGAATTCGTTGTTGATTGATTTAAATTTATAAGATAACCAAAATATTAAAGGAATTTAGGTAATATTGACGTTTAAAAAATGTATTTGAATTCGAAGGGGGGAGGCAGTTCTAATAGGTTAATACCATCAGTGACCTAATAAATACTTACAATAAATTGTCACTGTGACACGAATGTCGATTAGCTGTGCTATTTGTTGTTTAAAAATACTATTGATGATGTTAGAGGCGTTTTGTGTGCAATAGTTATGGTCAAAGGATTGTTTGCAGGCAATTATGCATTATTAATTAAAATAAACATGAAATGGAAATTAAAAGATGCAAATGTAAAGAGTGTTATTTTAAATGTGTGGTTTTTATTAAGATATTAAAATGCATATATGTAATTTAATATTAAAGCCAAACATTAAGCTTTATTATAAAGATAAGATTTTTCCATTATGTTTTTAAAATTATTTCGGGGAAGTGGCCACCGCGGCCACTTTTTGCAGAAACTGTGGCCGTATGTCACCAATAATGAAACGAATATTCGTTTCGAAGGCGTCAATCGTCTCTGGCTTATCTAATAACCAAGCAACGTCACATAACCCTAGAAGAAATAACAAAGCGGTTTTCAATTAGGTACAGGATCTTAGAGGCCACGCCACAGGCTTACGCTGAGAGATAATGCGCTCATCAAAAGTTTTTCCCAACATATTGATTGTTCTGTTTTGGCTGTACGGAACCGAATCATTATTTTGGTGGCGTTTAGTCTTTTCGCCCAAAACCATAACACCCAAATCCTAATATGTCATACGGCCCAAAATTGGTCACAAAGTCCAGATAGTTGACAAAAAACCTCCAAAAAACCCAAAGCGATAAAAAAATATTGAATAAAAGTATAAAGTTAGTTGTCAATTTGCCCCAAGAGAATTTTTAACTTCCCATAGGAAGTTATTGTAATCTGATTTGTCGAATTGAAAATTTTGACATTTCTCGACGTTTCAAGGTCCCTAGAGTCGAAATAAAAGTTTTTTAGAAAGATGTCTGTGCGTGCGTTTGTACTGTGTACGTACGTTCGTACGTCCGTACGTTTGCGACGTTTTTTTCATCGTCAATAGCTCAAGAATTAGTCAGGATATCGACTTCAACAGATGTCTTAAGCTTTTTAAGAAAATTAAGTGTGAACTGGATTGTCATAGACTTCAATATGATTTAGACGAAGTATCAGCTTGGTGTAGTAAAAATCGTCTGTTCTTGAATGTAGCTAAATGTAAAAGCATTACATTTACAAGGTCGTTCAATGTTAATAAAGCTTTCAAATTGTGGAAATTAACTGCAAAATAATGTAATTTCTGAGTAAATAGCTTCGTCAATCCTCAACACAAACGAACCACCTTAACAAACATTATAGTGAACATTTTTTTCCCAGAAGTAAGTCTTGTTTAAAATCCTCCTCGACTTAACGTCTCTCGATTACTTTGTATGGTTCTGAGTTAAGTCTTTGGGTAATTGCCGACAAAGAAGCAACTCCTTCAAAATTGAAAGACAATGTTCAAGCTTTCATTGACGCTATACGACCAAATTTTATTGTAAAAAGTAGTAACAAATTGTACTGATCGTTTGGACTATGTAACTCTTAGCCACGCAAGACATATGCTAAAAATAATATTTAAAAGTGAATGCCATGTACTATTATTAATAAAATAAATTAAAAAAATATTATTAAAAGTTATCATTCTCTTAAAAAACACACAAATCTTCCCCAATCTTGAGCTCAAGTTAGTCTTTGACTATAGGACATTATTATAGTCCTTACGTAGATATATTCAAATACGTATGTTTTATGAAAGTTTAATAGTCACCATTCAGAAAAATGAATTAAGTCCGCACCTACACATTAAACTGAGTTGTCCACAAACCACAAGGTTATAAAAACTTCCTTCCCTCATGTCTACCTATATAGAGGAACATCCCATATTTCTGTTTGAAAAAATAATAAATCAATAATTTATTGTACATACTAACATAATAATAAATATTTCTCCTTTTACGAAAAATATTAAATTTTAACCATGTACCTATGGAAATGTAATATAGAAAGATTTAAAAGGTATCAACTTGATGCATGAACGAATCTAGAAAATTCTTTTTATCATGACCAAAAAAAAAAGCTGTCAATCAAAAGGAAAAATCTTAAAAAATATATATCTATATAAATTATATATGTTATTAATTTTGCGTGAAGAACCAAAAACCCTCAAAACCATACATTATTTGTTAAGGGTTGTGTGTAATGTTTTGGCTGGACGTGCTTTTAAATGCTATTGGAAAAAATAATAAAGTTTCTGCTTGACCGCGAAAAAACGTAATTTTGTTTTCGAATGTGAACTTGTGCGTGTACCGTGCACCGTGCAAGGCTACCAAAAATGTTTTAATTGTTAATTAAATTTCACCTGAACTACCACGACGACGCGACGACACGTGAAGAACTGCACATCGAAAATCGAATAAAAGATGACAGATTGCCTGCCCTAAGAGACATTCATACAGAGTTGGTTCAGTATAGGCAGAGAGAGAGTCACACTCATGGATTTTTCTAGCAGGCATTTGTCTCCAGCAAAGTGGAATGTATGGTCTTTTGGAGGTAATTTTAAGCGTAATGAAATTGAAATTTTTAATGGAATTACCTCTAGGAGAACACTTTTGGTAAGATGAGACCGTTTAACGATTTTTGGCATTTTATTCACATCATGAATTCGTGAGAATCTGCTAGTTATTGTCATCATAAAGGGTGTCCCAAAATAAAAGCCAACTTTTGATTCATGTTATTTAGGTTATACATTCTGGCAAACCTTAAAAATAAAATTATGAAAGACAGTTGCATCCCTAGAGCCGGTAGCAATTTTGGGAGTGGAGTGATTACCAAAACTCTTGTATATGAATGTGTAGAAATATGCACTATTATATTAAACTCAACCGTCTAGCAGGTTTTTTTTTTTCAGCCGATGTCAAGGGTGAGCGTTCAAAAATGGTAATTTTTCCGATTTTGGGGTCGAAATGATAACCACATGAGTGATACATCAAAAACGTAGAAAAAATCTCCTGATTACAAAAATGTAAGTCAGCCTTCTGCTTGCCAGACGCATTTTAAGCTTTTTCAAAAGCATTTTTTAACTTAAAACCCTGATAACTTTCTTCTTTTAATGTAACCAAAAGAATGATATACCAAAACATCAAAAAACTTTAACTGATTATACAAAAATGTGTGTTCAAGACCCTTTGGTTGCAGGCTTCTGCTTGGTTCCAAATACTTTTCCTTAAAAAAAGGCAGTAAATTATAATACTTCGTGTATTTTGAGGCACTGTTTATAAAAGAATTAATATTACAATAATTCAAAGTTGTTACCATAACTTATCTTATCTATTATCTTCTTCTCTATAAAATTAGAAGATTTCAGGAAAGATTGGTCTAACACATGAACAATGTTTCGATACAGTATTTTTGTATTTCAAAACATTTTATTCGTGTGCTTATCTTGTTACGATTTTTTAAGCAACAAGTTCTTCAGTTTTTTAGTTGAAGAAAAAGACAAACTTTTTACAAACTTAAAACCTTTTGATCTATCAGAAATCAAGAAATTTTCCAGTGTTGCAAATATAGGACAACTTTTTTTAAGGAGGGTAAAATAAATTTCCCTTCCGCAGTTTTCACAGCCCAAAAACAAAAAAATTACAACATCTTATCCTTTGGTAAGATTTCAATTAACTTTTTTCCAGATGCCAGTCCCAACAGCCTCACCCAAATCTGCTGCTACAAATGATGTGTAAGTGAATGCAGTTGCTGCTGTAGATATTTTTGTATGAGCCTTTTTGAAAATACTCCTTAAAACCTTGGCATAAACGGTATTGATGCTGCTTTACTCCTTGAAATCATGTTCCTGTTAAAGTTTAGCCTCTGGCAATAATGTCTAAAGTCCTATGCAAATTTCTGTGGCTTATTTCGTTTAGGTAAAATATTGTGTGGGTCTATCTTAACCCCTTGGAATGACAGAGTCGAATGTAACTGTTTAATTTAGTGCTAGAACTAATTTTCATATAAATCCTAGAAGGTGTTCGAATTCTTTTTCAATTCCGAAAATCCTGCTTACTTTAGGGACACACGCTTTTATTTCTGGGCAATCGAACTCGTTTATATGCCACATGCTCGCACCTCTCCTCCATAAATTAATCATTATACCTTCATGAGATGTAGAATACATAATAAGTCGTATATATGTATGTAGGTATATGTGTATTTTTTCCCACAGATAATCAATAATAAATTAAATAAAGCATTCAATGATGTAAGAGGTGACCATCGAAACAAACAATCAACAACAACAAAACAAGGGTGTGAATATCACCATTTGCATTTTTATTCAATTTATAATTTTGGGTTATTCAACACTTCTTTCTGCCAAAAGGTTCTGGCCGATGTTTTTGTCAACGATGGCGTATGTATGTAGGTCAGCCTTGGTCGTGCGAGAATAAATAAAAATACAATGAGAAAACATTAAAGACGATATGAAATGATTCTAGGGGTAAAATAAAACCCAGACAGTTGTGTTTTTTTCTTGGGAATATGTATCAAAACAAATTGATTTTGGGATGTAGGTAGACACGTGTCTCAGCTTTTGTCATTCGGATAATGTGTATCCTATATTTAAATGATATTATGTAAAGGAACCGTAGTGTATAAAATTTAATTTTAGATCCTTAAACACAGAATAGCAAATAAATTATAAAAAATAATTAACTATCATACCCTAGATTGACTTCCACATCAGTGTCCATCTAAGGACCACTCTTATCCTTTTAACGCATTACTATCAGAAATATTTGTTTTTATAAATGCAAGCAAAAATAAAAGCTCCATAGCATATAAATGTTAAATAAATAGACATTTTGAAAACTTTAAAGCCATACCCAATACAATAGCCTTCGAAAAAATAGAAAGAAAGTGTCAGTGGGTGAAATGTATGAATAAAATTGAAATTTGTTATGAAAATTATAGCCTTTTGACATTTCAAAACAACCTCACATAAAGAACCCTTTACATTTCACAGCAAATTTGGAACGTCCTGGTTCCTTGTCTAATACAATAGCCTTTGAACTAAATATCTTGAAATAGAAAATGTTTGACTTCTTACCACTTACCTGAGAAGCATTCAATTGGCGTAGTGTTTCTTAAACTTTTCGTAGGCGAAGTATTACAAATAAAAGCTGCGATATTTATAGCTTCACACCAAAAAAAATTCTGGGAGGCTAAAAGAATGCACACTCTGCTTTGCTGCGGAGTGTACAAAATCGTTAGTTGTGTCTTGATACTAAATACAAATGCAATTAATTAGTATTATAAGTAATCAAATATTTCAGAAAACTGTCATAAACAAATCATTTTGCCTAATGTCTAACAAAAAACACCCTTTCACATCAGATATTGTTAAGGGCTCTTTTGATTTAATTTAAGCCATGCTCCATAGTTTTTTTTAAGGATCTTTCGACAGTATTTTACCCGCTGTACTCAAAAAAAAGTAAATACCAGTTCCTAGTATGACAAATTTAACTATATTTTATGTTAATTTAACTTCATCATTCTACAAGCTAAAGGAGCGAAATATATACATAAATGGCAACACCCAAGTGGAAAATTGGTTGATACCACAACTTTTGAGTGTCCATACACATTTTTTGGTTGAAAATCGAAAATTAAAATTTTCTCCCGAAATCGGCGCAGCATTAAGATTTTTATGAAATGTTATCCAAATTTGTATTTTGACTTTTTTCGATATAAAATAAAATGCACGATTGCTTGCTCATGTATCCAAAGAGTCTGTTTAAAAATATGTTCTAAATTTTAAGATTTAAAATTGCACCTACAAAAAAAGTTTTTTTTTCAAAAATGTAAACGATATTTTATTTTTCAAAAACCATTAGAGTGATTTTCTTTTTTATATCTAAAATGTTATAATTTGAGCTAAAAACATTTTAAGTATGCAGGTATTTAGATATTATTAGCAAACGTTTTTAATATACGTTTAACATTTCAATTTCGTAAAAAGTTAATGACCAATTCTTCGAGATATCGAATTCGGAAAACAATGTTAATATCATTTTTTAGATCAAAAATAAAAACAATGACATTTCTGATCATCCAATATTATTGAGACGGTATAAGATCTTGTGCAGAAAAAGAATTAATGAAATTGGTTGATTATTTTTTGAAAAAAAAAACTTAAAAACAAAATAACGGTTCTATGGGGGCTACCCTTTTAGAGCAATACACAAATATTTTCTTTGTATTGAAAAAAGCCAAATTAAGAAAAAAAATTGTAGCGAAAATTAAAAAAAAATATATCGGTCTGTTTTTGAGAAAATTCGAATTTTCGATTTTTGACTAACAAATTTGTATGGGGACTATTGCAATGTTTAGTCTTAAAAACATGAAAAAAAACGCCTAATAGAATCAGCTCAAAACATTAATTACCAAATTTGACGTCAATCAACCCAATGGTTTGGGCTTTAGGGGCGAGAACAGACACATTTGACGTCAATCAACCCAATGGTTTGGGCTTTAGGGGCGAGAACAGACATATGGACGGAATGGGGGACCCACTTTTTTCGACTTCTCTTCCATAGTTACATATGTCATGTTTGATTAAAATCTTGAGTTCGATTTTTTTACAAATACAATACTTGCCATATAGTTCGTATATGTCGCAAGTAAAAATACATTTTTGTATCGCTCTAGAAGGGTACCCCCCACTGAAACGTTATTATTTTAAGGAACTTGTGAAGCGATTTAGATAATTTCATTTCTTTACAAGGTTCTTTATTGTCTAAATAATATTTGAAAATCTAAGTTAACTAATTTTTTTTTAAATTTTGAATCTAAATTCGATATCTCAAAAAAAGGCCAATATTTTGTATCGATATGTAAGCCATATATGTATATTGTATAAGTACGCAGTAACTGCATAGCAAAAATATTTATTTTATATTTTATTTCAAAAACGGACTTTTCTTAGGAAGTTATTGTAATTGGTCCGATTTGTAAAATTGAAAATTTTGACATTTTTCCAAGTTGAAAAATCACTGAACTTAAATAAACGATTTTTAGAAAGATTTCTGTGTACGTTCGGGAACCCATTTCCGTCGGTTATTTTATTTCGTTATTTCGTTTTACAAATAACAACAACAAAATATGCAAAACGGACTTTCAAAAAATTGGGTGGGTGTTTTTTTAACTAAAGCAATTAAAAAAAAAAGTGAAAAAATAGCCCTAGCTAGTCGCTGTAATTAAAGAAACAAATTTCAATTAACGTTTTTTTTATAAATCAACATTTCTTATTAATAATAAGAAGCTACAAAAAATTCGCAAAAAGTGATGTCCGATTCGAATATATCAAGAATTACTTAAGATATTGACTTCAAATTCATTTCATTGCCAAATTTTGTTGTTAAAGTAAGATAATGTCCTTAAAAAATCAATTTGTATTGAAAAAATGCTACTTAAAGTGGTTGAAATTGGTTTTCGATTGAAATTCTCGGGAACAAAGAACCAAACTCATTTTATCATATGCAAACAATAATTGTTGCTAACTTTAATTTTTTTGTTTTTGAAAAATCCAACTGACAACTTTTTTTACAAAACACGAAAACCTACAAAAACTACAAAAAACTGTTAAAAAAGTTTTCGACTTAAAATTTGTGTATCTTAAACAAAATGTTGTTTTTACTATTTTGTTAAACTTTTCAAAAAATTGACAGACGCGCACTAATGGGAAGTTATCAACCTATTTTTTCCTTTAATTTCACCATAAGACCTACTTTTCTGCAATCCTTTTGAATATCGATTGCGATGATTGTGCAGTTAATCAGAATGTTACAGTTTTTGAAATAGATTATCTTACAAACTAATTATGCTTTTGGTCAAGTGTATGTCTTTAACTAGTTAAGAAAGTATTGCTAATTTTAAATTTCTTACTTTATTAGTTCTTAAGTTAAAGAGAGTTTGAAAATCGACTTAGTTTGTTTCTGTACAAAGTGATTAGAGTCAGTGCTAGTGGAAAATCTCCAACGTCCTCTATGATAGGCCAGATTTGTCAAGGTAAACCTTTTAACAATTCTGGAATATAAATTCATCAATTTGTACCTCCGTACATTTGTTCTTCTACAGATAATAAAATTAAGATATGCTAAAAGTACTTTTAAAAATAAATCAGTAGGTGTATTTTTATTAAACACTTTATGAATAAAATTCAACAAAAACAAAATAATTTTCCTCTTCGAATTTTGTAGGAACATAAATAAATGTTGTACAAACCTTCAAAATAATTCTATGATACCAGGATTGACGTTTTAAACTTCTGGTAAAATTTTAAAGTTTGAAAATTGGACAAGCTATATTTTCATGATTTATTGCCTTATTCCACTTTATACATATTGATGAATATGATCAATAGATTTTTTAATTATATTATATTTGTTAAGAGTTCAATAGTAGTGGTATAAAAAGACCAAACAACATACCTAACATAACCATTTTTAATCTAGCCAAAATATTATTCAATTTATCTTATACAACTCATTTTACATCTGACTTTAAATCCTAACGATGATTGAATATTTTTTCAAGACTCCTAAAAAACTCGATTGACTTGAACACAAAATTGATAGCTATCTTTTTGCACTTAAAATTACTAAAGGTAGCTGTATCGAACCTTATACCCAGAACCCACCTGATGTCGATACATTTCCCATAGAACTTTTGTTGAGCATAAAGAAAATTGAAAAACTTTTCCCCATTTAAAAATTTTATATATCGGAGTTTTTTTTGTTGTACCTATCTTACCTATTTTTTTTCTCAAGTTCATGGAAAATATTCGTATGCAA
Organism: Eupeodes luniger; assembly: GCA_951509635.1. NCBI lineage: Eukaryota > Metazoa > Arthropoda > Insecta > Diptera > Syrphidae > Eupeodes > Eupeodes luniger. Next base: position 92,118,899 of record OX608074.1, read on the forward strand.
ATGGAATTTTCTTTATAAAATTATGCATAGCAATGTAAGATCCTTTTCGTACATTTTAAGCTGGCAAGTGCTTCTGATGTCCTTCGATGTTAGATTCACCTCGTTAATCTTCGATGTGAAGATAGTCTCCTGGTTCAATACACGTGGAAAGTAAAAATAGATTGAAATCATATAGAACTTGATGTCCTTTAATTTTCTGTTATCAGATTTAGTATTATAAGAAACAAGTTGGTATAGAAAAGAATAAGGACAAAACAACTACTAATGCGATATATTGTGTGGGTAAGAGGGTAGAGCTTTGTCTTTTTTGAAACATTTGTAAGAAGTATCCTACGTTATAGATAAGAGCTTCTCATCATAAAGTTAAGTGGATTGAATTTTCCAGTTAAATGACAACAAGTAGAAGTCAGCTCAAAGGACCAAGTATTTGAATTCCACACTTCTTGTCTGTACTAAGTTATTTTTGTATTCAACTTTAATCTCATTGATTATTTTGCTCTGTTGCTAAAATTGATCCGTTTATTTTTGTATTTATTATGTGCTGCAAAATTAAAGAACTTTGTTGTGCTTTTGATAACCACCCACTTCTAACCACTTCTAACTAAGTGACAGCTGTCCTTATAGGATAAAATCTTGAGCGGCAAATTGATGATAGTTTACTTAGAAAACACTTGTGGTGGGCAGAGAGTAGCAGAGTTGAAGACTTTCGACTTTCTATATATTCAATTTTAATTCTCAACTTAATTTGTATTTAGAAACTGGAAACCTGAGCTCTGATGTATCTTTAGATACGGTAACCAATCGTTATTATTTATAGTTATTATATACCGGAAGACAGTATTCATTATGATTATTTAAATAGTTTTTTATTATTTTTCAATGTTTAATGCAAATTGAAAAAGTTCTTAATTTTCAAGGGTTTTTCAAAAAGAGGTTTAATTTTGAATAGCTCGATATTTGGGAAACTGTTACTTTTAAAGTGCAATCTTTTGACATTTTACGAGATTGAACTACACGCTTCAAAATTGCATTGACATAAATTAAAATTCACTAAAAAAATGGTGAAAATTTTGGAACAGTTCACAAAACTAAAACACTTAAATGTCATCGTGAAACAACTCTCGAAAAGACGGCTAAAAGCTTTGTAAATTGTAGCCAGATCAGAAGGGATAAATAACTTCTTGCATCGTCGGAGAAAACCTAAACACTTAGCAGCATTTTTGGTGATGTCTAATATGTGACCACTTCACAAAAGATGGTTTGTGACGCACATTCTGAGAACTGATAGCTGTTCAATCTAGTCAAGTACAACCCATGGATAGTGGTAATTGGGGAGAGTTACGCTTTTGCGATAGTAGACAGCATTGAGTTTTCGAAGCATTACCTTCTACAAGGTTTTTGATTTCCCATTGGACAATGCTGTCAAAATCAGAATTTAATGAGCTTATCATGCGCTGTCGATGGTAGTCGACATCGAAAGAACGAGGATATGAAGCTAGGAACGAATATGAAAAGCTGAGGGAACTGTCATCAGCAAAACAATTAAGGAGGTTAGAAGTTACAGACAAAAGACAATTTATAAAAATAAGGAAGAGTGTCGGAGATAAAACGAAGCCCTGGGGCACACCAGCGTTTATTTTGTGGATATCAGATTTGAATTCGTCCAATACTATTTAAATTGAAGGGACCGTTCAAGGTAATTTCTAACCCAACAAAGAAGAGATTCATCAATATTTAAGCCACGCATTTTCGATAAGAGAGCTTGATGCCAAACTCTATCAAATGCCTTAGAAATATCAAGTGCAATAATCTTACTTTCTTCAAAATGATGTAAAGTTTTATTCCACTGTTCGGTGAGATAAACCATGAGATCACCAGTGGCTCTATTGCAACGAAAGCTAAATTGCCGGTCATTAGAAGCTTTCGTTCTTCAAGATATTTCTTAAGCTGCAAATTGATCAGCGTTTCCATGACCTTTGAAAGAAGGAAAGTAAGTGCCACTGGACGATAGTTAGATGGTGAGGAGGATTCGCCTTTTTTAGGGACAGGCTGGACAAATACTTTTTTCCACATACTCGAAAATAACCTGTAGAATAGGATAGATGAAAAAGTTTACGCAGTGGTTTTGCGTTGAAGAACCCCTTTTCAGGAAAATAGAGGGCCAGCGGATTTGTGTATGTCTAGATCTTTAAGTAGCAACTGTAAGAGTGCGAAAGAAGATTCGTCCCATAGAATTGTTTACGCATTTAAGTACAGGACTAGTCATGCCACAAATTGACAGCTTCGAACTAACAGCAAACTGTGCTGCAAGCAAATTTGCTTTATCATAAAATAAAAATAAATTGGGTGGCGCAATAGTCCGTTGAGAACTAAGCGCTAGTGACTTACAACTCTCAACCATTCCTGTGTGCGAGTACTCTTGTCAGGGATGAAGGGGACCTACAGTTTTAAGCCGAATCCGAACGGCTTATTTGAGAAAGCACTTTTCATAACAAGAATTACTATTGGAGAATTTGTCAATTCCTCGCAAGAGGCAGTACCCGTGAAAAAAAAACTTTAGATGACATAGGCAGGGATCGAACCCAAGACCTTTGGCATGACAGTCCAACGCACTAACCATCATGCTACGGGTACTATATAGATTTATTTGTTTTATCAGTCGAGCCTTAAAAAAGTAGTGTCATTAGAAACAAGCTTCGGAACCCACGATGAGGTAGTATTACTGAAATTTTTTACAAATTACCAATTTCCGTTGCAAGTCTTTCTAGCTTGTTTGAACTTAATCCGGTTTTCCTCAGAGGAGTTGGCTTTGTAAATCCGGAAACTTATATCTTTGAACTTTGAGCCTAATAACTTCGTTACAGCTCAAATAAAAATATGAGTTTTCTTTGGGTTTGATAGATTTTACCCTAATCAAGATAAAATTTCTCATTCCACAAAGAATTAGGTTTTTAACCATATCTGCGCTGGAATCCACTTCACTGTCGAGGTAGCATAGTGACCAGTTAAAGGTCCTGAAGAATTCGTTGAGACCGTCCTGTTGGCTTTCTTATATTGCCAAACAGTTCTCCTAGGGGTTTTTATTTTAACTGAGACTTTTTGTCATGATAAACTTACAGATATGACGAAATGGTCTGATGTGCCTAGAGGCTATAATTCACTGTCTGCATTATCAGGATCAGATGTAAGAAACAAGTCTATAGGTGATCGAAAATAGGTTATACCTCCAAAATCTCGGTCTACTGGTTCATAAAAACAATACTTACACTGGGCAAATTTCAACTAACAACATTTAACTGAGATTTCAATGTCATTTTGAAATAGGAAAAATCATTTGATAGAACAAAATTTCTCATTGTTAAAAAGCTTTTAATCAAAAACACATGAATATTGTAATAAAACGAGTATGTTTTAAATCTTAAGTTTTGTGAATAAAACCATATTGTGTAGTTTATAATACATAATTTTAATCTTCAACTTGTTTACTTTATTTTCAGTTTACTGATTTAATTTGCAACTGTAATATTTCTGTTTAAGAAAAATGACAACAAAATAATATTCAAGATTTATGGCAGATGTCAAAACGGTTGGTTTGGAAATGCGATCAGATCAACTGAGATTTTTTGTCTTAATAACTAACGTCTCAATAAATCGATTTCATTTGAAACAAAATTTGATTTACAAGTGTATTTCAAAACAAAGAGCTGGAATAATCATGGATTATAGTTATAGATGACCAAATCCATCTTTGGTTTCATATTTGCGGTGAGTTCCTTAAGATTTTAAATTAAGAAAAGCCTTATTTAAATCACATTAGTACCTGCATTTCATTTTAAATAATAATTATTCATGAAGAAGCTATCTCTTTGTTTTATAAAACTGAAAAAATATCACATCTATTTCTCCCTTTGTTTTATTAAGAACAATCAAATCTATTTCAAACAAAAGATATTTTAAGCTTCAGTGAAGAAATATCTTGGTATACATATGTACATAAGTACAAAAATTTCAATTTTCTGTTGAAGTATCTCCTATGTATGTATGTATGTATATGTAGGTAATACATTATGACATGTGAGCAATGACAACGACGACCAACGAGCAGTCATTCTTCCAGCACTAACTTAAGCCATCACATTGCAGGTGACAACTCAAAAATTTATTTTCAATTCAATGAAATACTATCTGACAAATAAACACAATTTAAGGTGATGGCAAATTGAATTTCATGACAACATAATTTAATTGAGAAAGTGTCATTCTCATTGAGTAAATAATATCCCTTGGGAAAAATGGAGAGCTTTAAGAAAACATTGAACGAAAGAAGAAAAATAAATAGTAGTTGCATACATAAAGGGTGTTTTTTTTTAAGACGTGTGGTTCTACCGAAGAACAACGAGTAAATAGCATATAATTTAATGTTTAGGCCAAGAATTCAGCTTTTAAATAAAGATATGGTTTGATTTCGGGCAAATAATAACTGGCTCAAATAACTTAAAGTCATAAGAAGCCCAATTTTTGCAACTATTGGGGCCGTAGGTCAGAAATAACGCGTCGAATATTCTCATCAAAGGCTTCAATCGGTTCAGGCGGCTTATCTGCGTAGAGAAGCAAGCTCACATAACCCTTTAAAAAATAGTCCAGCAGTGTTAAATCGCAAGATCTTGGAGGCCACGCGACAAACCCACGAGCTCACTAAAAGTCTCCTTTACATAATTGAATTGATTCGTAATAAATTTGCACGATTTGCAAACGTTGTTCAAATGTTAGCCTATTTATAATGAAATGGCAAACAAAATTGAGCATAAACCGAGTGACAGGTGTCAAAAAGACAAATTCCGAAAAAAAGTATTGCCAGCTTTAAAACTACACGTCTAAAAAAACACCCATTATATGGAAAGTTGTCTAAAAAGCTCTTCAAAAACTCAGGAATACACTAACAATAGCTTAAAATTTCGCAAATTTATAAGGGAGTAGTTTTTTCCTTGAATCAAGTAATTGAGTTTTTTAAAGAAATAATTCACAAAGAATAGAATGATGGAATAGTCTTGGTAGAAATATTTACAGTCTAGTGGAATTAGTCAAAAAATCTTACTGAACATTGCACCCGGAATCTAAAAATTACTAATTTATTGCTTTATCAAGTTTCTAAGAAATTTAATTATGAAATTAAATAAGAATGATGTTTGATAGTGTTGTTGGTTAATATTTTTTTTTTAATTTAACGGTGGGGCGCTGTTTTCGTTGGTGGATAGTTCGCAGTAAAAATTTTTATTCAGAAATTAATAAAGGGTTTTTCAATAAGGGCGGGTAGATGTTGAAATGGAATAAAACAAGCTTTGTGTGAGGTATTAACAAAATTATTTTTTTTATTTGAAATGCGCATGTATGACATTAAGTGTGGAATATGACCCCTGCAAGAGATAACCTCACCCTCAAAACGTTCATGCAAAGTGTCAATCGTGGCGTTTGCTGTGTAGCACGGAGCGCCGCGCCAGGCGTCCTGCTGGAACCACATGTCGTCTAGGTCCATATGGTTCAATTTGGGCCATCAGAAATTAGTTATATCATCGTTATGTAGCGCTCTCTGTTGACGGTGACCGCATCACTAACGTCCTTTTCAAAAAAGTACGGACCAATTACGCCGCCGGCCCAAAATCCACACCAAACGGTAACTTTTTGAGGATGCATTATCACCTGGTGAACCTAGCGTGGGTTGGTGTCGTGGTCGTCCCATATACGGCAATTTTGCTTCTTAACACAGCCATTCATCCAAAAATGCGCCTCGTCACTAAAGATGATATTTCGGCCAAAATTGGGGTCCTCTTCCAAACGATTCGAAGCCCACTCAGCGAACAAACGGCGTTGAGCTCCTGGGTCAGTTGGATCTTGTACGGGTGTAGGATCAAGTCCCAACCCAAAATTCGCCAAGTTGAAGTTTGCGAAGGGCCGAGTTCTTGTGCACGGCCAGGAATAGACTGCCTCGGGTTCTGCTATGTTTTCAGCCTAAATTGCGTTTCTAGAACGTTTGGGTGTTGGCTGATTGTTTACTGAACCGGTCGTCTCAAATTTGGCCACCAAACGTTAAAGAGTTGACTGTGAAGGGCCACCATGTCTACCGTAAAATGGCGACAATGCGTGCAACGTTTTGATAATTAAGTTTTATCATTTGAATTTCAATTCAATCAATCGTGTAACTTGCCATGATTATTTGGCAAAAACAACTGAATAATAAACAAAGGATTTGACAGATCTCACCAAAACAAAATGGCCGCCAAGGGGCGTCAAAATCTACTCTTGCCAATTGAAAAACCGTTCAGTTTATTTTGACACTGACACCTGCTTACTTCCCGAAATTCTGACAGGAAGTTAGTATTATACCTCTCAGGAACGAAATGAGCCTCGATACCTTGAACAGCTTTGAAAAATATTGAAAACTATTTTCCAAAGCAATATTTCGCTTTTTTATTTAAGCCAATAACAGAAACTAAGTGAGACGAGAATTGCTTCTGAGTGTTTAATTGGCTCAGCAATTTAATTGAATCAGACTACGATTTTTTAGTGGAATATCCCATTTCAACTTATTTCTTTTATCTTGCTGATGTTCAAGAACATTTGTATTAAAGTTAAAGCCTTTAAAAAATTCATAGTTAATTAATTAAACAAAAATTATTCAACCGGAAACAAAGTCACTCCAACCCTTAATAAAACACCTTCATATTATACTCGTGATTCAGTTTATTGTGACTTAATTTAATAGAAATTACAATGAGGATATCATCGAAAGAAGTTATCAAATGTTTATGATTAAATCAAGGACCTTTTACTGCCTTTAACTTGTCAATGACATCAATCAAATTATATTTGATATTTTCCACATGATTTCTTCTTTAATATGACTGAAATTCAGTGATGTTTTAAGACATCAAAATATTCTAGTGTTAATTTATAGTTCATATTTTTATGAATTTTCTCGGCCGGATTTATTTGTTATTTTTTTTTGAAAGGAGGTGTCGCTGCACATTGGTTTTCAATTCCTGAATATTGCAATGACTGGGAAAAAGAGAGTATGGTAAAGTGATGGATTCCACATTCGTGTAGTGCATTTAATTCCACCCGGTTTTTTATTCCCCATTGTACAATGCTGTTTAGGTCGGAATTTAATGAGCTTATCATATATTTTCGTTGCAGTCCGAAGAAAATAGATTGAAGTCTGAAAATGCATATGAAAAGCTGAGAGTACTATATTGACAGCGAAACAATGTATTGGATTATTAGTTGCAGACAGGAGATCAATAATAAAAACGACAAAGAGAGTTGGAGACAGAACAGAGCCCTGAGGTACGTCAGCATTTACTTTGTCATTTTCAGTCTTCAAACCATTAAATAATAGTTTTATTGAACAATCCGAATGATAATTTACTGAATCAATGAACTAGGGATTCATGAGCATAGAAATCTCAATATATATTTGCTAAACGACCATGTCGTGGTTTTCACCAAATGTCCATTTCAACCAAGCGTAGCTTCAGAGATACAGTACTTATCGACATAGTAGAGTCTTGAAATTTTTCACAAAAGTATGTCTTATGGAGAAAAAAAGAAGAAATATGTATCATTCAATTTAAAAAAATATAATGACAATAGAAATTGATCTTAAACAGAGTAATGTCAAAGGGATTTTTTATAATGACAGATACTTTCCTTTTACCTGAATAAGACTGAGTTTTCTTTAAGGAAATGGAGTTTTGAAAATATGCTTATCCTTCTACTCCTCTCGATAAAACTTCCTAAACTTAAATCCAGCCTTGTACTCATATTTAGATATTATTTAATTATTATTATTTTCTGCTCATTGATTTTTATTGGCAAAAGGAGGAATCTGAGAAAACTTATTAACTACAAATATGATCCCATGTTTTTAAATAAAGATTAATTTTATGAAGCATAACAAATGGGTGAACTTAATTTTAAAATAATAGTCTGTGCTATGTATAATTGAACATTTAAAAAGAAATAAAATGTAATTACAAATATTGCGTCATTGCGATTTATGTACATTACGTATATAATTTTGAAATCAACTTTTTACTATAGACAAGTGTCATTAAAAATAATAAAGAAATTGAAAAATTAATTTGTATGATATTATTGAATAATTTGGGCAACAATGGTCTTGAATCGGTTGTAAATTATTGGCATAGACAATATTCTTCACGTAGGAAAATAGGAAAAATTACCATTTTCGAACCAGACGGTTTAATTTGATATAATGGTGTGCATATCTTCACATTCACATAAACTCGCAAAATTTGCTGTCGGCTCTAGGTCTTTAAGGATGAAATCGTGCGTCAATTCCAATAAAAAAATTTCATAATTATTTAAAGGTTCCGGTTATATTTTTGCTAGAAATCAAAAAATATAAGTAGAACAGAACATTCAATCTCAAGTTTTTATAAATAAATAAGGTGACGCAATACTCCGAAGACAACCAGGGCCTAGTGACCCACAACTCTCAACAATTCCTGTATGCGAGTCATGTCAAGGCAGGGAAGGGACCTCTAGTTTATATGCCGAATCCGAACGGATAATTTGAGAAAGAGCTTTTCATGACAAGAATTAGTCTTGGAGGATTTGTCAATTCCTTGCAAGAGGTAGTATCCGTGGAAAAAAAACTTTAAATTACACAGGCAGGGATTGAACCCACGACCTCTAGCATGATGCACTAACCATCAAGCAACGGGTACTACAAGCTACAACAACCTCAAGTTTTTGATGATCGATAATGTGTAAGGGGATGTTTATACCAATCTTGGGATGCTTTTTTGACAGTGTTTTGATTTTTATTTTATCGAAAATTCAAGCTGGACGCTTGGCCTAACAGCAAATGGCTGTTGAAATGGTCAGTTTTTTTCATTACGTCAAAGCTTGGGTTTTCTCATTTCACACCAATTGCAACCTGATCGTATTGTTTTATTTACTAGGACCCCTCTTATATGCAAAATTATTTATTTGTTATATATAAAAATAAAATTTCTATTTTAGTGGTTTCCCTTTTGTAGCTAAAAAATATTTCTTTTGACTCAGGACTGGACCAGGAATACAATATTTCAATTGCGCCGCACAAATTCGTCAACTTTTGACCAATGGATCTTCATATTAAATACTGTTTTATTTTCTTAAGAAAAAAGATCAAATTTGTCTGGAAAACTTTCGCATCTTCTGGCTTTTTGCATCTTTATTATTGGAGCGTTTTAAATATACATATAATATTTTTGCTATATACTTTTTTGAGAACGCTTCATTTCTAACATTTCTGCAGAAATGCAACCAAAACCCTTATAAACTATTATATTTTACCTCTTCAGAAGGGCATATTTAGAAAACTGTTGGAATCTTGAAAAACTTTCGTATGTAGGAAGTCGTCCAAATTAAATAATTTAACAAAACCCTGCTGGAAAGCAGTGCTCTAAAAAAATCGAATACCTAAAATTGTCACTTTAGCAGCCCTTGAAATTTGTAAATGCAAAGTTTAAGATACACATTATGTTATTTTAATTTTATCAGCCTCCTTTACAGACCATCAAAGAACATTTTTAAGCGGTCCCCAAGAACTCGTCTTTAATGTCAACATAATTGGACTTTTCGATTGTGATTCCTAATAATAAAATGGTTGAAAAGAGGAACATGATTTTGATTCTTACACGTCAATAGACATCTTCATTAACTTTTCCCTCGTTTAGAAACTTTTTCAAAGTATAACAACCTTTATTTCAAACTTTGGAAAAGTTCGGTACAAAAAACCTACACAAATTTTATTGGAAAAAGACACCAAATAGTAACAAACCTTGTGTATTTGTAATCATTCCACATCGAAAACCATGACCGTAAACGTAAAGTATAATATAAATTCAAAATCATTGATTTATTTGACAGATTTAGGATTTAAGAAAAAAGTAAAACCGTATTTTATGCGATTTAATCTGAATGGATACAAAAACAAATTTTAAAAATATTTTTGTATCCAAAAGTATCTTGTGATGGGCTAAACTCCTTTTTTTTGTTTTTTTAACTTCGTTTACATTGTCAGAGCAGCTGTCACATCTATGTATAGATAGTATATACCTATTTGTCGATAAACCATTTATTTATATTGTTTTGTGTCACAAAGAAAAATTCAAAATCCATATTTGCATAAAATCTATTTCTCTTACAACCCTTACAACTTACATATATGCACATAGCTGCCTTAAAAATTTTTGTTTACAAAAATCTATTTGAAGTCGAATATTGTTTCCACTGTTTATGTATTATAAAACAAAGCCTTACATCAAATAAAAACAATTGAAAGCCTTTACCTACGTTTTCGTATCTTTTTCACTTTGGAATTTAAATTGATTTAAGATACAGTAGCATTTATATTCATACATATTTATGTACCAATATTTTTTTAAGGTTCCCATATTGGAATCCCTTGTGCCACGTGTAATGGATTAGTTTCATTGACTGAATTTTGTATATTGCTTACATTTTTTTGAAAAAATTGGTGATGCTGATATTATATTTTTTAAAACGCCTTACCCTCATTGTTGATGTCATAAACCTACTTATGATTTAAAAAATACGTACGACGGGACGAATCTAAATTTCATTTGTCAGTTTTCTTTCTTTTCAACAAAGTTATTTACAAACGACCGACGACGTAGTACCGTGGTATTATGGTAAGTGCGTCATTCTGGAGGTCTTGGGTTTAATCCCTACACCTGTGACACTTAAAGTTTCTTTCATGGGTACTGCCTCTTGCGAGGAATTGACAAATCCTCAAAGAGTAATTCTTCTGATGAAAAGTGCTTTCTCAAATAAGCCGTTCGGATTCGGCATACAAACTGTAGGTCTCCTCGAGTTCTAAAACGACTTGCACACAGGTAAAGATGAGAGTTTTAAGTCACTAGGCCCTAGTTCTCTACGAACTAGTGCAACAGTTTATTATTTACAAACTACAAATTTACTGTGACTTAGACCGCAAATTATTTCATAGCTGCTTTCTTGTGACGGAAAAACACGCAACAATTTTTGACTGAAATTGGTATAGGAAAACCATGAAGAGATCAACTGACAATATTGATTGTCAGGCTTAGATTGAATGGAACTTAAGTTCGTTAAAATTGCTTACATATTTAATTCGCTTCATAGCTCACATATTTAACAGCATATTAACCACATCGAAGTTTCTTTTAGATTAAAAATAGGTCAAAGTAGTTCGTGTCCTTAAGTCACCACTGAAAGTCATACAATACTCTATAATAAGCAAAAAAATAAATTTGGCTTTTCAGTAGAGTCTTGTTAACTAGTTCATTCGTACTTTAATGTTAGACAACATAATGTGTAGTGGCAAATTAACGGTTTTCTACGTTTCTGAATGTCTCTCTCGGAGTGCCTCAGGGATCTATTCTCGGACCCATCCTTTTTTCACTATATATGAATGAGCTGCCACATATATTGTTTAAAACCGTATGATTAATTTAGATGCCAATGATGTGTAGTTTATAAGTCAACCCTTTTCTGCGAAAAATCATTTTGTTGCTTTAGTCAATGAGGATTTAAACCTCGTCCTACAACGCTCAAAAAGAAACCGTGTTTACTTAAATCCACTCAAATCAATAGTACTTCCGATCCATCGTAAAATCTTTGATCCTTCCATTCTAAATCACTTAAAGTTTGGAAGACGAAAACATTGATTATGTTAACACAGCTAGTAATCTATGACTTATTTTTTTTAACCGCACAATAACATAGGATGACCACCTTTACACAGCCCCGTCGAGAGGGGGGGGGGGAAGGGGGGAAACCCCCCGGGCCCGGGATTTTCTAGGGGCCCGTAAAATTGAAAGCAATGAGAGTATACTCTATATTTATCATTAACATACCTATTTCAACTTATTTTTAGAGGCCCGAAAATTTAAAATCATTCATGCTTTCGCAATAGGGCCCCTGTTTGCATGTTATCTGCCTATCTATCAGTCACAAGCTTGCCAATCTGGGCCCCCGATTATTATTGGCGTACATTTTTGTTAATATTTAATGGAAAATTGGGCAACTCTGAACTATTGAAAGAAAGTTATAATAAATTGTTTCGCTTTTCTTATTTAATTTAACGTAAATTTCAAATTTATTTTATTTTGAACATTTTTTAAGTCAAAATAAGGGGCCCGGCAACTTAAAACAAAACACAAATATTTATTTCGGTTTCTGTTTTTATAAAGTTTCTTTTCTCCTATTTTTGTTTCTGCTGTAAACGAAATTTTTGATTCGGTTTCGGGGGACCAGAAAATCCCACCAGGGGACTAGGAATACGAGGCGATGGCAACCTTATTGGAGATCCAAAATGGTATTTTTTTGGGCATTTTGGAATTAATTAGACATTATGACCCCTTACTTCAGGAGCACTTGAAAAAAGTAAGAATTTCACAACAAGAACACAAACGTTTGCAAGTCCACTACCTTTCCGTTGAGATTCAAAATGAGTTAATTAAAATTTGTGCCCAAGATGTGAATTCAGCTATTTTGAAGGAGAGAGAAAACGCCAAATACTTCGCTATAATTGTCGATGCAACACCCAATTCTAGTCATGTGGAACAAAACACATTTATTTTGCGATATCTGGCTTGGAAGAAAATGTGTTCACCATTCAGGAAAGATTTTTGGAATTTGTCGATTCCAAAAAAAAAAAAAAAAATAGCACCGCAATAGCTTATTTGGTCTGCGAAACATTAGATAAGAACGAAATCCCTTTAGAAGACTGTTGTGCACAAGGCTATGAAAATGGAAGCAATATAAAAGAACAGTATAATGGTGCACAAAGGCATATATTAAACAAAAATCCAAATGCCGTGTATTCACCATGTGCAGCTCACAGCCTTAACTTGTGTGGAGTCGATTCAGCGAAATGTTGTACTGCCGCAATAACATTTTTTGGAGTTGTTCAAAAGTGTTTCGAATTGTTTAGCAGCAGTGCCCAACGTTGGGAAATTCTTAAGAAAAATGTGCCCGGATCCCTTCACAAACTTTCCGATACAAGATGGTCAGCTAGAATTGAGGCAGCGAAACCATCTGAAAAACCTTGGAACATCATTAGAAGCCTTAAGTGATATTAATTTTACTGAAACTGAAACTCGAAGAGATGTAAATGGCGTTTAAAATATATGCACAAATTTGAATGCGTCCTGATGTCTTCGATTTGGTGCAAGGTTCTTAGCGCTATAAATGAAAGAAGTATCATTCTTCAAGCCAGAAACATGACTATTGACGTTGAAATTCGAAATCTTGACACCTTGATCTCCGATTTGAACTTAATTCGAAACGAATGGGATCAAATGTATCTGAATGCAAAGCAGTTGCTACTGGATTGGGGGATTTTCCAGAGTCATTCCCATCAAACCGAAAAAGACATTTAAAGAGACATTTTGGAGAAAATCGAGGAGCTAGAGAACAAATTGAAACAGACGAAGAAATACATTTCAAGAAAAACGCCTTTTACGTCATAGTTGATTCAATTATATCTGGAATTTCTCGTCGGTCCGATACGATGAAGAATTTGAATGCTACATTTTCATTTTTATGGCAGTTTTCAACAATGGACGAAATTGAGATTAAAAACTCTGCTACAAGGTTCATCCAAAAGTAAAACTCGCATGTGTCTCAAGAGTTGAAAGAAGAAATAATCCATCTGAAACACATTTATGAAGCCATTGAGTTTGCTCAATACTATTTATTCCCAGAACTTGAAGACGATTTTCCCCAACATTTGTCTCTCCGTGTGTTTTCCACCATACCTGTAACCGTAGCTAGTGCCGAACATTCATTTAGCGTCCTTGCCAGAACAAAGAATTTTCATCGTTCGTTCTCATCACATGATCGTGTTTCTGGACTTGCTACACTTTGCATCGAAGCACCTTTGGCAATGAAATTGAATTTTTATGTAATTATAAGTTGTTTTGCTGCTCAGAAAGCTAGGAGAGCTCGTTTGCAAAGAAAAATATTTCATTGAATGCAACTAACTCTAATGAAAATTTTAAAATACAAATTTCAAATACTTTTACTTCGCTCTATTTTATTTGTATAGTAGGTAATAGATCTTCATGCTAATTCTATCTATCCATCTTCCATTTCAACTAAACTAAAGATAACTAATGATGAATCACGGGACTATACCAGTGAGATTGATTTAATGATTAACATTTTTTTTTTCGGTTCACTTTGCAAATGAAAAATTATTATTTCCGTTAATTGCAACCAATTTCATGCTATTCGTAATTGAAACTAGAACGTAACATATGAGTAGGCATGAACTTTGAAAAAAATGGTAAATAAGGGGGGGCCCGAGATTTTTCCGTCCCGGGCCCGGAATTCCTCTCGACGGCCCTGCCTTTACAGTGTTATTGGAATAGTCGATGGTAGTTTTAGCGCTATTCAGGTAACTAAAAGTTTCACAACTGCAAGGACTACATTTTTACTTGACCAAACCCTCATACTAACAATTGTGCTACATTTGTGTGAAGTTTTCTGTAATTTGGACTCTGCTTATAGCCGCAAACAATATTACTGCTATGTTTTTAATCTGGGACGGTATGATCACATATCCAATTTCTTGTCACGCTTTTAATAGTCTTGAAACAGATATACACAAAGAAAGGTAAATATCCGAAACTTAAGACTTTTTTTTAAGAAAAGTGCACCCAAAATAAATTACTAAAATAATGGTTTCGTTAGAAAGAAAATAAATTCCATTGGAATTGCATAATATCCAATTAATATAGGCAAATATTTTTATGTGCTCGTACTTATGACTCAAATCTTAGGTAAATCTTTTACTAAGCTACAAATTATACTAATTGAATAATAAGCATTTAATTAAGAAACACAGAATGGTATTATCTCTGCGCAAAAAAAATTATAACAAATCATTCACAAATCCTTCTTTTTAATACATTCTCAGAATATTTAGGCGAAGTAAGTAGGCGTATTATCTTGCAAGTCCTTATGATGTGTATGTGTATCACCATAGGCGACATATGTAATGTATACCCACCCAATTATTCGGGAAAAATAGATTCTTGTCTGTCATTTTGTTTCAACGATTAAGCAAGATAAATTAATGTCTCGTCTTTTTTGAAAACAGACATAAAAATAGCAAATTTAAAAATAAGTTCCTTTTTGAAATAATTAATTGAAACAAAAACGTCATTCTCTGTTGAGTGCTCAAAATAGCATTCTCCTCAATTACTAACCTAATTGAGTTAATATACATAATGGAAAAAGATAAACACCATGTTATATTTGTTAATATACACAAAGCACAGTGGGGAACAGTGAGAGCGTATAATTCAAGGACCTGCTTTTGTTAAACGCGCCTATACTTGTCGATGGAACAAGTCAATCTCTCTGACAGCACACTTTTACATAAATCATCAAACAATAAAACATCTTCATATATCCGTCGTTCTTTCTATTCTATTTTGTTTCCTTAATTGGTATACTTGTATCATACTTGAACAGAATAGAGAAGTGCCTGCAACAGGATATATAATCGGAGCTATCAAGGACACTCAAATTAAAGATCCCAAACCTTGGAAAAGTCATCTCACCTTTTTACTTTTTTTTTTTTTTTTTTTTTTTTTTCATCTCACGTTATTTTACTATGTTTCCTTGTGTCGTTGATTCCAACGCAGATATGGTTACAAACTTTATGGAATGAGAGATTTCATCCCGAATAGGGTAAAATCTATCAAACGCAAAGAAAACTCATGGTTTGATTTGAGCTGTCAAGAGGTTATTAGGATCAAAGATGTAAGCCTCTAGATTTACAAAAGCAACCCCACTGAGTAAAACCAGGATAAGTTCAAACAAGCTAGAAAGACCTGTAACGGACATATTCGACGCATTACATTTTTGCATGACCACAAATTACGGCAAAAAAATACTACACTGTCCCAAAGGTATTAAAAATGTTGGTAATTTGTAAAAAATGTCGTCGTCGTCGGTTCCGGTGCTCGATTATAATGACACTCCTTTTGTAAGCTCGATTGATAAAACCAATTCGATGCTGCCATAAAGTGACGTAACTCCTCTTGTAGTGTACTCTATTGTTCTGAAGAGGTGTTCAGGTGTTCTTCAACGCTGGTAAAAGCACTGCGTAAGTTTTTCCAATCTGTTCTACTCTACAGGTCTGGTGGATAGTAAACAGTATTTGTCCAGCCTGTTCCAAAAAAAAAGCCGAATCCTCCTCACTCTCTACCTATCGTCCAATTGCACTTACGCCCCTTCTTTCTAAGGTAACGGAAAAGCTGATTTATTTTCAGCTTAAGAAATATTTTGAAGAGCGAAAGCTTCTTAATGACCGGCAGTAAGGGTTTCGTAGCAATAGGTCTACTGGTGATCTGATAGCTCATCTCACTGAACAATGGAACAAATCTTTACATTGTTTTCTATAAAGTAAGATTATTGGACTTCATATTTCAAAGGTATTTCATAGAGTTCAGCATCAAACTCCCTTATTGAAAATAAATGCATTTGGCATTGATGAATCTCCTTCGGATGTGGACTACCAGCGGTAGAATATGAAAAGCTCATTAAATTCATATCTTGAGAGCATTTCCGGCTCTATTAAACAAAGCTTTTATTTTTTCGAAACTCGAGTATTTCTCATATTTGGATTGGTGCCTCAACAACAAATTTGAGTCTTGTGGAAATATAAGAAAACGATAGGCTATCATTCGCTTACTGAGACATTTGCTATTGCTACTCTTAAACACCGCCGCAAGGTGTCATGCCTATCATTGTTTTATAATGATCTAAGATAGAAACGAAAGTTGGATTCCTAACCTCAAACCATTTAACCATAATACCAGTACCTCTAGGAATGCTCATCAGTTTACCCTTGAGCCCAATTTCGGACGTAATGTTAAGTACTGAGATTCTTTCTTCACTACACTACACGAATGTGGAAAGTGTCTGAATTATGTTATATACAAAAACTTTAGTAATAACTGCCGTAAAAAGTAATGAGATCTTAATATTTGTATGCAAAATTCTAAATTTAGAAAGGTTTAATATCAATTTATTTTTAGCAGTCTAACAACGAAGCAAGTCTTAAAAACGACAGATATTTTTAATCAATTGATAATATTATTGGCTTAGTTTTTGGCACCCAATTAATTGTGAATAATGAAGTAACAGAAAACTTATTAAGCAAACTCACTAAATTTCATCACTTTTTCCAGTATTAGACGAATTCTATATACAAACTACACAAAGTACTTGAAAAATTTGTGGATACCACTCCCCCTTTAGCGAAATTTATTTTATTTCTTTTCACCACGAGGCCTACTTTTACTCCAAATTTAAGAATTCTACAATGTCGGCAAGTGCTTAATAATTTTGATGATTGGTTGGTCGGTCAGGTCAGTAAGTCAGTTACGGTTTTTGTGAATTTTGTGAAGCGTTCTATTTTAGAAATTGACTATGCTTTAAAGTTAAAATTAAGTGAAGTGAATGTTTTCGACTTGCTAAGATAGTAATGCAAGTTTGAAGTTTATATTGGTTCTAGAGTAAGGGGGTGGTTAAAAGTTAAAAGTCTGTGTTTGTTCCTGTTAAAAGGAAGAAGTACCATAACTTGGCTGGACACTACTGTGCCCTTTGGTTCAGAATATGTGGGTAATAAGCTTGAAAATAAGCAAACTTGTTTAAGCTTGGTAAACATTCTAAGGATCATAATATTTAAATTAATTGCAAAAATTTAGAGGAATCAGTAGTTCATACCTAAAATACCAATTGATTTGACTTTCTCTGATTTATTTAATTTAGTATTTAATTATGATTCCATCTTGTCTTGCAAAACGAAGTTAAATTCAGTAGATTTGGAATAAATATATTTAATTGGAATTATTTTACCCAACTGAAATAATAACATCAAATAAGTGGAAGACAATTTTCAAACAAAATATATGAAAAAATAAAAAATCATGAAACTACTATACCTTTTTTTAATATTTTATATGAATAATTATTCAATCTCGTGCCATACGCTCTCGATTATAAACCACGGTAAATAACTTAATTTGAATTCCGTATAAAATGACTATGTGACAAAAACAATATTGTTAAATTTTAAAATCCATAGACACACAATGGCACAATATAAAAAAATATATGTCATCAAACGAAGTTTGAAAAAAAAAATAAAAATAAACAAAATTTCCATGATTCCTAACAAGAAAATAAATTGTTTTATAATAAAAAAGTATGTTTACAAATGTAGACCCACTGAAAGGGAATGATAAATGTGTCTGATCCTGATGGCAATTAATATACAAATAAAGCACCAAAACAGCTGGTAAATTTGTTCGCGTTTCAAAAAAAAAAACACATTTGAATCCTTTTTTTACTTATATGTATGTAGATACGTAAACCGATATAAGTAGATAAAAAAAGAGTTTCACAGGAGCCGTTTTTTTCAAAGAATTATTTGATTTATTTTTAATGTTATATTAACTTTTTTTTTTCAGTTTGATTTATGGCAGGGCTGTATGCAGCACTATGATTTGAGGTGAATCGGTTGAGAGAGTAAAATTTGTTTACATTTTCACAAAAATTTTTGACGGTGTCAATAAAACTTAAGACTTTATTTGTCATTTAAAACCTTTAGCCATACAAATGTGTCTAAGATTTTTTTCTAAGAAAAATACAGAAGAAATAAATAAATTATTATGCTTAATCTATTTCTATTTTTCGGTAATTCCCCAATAAAGTTCTGAATTATTTAAGGCTGATTTATCGACAAAGTTCTAGTCTCTAAAACTCGGATTAAATAAAATAAATTAATTAGGTGGCGCAACAGTCCATTGAGTACTAGGGCCTACTGACTTACAACTCTCAACAATTCCAGTGTGCGAGTAATGTTATCAGGGATGGAGGGGACCTACAGTTTTTAGCCGAATCCAAACGACTAATTTGAGAAAGCACTTTTCATGACAAGCGTTACTCCTGGAGAATTTGTCAATTCTTCGCAAGAGGCAGTACCCGTCAAAAAAACTTTAGATGGCATAGGCAGGGATCGAACCCAAGACCTCTGGCACAACAGTCCAATGCACTAAGCATCATGCCACGGGTACAACAGATTTCTTATCTATGTAATTTAAAAATTAAACAAAAATAAAGCATGATACTTTTGAGGCTAAGGTAATTTAAAGTATAATTCAAAACACCATTAAATTATATGAATATGATAAATATTTACCAATTAATTTTCGAAATATTATTCAAGCTTTTATCTATATGAACAATTTAAAGTCAAATAGATAGATTTTTTATTTCGCAAAAAATAACTTAAAGGAGGTGTAACCGCACATTTTACAATTCAGAGATTTGATTAAACTTATCTTACATCTGAAACATTATCTTGTTTTTATTTGAAAAATTCATTTGGGCAATAGTTTATTTGAAGGAAAATGCTTATAAAAAAAAACCTTCAAATTAAAATATTATTCAAATCTTTTTAATATCTCACTTAATCTTGAATTTTTCATTATCTGTAAGTTTCTTTTAGTTATATAAACTGCCTAGGTTTATGAAATCCCAAGACCTCTTTAAGACTATCCACATCAGCCATTATATTTCAAGAGTTCCTTCTAATTTTAAACGACCTCCCTTGAAATCCCCTGACTTCCACTTATATTTCAAGAACTCCCATGAAATGTCCAGGCCTGCTTTGATATTCTAAGACTTCTCTTAAAAAATATCCCAATTCTTGATTTTCTTAAGCCAAACCTCCCCTCCCTTATATTTCCAAATCTTACTTGAAATCCTTAGTCCTCCTTTGATATTCCAATACTCCTTTTATTTTTTCAAACCTTCTTTCCATTCTCCAGACCTCACCTGATATTTTGAAATC
Organism: Eupeodes luniger; assembly: GCA_951509635.1. Taxonomy (NCBI): domain Eukaryota; kingdom Metazoa; phylum Arthropoda; class Insecta; order Diptera; family Syrphidae; genus Eupeodes; species Eupeodes luniger. Next base: position 92,138,847 of record OX608074.1, read on the forward strand.
TTCAGACCACTATTAATATTTCATTTCAAGACTTTCTTTGATTTTAAAGACATATTCTGAAATTTAAACTGTTCCTTGAAATCTGAAGATCTCTCATAACATTTTAAGACCTCCTTTAAACTTGCCTTTAAATTTCCGGTACTTCCTTGAAATTTATAGAACTTCCTTGAAATATCCAACCCTACCTTTAAATTTAAAAACTTCTTTTATTATTTCAAGATGTGACTTGACATATACAAACCTACCTTGAAATATACAAATCTTGATACTGTTCTTGAAAGACTTCCTCTGATATTGTGAGACCTGCCCTGATATTTGTAGAACTCAATTGATTGATATCAATCGATATTGCTGTATCTGTTATTTGTGTATATTTTATAAATAAGTCCAGGAAAATTGGGTAAAACATTTGAATAATTAATGGAGGGCTTTATTTATACATCCTTGACACTTCTTAAGAAGTCCTTTTATTTTTGACTTGGGCAAACATTTTCAGCCGGTGTAAAAGGATCAAGTACACTTTTGTGCAAATTACTAGAAAAATATAAAGAGTTCAGATTAGTACCGCTAGGTAAACACAAAGTACCACCAAGTACACAAATTCCAAATCTGTCTACTATTCCACACTTTTTCGCAAATTGGTAATTTTTTAAAACCAAACGGTACTTTGTCCGGTATTCACACTAAAGGGCTCATTTTAATTTCGCTACACTACAATATTTTGCACTGTTACTCTCGAAATCTTTCAACTGCTTGTAAAAGAGGTCGAATTTCTACCTGAAAATTATGTTTTTGAGTAAGTGTCATTGGTCCCATTTTACCTCCACACGTTTTGCTCCGATTTATAATCAGATGACTTCTTAAAGAGTTTTAAATAACTATAAATAAAGCTCTCCACCAAAATGTAGCTTTATCGGTTTTTTTTCGAAGTGAATATCTAATGTTTGTAGACGAGATATTGTTTGACCAAAAACTAAGTAACAAAACTCCTTTAACAGTGTAGTATAAGATCTTTAACTGAAATCACTACATTTCTCAATCAAAAGATATCCATGAAATCCCTTTTCAGAAGGTGGTTAAAGGAACAAGTGGTTAACTTAAATCGGTCAATATTACGTCATGGAGTTTTGTCTTTCTCTATCTGTGATTAGTAATACACGATTGGTTGTGGATGTGGATACGCACTGTAAATGTGCCTACTTAACTTGAGCAGTTGTGGTTAAAGTCCTTTTAATCCTAACATTATCCTCTAGGGGATTTAAGTTCATATAATATATACTCGTATATTATTATCCCACAAGTTGGTTTGAAAAGAAGGTTTAATACCAAAGATATTGCTTTTATGTTTAAATATAGGTATATGCATTGTAATATTATATAACAACTTATAATGAAGCTATATGGTGACTATATGTGGTGTGGATAAAACTTGAATTAATATGTCAAAATGGTATTGAATAATGGTTGAAGTTTGAAGGGGCATAAGTTTAGGACGAACCTTAATGATGTGGTGGAATCTAGTTTTGCTTTACTGACTGCTTAGTTCACCCACGAAACCTATAAACCGATTTGTTTAAAGTAAATTACATTAGTTAATTAGCAATGAAACTGGGTGTACTAGACACAATATGCGTAGATAAGTTTGTTAGCCTTGAAGGGGGTTTGTGGGTTATTCAAAGATAATGATGATTTAGAATTGAAGTCTTGTTTTTTAAACCAAATATGGAACAGGAAATGAGCAAGTAAAATAGTATTACTTCGAAACAACTACCTACCTTTTATTTTAACAATTTATCGTTTATTGCAATACCGTGCTTTAAAATTTTAATTGTCAAAAAATGACAGCTGTTCAAATTACTCCCAATTTAAACAAAAACTTTCAGATAAGATTTAGTTTAGGTTGATTTTATTTAAACATACATTTTTAACAATAATTTGGTGAACTTTTGGCTTGCTCCGTGTATTGTTCTCTTGAGGATTCATCCAGACGAGCTATTATAAGCTATATAAGCTCGGCTAGTTCCATCCACTTCGGGATTGGATTGTTTGAAGAACTGCTTTCTTTGGAAGACGATAACTTGGCATATCGAGAGCTTTGAGGATGTAATAGACCTGCAGCTTGAGTGTTTTTATGAATAAAGGCGATAAACCCGTTTCCAACATGATCATGTAGTTTGGCGTACTCGAAGGAAGGTGGAAAATCCGTTTTATGTAAAATCTGAGCAGTTTTCCACTTGTTCATATTTCCGACCTCCCCAAGCTTGCGCCGCATTAAACATTACTGTTTCCGATACAGCTTCGAAGACCCTGAATTAACTGGTATGCGTAATTTCCTTGTTATTAAGTTATTATTGCTTCCATGCTACGTTTATAGCTGTTTGCGCCTTAACAAGTTTGTCAGTGAGATGTTTTTCCATGATGAAGTTCTTTCAACAACTCTTCTCTTTCACCATTATATAGTGCCAATGCTCACTTGCACACGATCTTCCTCCGCCATTCTTAAAAACTATCACTTTGGATTTATTTAAATTTACCACTAGGTTCCACCTTTTACAATATTCAGCAAGTTTATTTATCATTAGCTGAAGGGACTGCATAGTATGGGCGAACAGGACAATGTCGTCAACAAAAAGAAGAGCTTTAATGTTAACGCCTGTGTACTCGATTCCTGCTGGTAATGCTTCCACTATATCTTCAATAAAGAGTGCAAACAAACTTGGACTGAGTGCACAGCCCTATCTAACTCCTGATTTCGTTTAGAACCACTCTGATAAGCATTGGCCATTCGCCGCTGATGCTTTGGTAGTCTTGTATAAATTTTGCAATACTGCACCAAACTTAAACGACATTCCTATCTGGAAAAGCTTGTAAAATAGGGCTTTTCAAAAACAAAATTCCTCTGTAGTTTTCCAGAGCTTCAGTGCTTCCCTTCTTGGGGATTGGGAAAATCAAGGCATCGCTGAAATGATTTGGGATGGTTCCTTCCTCAAAGATCTGGTTGAATACTGCTGTTGGAGAGTAACTGTACCATATCTGTAGAATTCTAGGGGTATACCATCTGAGCCCGCAGCCTTTCCACCCTTCTGGGTTGTTTATCGATATAAACACTTCTTCCTTTGAAATTGGTGCATCTAAAATATTATTTTTGAAGCCAGATTCAGAAACTTATTTGGCGTATCTGGGTTTAAAAATTGCTCGAAATATGTTTGCAGTCTATTTGAATTAAGTCCCTGACTAATAGTACATTTTGTTCCATTAAGTTTTCGGACCAGGTTCCAAAACTTAGACGACTAGTTACATCTTGTAAACTGATGTGCTTGGGCTTCCAAAAAGTCTTTTTTCTTTTTTTCGGCAAAGAAGTTTATAATTCTGATTATACTCCATGTACTGGTCTTTTGTATTGGACTTCCGATTTGCACTCAGCCAAGCGTAAGAAAGGCTTCTCGTCTGCATGCATTCCTTGTCAAACCAAAGGTTCTCTATATTCAGTTTTTCTTTGACTGTTGTTCGGTATATATGGTATGCTCCTTTAATGCTTTTTTTCAAATTTGTTCAGGCTTGTGTCGTATTGTTCCATCATCAGAAGTGTATTTAAACGTGTTCTATAGTTGGATGCAAATTCGTTTGACCAGTGTAGTTTGGGAATCAGTTGCATTTGTACATTGGTTTCATTTGTTCTTTGCCCGTTAGTAAACGATATACAAAGAGGCGAGAGAGAAAACGGTTTATTTTCTATTTAGAGATTTTAACAACTGTTCTCCAGTCACCAACTTCCAAGCTGTAGCCAATGACCGAACTTCCATGTTTTCCCATGAATGTAAATTCACCCAATTTATCACCTTCACTTGCACTGTTCATTACACGTAGGCCGAAAGTATTGCAAAGTTCAAGCAATTGACTATAAAAATGGGGAACATTCCGCCCGACTTATGTTTTTTTTCTTTTGCGCTTTTCTAGAATTTTGAAAGAGGTTGTTTGAGTTTGTTTACCAACTAAGCAAGTGTGATCTGTAAGATAAGGACACCCTATAATAGCTTAAAACAGATGTCAAGACGTGCTGCAGCCAATTAAAAAATAAAGACATAGCTAGTGCAGCGTTGGAATTGATGCAGCTTTTATTCTTTCATAAGAGCCCTTGTTATTAATATTCACTCTATAAAACAATATTGTCATTTGTTTCAGCCATAATTCGTATTTTAAGTTTCTATTCCAGCTGAAAACATTCTGGGGTGGAATCGGCTAAGCTGATAATTGACTATCATATTTTTGATAGTCAAATTTGACTATCATTTTCATTCCGTCTGTGTAAAATGATTCAACTCAATTCAATTCGATTGAACAATTTCTGATTATAATTGTCACAATTCATTGTTGCTATGGTGAAATTTTAAAATGATTCCTATAAAATATCTAAATAAAAGTATCAAATTGGCTGTTTTTAAATAACATTCTTATTTCTCTTGTGTTTTTTCGAATTACGTAAGCTTTGTCGGTCACAAGAATGTGTTTTTGTACCTAAAAAGGGTAACTGAAAAAATTTTTCATTCGTTTTTTGTAAGCGTCTGGTAGCTCTATTCAGAAACGACATATTTGTAGGAAAATGACTATCAAATTTTTCTAGTGACACCTTTTTAGGTATCAATTTGATTATCACCTTACACAGATCAAATTCGATTATTTTGACTGTCAACAATCAACAATCACCTTAGCCGATTCCACCCCTGATATTCAATAAATTAAGATTATGTATTATGTTTTTCAAAAAATAATAAATAAATGGTTTCAATTTTTCTTATTTATCGAAGTGTAGTCCAAACTCCAATTTATAAATGAGTTAACGATTGTCTCATGGGAGCACATAATGTACAGGACATCTCTAGAATTTAAATTTGTATGTTTGGGATTTGTTATTATGAATTACTTGTAAACGTGTGCTTTGTTTTTGGGTATATTTTTATATACTTTAGACAATAAATTATTAAAATCAATAAATTTATTAATACTTATAATATTTCTCAAAAATATTCCTCAAAGAAGTTAGTTCTAAGGATAAAGATTGTGATAGCTATACTGTTATACAAACCTTCGTCTTCGATTCGAAAAAGTTATGAATCGTGCGGTATAGTAAATAAATAATCCATAGTTATAAATATCATGTTTTCAAAAAAAAACAATTTATTATCAAAATAATAGTTCGGTTAAACAAAAAATTATAGGCTCAGCCCTCAGCAGTAAATTTAAGAAATAAAATTTAAATTTTGTTTTGCGTTAAAGGAAGATTTTATTTAAATAAAATTCACACGCAAAAAATTAAAAACCAAAAAAAAAAATTAACAAAATTTTGTAAAAATTGATTTTCGACTCAAATATCTTTACAAAAATTTGAGATAATGGCTTCTAACTAATTTTAACTTATAAGAAATATTGTTTTCAACATTATGAAAAATTTTGAGAAAAATCAAATTGACAGTTTTTTTTACAAAAAATAAAAACCTAAAAAAAAATGTATAAAAGGTGGTAAAAATTGATTTTCGACTCAAATATCTTATCAAAACTTTGAGATATTGGCTTTAAACTACTTTAGCCTTTAAAAAAATATTGTTTTCAACATTCAGTAACATTTTGACAAAAATCGAATAGACAGTTTTTCTACAAAAAATTAAAAACCTAAAAAAAATTTAACAAAAGTTGGTAAAAATTGATTTTCGACTCAAATATCTTTTCAAAAATTTGAGAGAATGGCCTCTTATTAATTTTAACTTATAAGAAATATTGTTTTCAACATTTGGTAAAATTTTGAGAAAAACCGAATTGACAGTTTTTTAACAAAAAATGAAAACCTAAAAAATAAAAATTATAAAAGTTGGTAAAAATTGATTTTCGACTCAAATATCTTTTCAAAACTTTGAGATATTGGCTTTAAACTGCTTTAATCTTTCAAAAAATTATTGTTGTCCACATTCAGTAAAATTTTGAAAAAAAAAACGAATTGACAGTTTTTTTTACAAAAAATAAAAACCTAAAAAAAAATGTATAAAAGATGGTAAAAATTGATTTTCGACTCAAATATCTTTTCAAAACTTTAAGATATTGGCTTTAAACTACTGTAGCCTTTAAAAAAATATTGATTTCAACATTCAGTAAAATTTTGAAAAAAATCGAATTGACAGTTTTTCTACAAAAAATTAAAAACCTAAAAAAAATTTAACAAAAGTTGGTAAAAATTGATTTTCGACTCAAATATCTTTTTAAAAATTTGAGAGAATGGCCTCTTATTAATTTTAACTTATAAGAAATATTGTTTTCAACATTTGGTAAAATTTTGAGAAAAACCGAATTGACAGTTTTTTAACAAAAAATGAAAACCTAAAAAATAAAAATTATAAAAGTTGGTAAAAATTGATTTTCGACTCAAATATCTTTTCAAAACTTTGAGATATTGGCTTTAAACTGCTTTAATCTTTCAAAAAATATTGTTGTCAACATTCAGTAAAATTTTGAAAAAAAAACGAATTGACAGTTTTTGTACAAAAAATTAAAAACCAAAAAAAAATTGAACAAAAGTTGGTAAAAATTGATTTTTGACTAAAATATTTTTCAAAAATTTGAGATAATGGCTTTTTACTAATTTTAACTTATAAGAAATATTGTTTCCAACATTAGATAAAATTTTGCGAAAAATCGAATTGACATATTTTTTTACAAAAAATAAAAAACTAAAAAAAATACTAAAACTTGGTAAAAATTAACTTGCGACTCAAAAAGCTTTTCAAAAATTAAAAATATTGGCTTCAAACTTATTTTATTTCACAGAAAATATTGTTTTCGATATTCAGTAATTTTTTTTATAAACTGAAAATCTATCAAACCCAAGGAAAACTCATGGTTTGATTCGAGCTGTAAAGAGGTTATTAGAATCAAAGATGTAAGTTTCCGAATTAATAAAGCCAACCAAAGTGAGGAAACCGGAATAAGTTCGAACAAGTTAGAAAGACCTGCAATGGTCATATTCAACGAATCAAATTTTTGCATGATCAGAAATTAAGGCAAAAAATACTACAATGTGACAAAGGTAGTAAAAGTTTGTGGTCATTCGTAAAAAACGTACGAAACACCACATCATCATCGGTTCCAACGCTTGTCCACAATGACACTCCCCATGTAAGCTCGGTTGATAAAGCCAAATTGCTTGCAGCACAGTTTACTGTTAATTCGACGCTACCGGAAAGTGTTATGAGTCCTCCTGTTCTTGAAAGCGTAAACAATCCTATGGGACGAATCTTCTTTCGCACTCGTGCAGTTGCAAGAGTACTGAAAGACATGGACATACACAAATCCGCTGGCCAGATAGTATCTCCCCTATTGTTCTGAAGAGGTGTTCTTCAACGCTGGCAAAACCACTGCGTAAGCTTTTTCATCTTTCCTACTCTACAGGTGTCTTTCCAAGTGGATCGAAAATAGCACTTGTCCTGCCTGTCCCTACAAAAGGCGAATCCTCCTCTCCTTCCAACTATCGTCCAATATAGCATTCACGTCCCTTCTTTCAAAGGTCATGGAAACGCTGATTATTTATCAGCTTAAGAAATATCTTGACGAACGGAAGCTTTTTAATAACCGGCAGTATGGCTTTCATAGCAATAGGTCCACTGGTGATCTCATGGTTTACCTCATCGAACAGTGGAACAAATCTTTTGGAGAAAGTAAGATTATTGCACTTGATATTTCAAAGGCATGAGTTTGGCATCAAACTCTCTTATCGAAAATGTGTGCTTTTGGTATTGATGAATCTATTCTTCTTTGGATTAGAAACAACCTTTCGAACCGTTCAATACAAGTTGTATTGGATGGTTTTAAATCTGAAACTCATAAAATAAATGCTGGTGTTCCCCAAGGTTCCGTTTTGTCTCCGACTCTCTTCCTTTTGTTCATAAACGATCTCTTGTAAGTCACTTCTAATCCATTTCGCTGACGACCGACAGTACCGTCAGCATTTCATATTAGTTTCTAGAATCACACCCTTGTCATTGGGATGTGGAACTTCATTGGCAGCGTATGATAAGCTCATTAAATTCTAATCTCGACAGCATTGTTCAATATGGAATTAAGAACCGTGTTAAATTTAATGCTTCGAAAACTCAATGCTATCTCCTGTCTTTAAAGCGTAACCCACCCCTGATGCCGCTATCCATGAGCTACACTTGCATCCAGGAAACTAATCAACTTTCAGGACTCGGTATGTGTATAACAGATCACCTCTTATGGAATGATCACATATTCGATATCGCCAAATACGCTGCTAGGTGCTTAAGATTCCTCCGACGGTGCAAGAAATGTTTCACCCCTTCTGATCTGGCTGTAATTTACAAAGCCTTCATTCATCAAAAACTTGAATATAACTCACATATTTGGGCAGGTGCCCCTAAAACAAGTTTGAGTCTCGCACTTCCAGGAATGCTCATCAGTTCACCCTTGAACTCAATTTTGGACATACTGGTATAGAGATTCTTTTTTCAACCACACATCGAGAATGTTGAATGCTTTACCCAACTCTGTTTTTCCCTCCCATTTTAATCTTCAAAATTTTAAGACCAATGTGCACCGGTATCTTCTCTTAAATCCTTCCCTATTTTCCTGTGTTTAAACGTAAACATGTTAAGGGTATTAACGACCCCTTCAGTGCCAGTACACTATTAAAAAAGTCACTTTTCGTCAAAAATTGAGCCTTTCAGCTGGAATATATTGGAGCCAACTACGGCGGCAAGACTTATCTTTATAATAAATTCTTGGCCATAACATAAAATTATATGCATTTATTTTCTTCTTGAAAACTACACCCTTTAAATTTGTCCTTGATTTAGATACATAAGCGTTGTCATTTTTATTTAAATACCTTAATTTTTGCAGACTAGTATTAACTTAAAATAAAGGGTTTCATTATTATTGATTGAAATTTGAAAGCTGATTGGTATACTATTGTTGTCCTTGTACCTTGTTTCTACAATAGATGCCTGAAAGAGCCTTTGATTCTCATTGTATTTCAATTTATATTATATTCATATTTTAATAAAGGTATGCATCAGCACCAGCATCAGCAAGAATAAGGGTTCTTCAATTTTATTCATATTGTTATTTTTGATAATAATAATGATACTCCTACTGACTAGAAGTCCTAACATTATTCTATTGAAATATGTATGTATTTGTCTAGTGTGTGTGTTATTCTCTGTTTTGTAGGTGAAATTGTGTTGGGCAAAAAGGACATAGCTAGTTATATTTTAGTTTCTTGAGATAAAAGTAAGGTAAAATGAGGTAAGTAAGAGTAAGGAATTTCGGGCGATTTGGAATAAACTACTACGTCTCATACAAATCATATGTTAAAATATGTTACTTAATTTCAAATTATTAACGCCCATATTATTGAGCTTCCTCGAGACTAATTTAACGTTAAAACAAGATATAAGGGGATTTCCAGTTTCAACCTTTGATTTAGATGTCAATCAAATTAAAATAGGCTTCGCCATTTACATGCAATTCTAAAAAAATTAAAACTCCAAACTATTTTCAAACTAGATCTGCTGATTAGAATAGATTTGCTAGATTCTCAAGAAACTCAATAAAATGGACTGCAGAGTAGGGAATAAAGAAACGTTAAAATAAAAAATATCGAAACATATTGTTCTAAGTATTGTCTCTTTTATGGACTGGTTCATCGTTGAAAAACAAGGGCTTCATTAAAACTTTGCAAGTAAGATAACTTTGTTCTCTGAAGCACATAAGGATTATCACCTGACCAATAGATAATAGAATATATTCCGTTCTAAAATTTGTCGTCAGTGAGGTGGGAAAAATTTGTATTATCTTTAACGATTTCTTTTCGTTAACTTCACCACTTCAACTTAACTCTATACTTTTCTAACTTATTTCCATTTGCAAGCTTATGTTTTGAATTCCTTTTGTATCACCTTACCCAAAATTCTCTAACCAAGTATCCTATATTTTATTAACGATATATGTACAGTACATATGGGATACAATTTGGCATGGATGTTGAATATTTGAATGTCCTTGAAAATAATAATAGCTTACAAAATTGTATATTAAAATACTGCTTTTGGTTGTTGTATATTGAAATACCAGGAACAGCAGGTGTTAGATTTTTGTACTTTTAATTTTCAGACTCTCATTTCATTGCTTTCTTCAGTAAGTTTAACACTTGGAATTGTATACACTTATACTCCATAACATACTAAAGTGAATCTAAGACCATACCTAAAAAACTATTTGGTGCTGCAAAATTAAATATTGTTTAAATTTCAATTAAGAACAAATGTTTGCATTGTGTAGAAACGTTTTCTTCGCGTAAATTGTGACACAAGTGCAAACGCTTTGATAATTAAGTTTCTTCATGCTGATGCACCTAATTAACCAGTTGGTTTTTAAACCCTTTTTATAAGGACATCGTCGTCGTCGTAGGTATACTACAAACAAACCTTTTTTTTAAATTTAGGTTAATTTGCAGAATGTTCTCTTTTATATATGTACATGCGTACTTAAATTACCTTGCAGAAAATTTTGAATTAATACTTTAAAAATTTTCATCGGTTCTATAGAAGAAGTAACTATGGTAAGTATACTTATTTTATGTTAAGTGTGAAACTCAGCTGCCATTTGAATTTTATACCAGTTACGATATGTCTGTGCATAATATTATGTTGTTGCACTTTAAAAGACCGTACCGAGACGAAAGTTATGTCCAAAATACCGCCTTGCAAAAAAAGTGGTTACTAATTGTCTAAAAAGAGTCTTTCCAGAACGTCCATTTCAATAATGTTGTTTCTTATTCTTAATGATAACGTTCAAATAATGAAATAAAATTTCACCAACAATATTTCGCTGTATGGGCTTCATTCAGATTTACTATGGAAAACAAAAAAGATGTGACCCACACTGATAACTTCCCATCCCGTCTGTCGATTTGTCTTGCTTAACCCGCCATTGGTGACGCAAATTTGACTTTGATCAATTGTGACGCCGCCGCGCCGCCGGCCGGTCTCACAGACCGGGTTTTCCAACTGAAGATTTTTCGAAATGTGTTACTAATATTTCGTGTTTTTTTTTAAATATATGCTCTTTGACAATAAAACAATGATATTAAATCAATAGAAGCTCTTTTATTACAATACACAAATTCAAATTCAACAAAAAACAGTAACGGAGAAGAAATTTCGCATTTTTTCGCACACCCGGTCTAACAGACCAGTAGGTCACCATTGGCGGGTTAAAAGTATGCAAGTTTTCGTGTTGTGTTAAAAAAGTTGTCAGTTGAATTATTCTTTAAAATTTTTAAATTATCAACAATATTTTGCATAGTAATGAAATGGTTTTATTTCAAAATCTAGTATTGTTAACGAGATTTTTAGTTGAAAAACAATAAACAAATACAAATTGGATGAATTAAATTAATTTGAGAGATATCGAAAACCGAACATCAATTTTTACCAAATTTTCGTAGTATTTTTTGTAGATTTTATTTTTTATGAAAAAACGGACGTTGGATTTTTATAAACAATTTACTGATTGTCGAAAACAATATTTTCTGTGAGATAAAAAAAGTTTCAAGAAAATTTTTTTAATATTTGAGTCGAAAGTAAATTTTTACCAAGTTTTAGTACTGTTTTTTTCTTAGGTTTTTATTTTTTTTAAAAAAAACTGTCAATTCGATTTTTCTCAAAAATTTTCCGAATGTTGAGAACAATATTTCTTATTAGTAAAAATTAGTTGGAAGCTATTATCTCAAATTTTTGAAAAGATATTTGAGTTGAAAATCAATTTTTACCAACTTTTGTTAATTTTTTTTGTAGGTTTTTAATTTTTTGTAAAAAAACTGTCCATTCGATTTTTCTTAAAATTTTACTGAATGTGGACAAAAAATATTTTTTAAAAGATAAAATAAGTTCAAAGCCAATATCTTAAAGTTTTGAAAAGATATTTAAGTCGAAAACCAATTTTTACCAACTTTTAATAATTTTTGTTTAGTTTTTTTTCTTTTGTAAAAAAACTGTCAATTCGATTTTTCTCAAAATTTTACCATATGTTGAAAACGTTTTTTCTCGTTGCACAAAACTGTTTTGGAGACCGTTAATTAAGTTTTTTTTCCAAAAATATACTTGTTTGGTATCACGTTACAATATATAATATGAAATTAAATTCAAGTCTCTAGAGTTATTAGTTCGTGAGATATTTAGGGTTAACAAAAATGTTCACCTTTTTTTCAAATTTCTATAGTAAAAAAACCTCCCATTCAATTTTCTTGAGAGCCCTTTAGACATCTTTCTGCATTATTATCTGTATAGCAAAATTTATTTGAAGTCGATATCTCTACTGGTTCTTCAGCTATGGACGACGAAAAAAGTGCTGTACATCGCATGAGAAAAACAATCAACGGCGAGTATTATACGAACTTATTGCAGCGTTAGAGTAACGAAATCAAAAAAAATCGTCCGCAGTTCACATATCCGTTATCACGATGACCAAAATCAATGAGTTATTATTTTCAATGGCTTCCTAACGCATCCTCTTCGACAAATTTAGCCCCCTGGGATAATTTTCTGTTTCCAAACTTGAAAAAAAAAAATGGCTGTGTGGTAAAAAAAATTCTCAACAAGAGCTGGAGTCTACGGTTGATCTCTATTTTGAGGAGCTCGACGGTTCTCACTATAAACAGTATCGAAGCTATTGATCATGCATCGCTGGGAATAGTGTATCGAGCTAAAAGGAGAATATGTATAGAAATAAAGATATTTTTCCCCAAATTGTTAGGTCGGATACTTCGTGACACAACTGATTTTCGATTCGAATATTTCGAAGGCATTGACTTCCAAATTATTTCATTATATGCAAAATTTTGTTGTTAACGTAAGGTAGTATTGTTAGAAAAAAACACAATGTATGTTTTTATAAGACACAAAACTTTCAAAAAATGCTGTTAAGATTGATAAAAATTGGTTTTCGAATGTCGGAACTAAAAACAGATATTGAAATAAAACTTATTTTTTCATATGCAAAATATTGTTTATAACTTTAAGTTAATTTTTTTAGAAAAAATCAATTGACAAGTTTTTTACAAAACAAAAAAAAACTACAAAAACAACAAAACATTTAAACATGTGGTTTCAACAATATGTTTCAAATGAAGCGTTTCGTGCGGTTGCGTAATCTCCCTTTCCCTTTTATAAATTAAGTACATCAAGAAAGATAACCTGATTTTAAAGTTGTGCAATGCAATGATAATGTTAGTTTGAGACGCACAAGTCTAAACTTTTTACTTTAGCAGGTCAGTGTATGCCTGACTGTTTATCATAACAGCTCTCTCTAGTCTATTTAAGATTTTCGCAATTTAAAAGCTTTAAGCCGCTAAGCAGCGAACTTAAGCTAAATAAAAAAGTATCCTTATTTTCACTTTATAAGTTTAGTTCTAAAATCAAATACCTAATATTTTCATAATAATGCTCTTGTTTATCCAAATAATTTGGTTTTTCCCCAAATTCATGGAAACCTAATAAAGAAATCGCTTTCTAATCAATACATTTTATTGTAATATTGAACATCAATAATGGCTATTGTGGAAAATCCATTTCATCCTGAAAATAAATATGGATTTAGGTAACCATCATCGCATTTGCACATTGAAGCAATGTCCGCTACATAAATATCTATGTATAGTCCGCCTTGAACCCTCCAGACTTGCTAATTGAGTTTATATTCCATTTCGATTTTCAATGTTCGAGGAAAATTTTCACCATCCCGCAGTTTATGTGCATTGCGATAAATGCAACGGCTTTGTGCCTTGCTTTGTCGCATTAGGAATACGTACCTTTGGTATATAACATGACAGCAGTGTTTGGATTGTACGGATACGTATTTTGTCCTTCAACAAAATAGTTTACATTGGAACCGACAAGACAAAACAAACGCATGTCGGTTATAGTATTGACTCGTGTAAGAAGATCTTTTACTGTGTTTGAGCACAAGTTAACATTATTGCATCGATGGTTTGTTGCGAGAAAGGAAGCAATTAAATTCGGGGAATTGAAGTCTTCATTATTTAGTACGAGTAAGTACCTTACCTACCCAATCGTGTACATATGGAGCGAATGATGTAGAAGCTTCTTTCCAGAAATGGTTCTATCGTTGGTACTCTTAAACTGACAGTAAAATTCTCTCTTGTGGAATAATCTTTGGTTTAAGTGGTGGCAATGGAAATGAAATGTACCTAGTATTAAGATGAAGTGCATTTTCTCATGTGAGTTATTTTGCTTTTTACATTACTTTAATTAAATTACGAATTAATTTTACTAAGGTATAGGTTTTTGATTGAGAACAGCTTTTCAATGCAGATATATTTTTGTGGTATGTGAGAAGTTTCCAGATTTTAAGAAACGAATAGTAGGTGAGAACCACTTTTTGCTTTATTTTAAGTATTTTTTACAGCACACATGGTTTTCCAATAAAATGTTTCATTTGTTTCTTAAAAAAAACAAGTATTTTTTCAGAGAAATCTGAGAAATTTTTTCAGAGAAATCAACAGATGTTCATTTTATTTCACGAGTTCTTTTGAGATCTTAAATCTAATTTGGCATATGTCTTTATTTCACAAGATTTGGAGGCCAATAATTGTTGTCATCTCTTCGAAAAATAACACACGATCAGAAATATTTCTTGCAATCCCGCAATTTTTTATTTTTACTTTTGTTTTAATTTAACATAGCAACTGTAAAAAGTCAAAAGACTAATAAAGCAATTAACAAAAAAAAACGTGAAATTTTTGTTGACTCAAAACTAATAACGCTAGCGACTTCAACTAAATTTTATATTATATTATGTGAGGTGAAACCAAACTAATTTAATTTTGAAAAAAAAAGTAGGTACCTACCGACTTTTTTTTTAAATCAAAAATTTGAAATGATGAAAATAAGTTTGCAGACCAATGTCAAGTAAATAATATTAGTATGCGAGTAGTGCTGATACTATGAAAATTAGTTTGGCGGTAGGTAATGAACATTTTTTAAATTTTTATATTTATCGGCTACATGAGAATAATCTACGCAAGAGTGTTTTCTTAGAACAGTTAAATAATCTGCTTATTGGAACAAAAGCAAAAAATGTATTAATATTAGGGGATATGAACATTGACATTCTAGAAAATAATCAAGACACTGATAGTTATATGTTTTTAATGACGTCTCACGGGTTGGAGTCATTAGTAAACGAACCAACTCGTAAAACTCGTAAAACTTCTGAATCCCAAACGTGCTTAGATCATATGTTTTTAAGGTTGAATACCCAGATTGAGCGAATAGTATCTTGTGTGGTGATGGATTGTATAGATAACAGACCATTGTTTGGTTAGTTTAGAACTGAAAGATCTAATACCACAAAAATATTCTAATAAAAGGAACATACCCTTTCCAGTCAAAGAAATAATTCATTTTGAACAATTAAATACAAAAAAATAAAGTCTTATAAATGCATTTAAAAAATTCAATTATAGTAAAAACTAGGTCAGATAAAATTTGTAAGCTCAAACGACTTAAGCCATGCAAAGTTTACTTATTAAAATAAACAAAAAGAACACAATGAGAAAAAAATGTAAACGATATACTCATAGCCAAAGACTTAAACAAAATTACATTATACTTAATCAGAAAGTTATTAAAGAGATAAAATCGTCTCGCGAAAATTTTTACACTAATAAAATCACTTTCCAAAATTAAAAAGAGGCTGGGATGCTGGGATGACCCACACTGATAACTTCCCATCCCGTCTATCGATTTGCCTTGCTTAAAAGTTTGTAGGTTTTCGTGTTTTGTTTTAAAAGGAGTCAGTTGAATTATTTAAAAAAAATGTTTACATTAACAACAATATTTTGTATATGATGAAATAGTTTGATTTCAAAATCTATTTTTGTTAACGAGATTTTTAGTCGAAAAACAATTTTTACCAATTTTAGTAGCATTTCTTAAAAGTTTTAATTTCTTATTTAAACAAATACAAATTGGATGAATGAAATTAATCTGAAGGTAATGTCTTCTATTGTGGTACCCGTGGCATGATGGTTAGTGCGTTGGACTGTTAGTGCGTTGACTTTAAGTAGTTTATAGGTAGAATAGGTAGTTTTGTTAGCTTTAAGTTTTATATTAAGCACCTTATTTGAAGTAGTTTTTTAAGTAAAAATAAAAAAGGATATTGACATTAGTTTTTTCTAAATTTTCTAATGAATACAAAAATAAATAAAATGAATTGAAGTTAAATAGATCTTAGGGCCGAAAAGCATTAGCATTAAGTATTATTGTTTAACTTAGAGCGTCCGTATGGGACCAGTAAGTTAGTTGTAAGTTATGGTTAATTAGGCTAGTTTTATGAATTTTTGTCTAGCTTTAAGATAGATTTAAGATTGAAGTAATAAAAATGAATTTAAAAAAAAAAGTGCGTTGGACTGTCATGCCAGAGGTCTTGGGTTCGATCCCTGCCTATGTCATCTAAAGTTTTTTTCACGGGTACTGCCTCCAAGAGTAATTCTTGTCATGAAAAGTGCTTCTCAAATTAGCCGTTCGGATTCGGCGTAAAACTGTAGGTTCTCTCCATCCCTGACAACAGTACTCGCACACAGGAATGGTTGAGAGTTGTAAGTCACTAGGCCCTAGTTCTCAACGGACTGTTGCGCCACCCAATTTTATTTATTTATAATGTCTTCTATTAGATTTTATTTTATACAAAATTATTGAATGTCGACATCAATATATTGTGTGAGATAAAAAATTGTTTGAAGCCAATATTTTTATATTTTGAAAAGATATTTGAGTTGAATGTTAATTTTTACCAAGTTTTAGTATTGCTTTTTTAGGCTATTATTTTTTGTAAAAAAAACTGCCGATTCAATTTTTCTCAAAATTTTACCAAATGTTGAAAACAATATTTCTTACAAAAAAAAATGCCATGTTCTCAAATTTTTGATAAGATATTTGAGTCGAAAATTACTTAAGCCTCAATTTTTACTAACTTTTAGTTAAGTTTTGTTAAGGTTCTAATTTCTTGTAAAAAAAACTATTGACTTAATTTTTCTCAAAGTTTAACTGAATGTTGAAAGCAATATTTGGTATAAGATAAAAATATGTAATTTGAAGCCAATATATCAAAACTGTCAATTCGATTTTTCTCAAAATGTTACTGAATGTTGAAAACAACTATTTTTAAAGATTAAATCAGTTCAAAGCCAATATCTTAAAGTTTTGAAAAGATATTTGAGTCGAAAATAAATTTGTACCAACTTTTAGTAATGTTTTTTTTTGGTTTTTATTATTTTGTAAAAAAACTATCAATTCGATTTTTCCCAAAGATTTACTGAATGTTTACAATAATATTTCGTATAAGATAAAATTAGTTAAAAGCCAATATATCAAAGTTTTGAAAAGGTATTTGAGTCGAAAATGTTGTTTTTAGGTTTTTATTTTTTACAAAAAAACTATCAATTCGATTTTTCGCTTAATTTTACTAGATGTCAAAAACGCTATTCTTCGTTGCACAAAATTATTTTGGAGATAAAATCATTTTTTGTTCGTAAAATTTTCGAGGTGACAAATATTTTTTTTTTCAGTTTTTCTGATTTATAAAAAAACCATTAGTTGGATTTTTTTTCCAAAAATATATTTGTTTGGTATCACGTTACAATATATAATATAAAATTAAATTCAAGTCTCTAGCATTATTGGTTCGTGAAATATTTAGGGTTAACCAAAATTTTCACCTTTTTTCAAATTGCTATGGTAAAAACACCACCCATTCAATTTTTATTAGAGTCCTTTCTGCATCTTTCTAGATTATTATCTGTATAACAAAATTTATTTGATGTCGATATCTCTACTGGTTCTTGAGCTATGGACGACGAAAAAAACTTTGCGAACGTACGGACGTACGAACGTAAGTACACACGCACGCACGGGCATCTCTCTAAAAATCTTTTATTTTAACTCTAGGGACCTTGAAACGTCAAGAAATGTAAAAATTTTCAATTCGACAAATCGGACCAATTGCAATAACTTCCTATGGGAAGTTAAAAATATTTTCTTAAAACTAGTTTCATCTTATAGAAAATATTGCTTTGAACATTCAGTAAAATTCTTATAAAAATCCAATAGTCAGTTTTTTTCATATAAATTAAAATCTTCAAAATATAGTACTCAAAATTGGTAAAACTTGACATTCGTTTATCGATAGCTCGCGAATAAATGAAACTACCTAATGATTTTAAAGTGATTTCATTCTGTGCTAAATTTTGTTGTTATCGTAAGATAAGGGTATTAGAAAAATCTTATCGGTATTTTTTATAAAAGAAAGAAAAAAATGTTACTACACTTGTTAAAGATTATTTTCCACAAAATATTTTGGGAAAAAACAGATATTGAAAACAAACTTAATCATTTGCAAAACATTGTTGCTAACTTTTAGTTAATTTTTTCGTAAAATTTAACGGACGAATTTTTACTAAACATGAAAACCTACAAAAACAATTGTCATGAGCACAAAGTTTTAGAAAAATCGACAAACGGGTACGGATGGAAAGTTATCAGTCCCAGCCCGTTTTTGTAAATATTTTTCACATTGTTGTTTGTAAATTGCATTATAACCTCAAAAATGGAAAGCCATTTTACCTACTTCCTATCTGCCTTTTAAGCTTTCACGAATAAGTTAACGACTAATTATTCAATTATCGAAACTAATTAAAAACTTTTGTATCCTGAGGCAAACACGTTATTTTCATAAAGTGATATAAATTTTGGCATAGAGGAAAGTTTTTTTTTTAATTTTTTAAATGCATAAATGCAAACAATAACTTTTTACCACACATTAACCAACCAATTAATTTTATTACACTTAGCCATATTATGCTATGCTTACAAAATTCCAAAAAAAATACGATTCTGCTCTTGTTCAAAACTCTTTTGAGTAAGCATCCGAACTAACTACTTTTTTTGTTGGCTTTGTTTAAATTCAACACTTTTTAGCACCCCAAGCCTTATAAGCAAAAGTATATCTCTATAGAAACTTTTAGCAAGCACAAAAGTTTACACCCGACCTAATTTGTCTGTAGCAATTTAGCGGCTGAATTAAATTTTAAATTAAATTTTTGACTTCCATCAAGCATCTAGTATAACATCATGAAGCAAAGCAAGAAGGTTTTATACGATAAGCGGGTTCGGT
The DNA here is from genome assembly GCA_951509635.1 of Eupeodes luniger. Taxonomy (NCBI): domain Eukaryota; kingdom Metazoa; phylum Arthropoda; class Insecta; order Diptera; family Syrphidae; genus Eupeodes; species Eupeodes luniger. The sequence goes on from OX608074.1 coordinate 92,158,104, forward strand.
TCGGTTGGGTTGGGTTGGGTTGGGTTACGTTAGCGTTCCTTTAATAATAAAATCCTTGTTTTTGTTAAGGAACTTTTTACAACGCAATCCCATCAAAAAGGTTACGTATTATTTGAGCGTGTGTTGCGCTTATATTATACTCTGACTTCTGACAAGATATATGAGCACTGAGAGCCATCTGTTTTATGCTTTTTTTATCATTCAAGTAGGAGGAGCAGGAGGAGAGATGTTTAAAATAAACCATCCATGGAATTTACTGGTAGATAAGCTTATTTTTTCTTACCTACTCGTATCGGTTGGATTTTTTTTTATAAAAATAGAACATGTAATTCCGTGGTACAGAAAGAACAGCTCCAATACGTCAAAGCAAAAATATAAATTTCGCTTCCTAGATTTATTTGGGGAATTTGCATACTCTTATTTGCATGTAGATTTATTTTTTTTTGAAGTGAAGTATGTATGGTATAGCGACATTCTCAATATATTTCTCCGATTTTTTAATTCAGTTGTGAAAGGTTACAGGAATATCAATTCATAAAAGTTGTTCAACTCGACTCGACCAATTGCCTTGGTATTTTTTGTTTAATTCATTTCTGTTAACTTATTCTTAAAACTATCTTAAGGCTAGACAAAAATTCATAAAACTTGCATAATAAACCATAGCTTACAACTAACTTACTGGCCCCATTTGGACACTATAAGTTAAAATATAATACTTAATACTAACGCCTTTTGGCCCTAAGATCTATTTAACTTAGCAGATAAAAAAACTTAAACAAATTTTAATATCTTTTTATTTTACTTAAATATGCACTAGTTAAAATCAGGTCCTTTAAATGTCTTTCACCATCCTAAGACAATAAAAAAACACACAGGTATGCAAGCTGGCGAAAGCTACCCGACTACCCATTGTATATTGAAGCCACTAAAATTGGTTTCCCTCTGACCCATCGCTACTGAACTGAAGGAGCTCTGCTCCATCTTGTGCCATGACCCCGATTGTAAATGAGTCGCCTATCAACGGTTCTTCGTCTGACGTGGTAGATTATCGGAACTGCCAATCTATCCTGTATCAGACAGAATGTATCTAAAAAGAGGAATGCATCTGGTGGAATGAAGCCGCTCAAGCGTGCACTTTCAAAGAGCTCATCGCTTGGATAGAGCGCCCCGAAAATAATATTGTTGGTCGAAGAAATAGCTCTCGCAATGTGAACTCGAATGAGTTTTATCACGAAATTGTCAATTCTGTTGAATCGAGCTTCGTTGTATAGGACCTTGTTTGAATAGTAAAACGTAAGAAGATTCAGCTGTTCGATGTAAGCCCCTGCAGCGTCGTAAACACTGCCGCTCGAACACCCGAAACTTCTCCATCTGGGAAGGGGCAACGTTGAACCACACAGGACAACCATAAACGATCATCGGCCGTATGAGGGCCATGTAGCAAGCCGACTGCTGTAAAACAGTCGTTTCGTCAGACCGCAGGCTTCTATGGCCCTGGTCAGAACAGCATTTATATGTCTTTCGAAATGTAAATACTGATACAACCAGATACCGAGGTACTCCACTACACTTTTCCTCGTTAATCGCTGCCCTAGAAGAAACCGACGACCATCTTGCGCGAATTCTTGGACGTATTCCTGTCGAACGAAGTCCAGTACAGAATTGTATATGACTTCTAGACGTTTATTTTCAATTTCCAGTCGTGGAAATATCGCTGAAACTTATGAAAATCACGTTGCAAGAGAATTCTTATAACCTCAACCTTTCGGGTCGTTCTGTACGCAATTAGATCACCGGCGGCGTAATCAATTGCCTTGGTTAGATTAAATATCAGATCGCTGGTGTAAATGCTGGAAAAAATCGGAGAATTCACCGCTCCCTGTTAAAGACCATTTTTAATTTGGAATATTTTGGTAGAAGCTGCATTGCCACTTTTGACAACAAAATTTCTGCCGTTTAGAATATCATTAAGCATATACATATACAACAATGTTTTGCTAATACTAAGGCTTCTCAGTTTTAGATCAAGACCCTCTTTAACCATACGGTGTGGAAAGCCTTTACCAAATCAAACAAAATAGCACATGTGCATTGTTTTTTTGACTTATTCTATTGGACATTAGAAACAAGTTAAGACGCAGTATGAATTATATCATGACTGTTGACTAAGTGTTCTTCAAAACCCCAAGGCGGGGAAAACAAGAACGACATAAATATTAGTACAAGTATTTTTGTTATCAAAGTAGATTGATTGATTGAATCTACTTTTTTATTAAATATCGGGTTTGTCAATAGAGACTTGATAACTTCGAACTGTCATTGTTAATAATTTAGTCAGCAATCTCAATAGCAATTTCAATGACGTTAGTACGTTCTCTAATTGGGCTATGGAGAAGGCTTCCCTTATGGCCCCCGCAGACTGCAGCTTTTTATCGGCCGATAGTTTGGTCGGCTTCTTAATCAGTATGGAGAGGAATGCATATGCGCACACTACAGCGATTCAGTATCGGCCGATAAAAAAGTTTGATGAACTACCCGATTACATTAAAACTAACCTGTCGGGCAACTATCGGCCGACTGTTTAATCAGTATTGGCGCATACACGCCTGCGCATACATGACGATTGTTTATGTTTAGTCGGTCGATAGTTCAGTTCTCTCTGTGATTTGGCGTCGTGTGCGTGTATTTTGAATATGGCGTCGCCCAAATCACAATAGAATAGTCGGCCGACTGTTGGATAGTCTGCGCACTGTTCACCAACCAAACTGTTTAGTTGGCTCGTTGTGCGCACTTTCAGCCCAACCCGACCAAACTATCGGCCGATGAAAAGTCTGTAGTAGTCTGTGAGTAGTTCGATTCAAAAACGTTTTAATTGTACTTCAAGTCGATAATAAAGCTTTTGAAACATCTAAAAATTTTTCGTTTTATTAAAAAGAAGTCGTCAAGTCCTCATTGGAAAACGCTTTGAATGAGGGGTAAAACAATATTGCACTAATTACAGGGATCTCGTTACTTAAATATTTTTCTGTGTGTCTGTCACTCGAAACATATTCATTTTTATCATAAAAACTTTGTTTAACGGGCTTTTTTTGTGCTTAGTTTTGTTACGTTCCTTCCGATATAATCGACTTCAAAGCCTAAAAGAAAAGAGAGGCTGAGATGCGACCCACACTAATAACTTCCAATCCCGTCTGTTGTTTTGTCTTGCTTAAAAGTTTGTAGGTTTTCATGTTTTGTTAAAAAAAGTTGTCAGTTGAATTATTCTTAAAAATTAGATTATTCTTAAAGTAAGATTTTTATAAAAAAAAATTACTGAATGTTGAAAACAATATTTTTTTATAAAATGAAATTAATTTGAAGCCCATATCTTAAATTTTTGAAAAGATATTTGAGTCGAAAATCAATTTTTACCAACTTTTGTTAATGTTTTTTTAGGTTTTAAATTTTTTGTAAAAAAAACTGTCAATTCGATTTTTGTCAAAATGTTACTAAATGTTGACAACAATATTTCAAAAAATAAAATTAGTTTAAAGCCAGTGTCTTAAAGTTTTGAAAAGGTATTTGAGTCGAAAATCAATATTTACCAACTTTTATTCGTTTTTGTTTAGGTTTTTTTTTGTGGAAATAGTGTCAGTTCGATTTTTCTCAAAATTTTAATGAATGTTGATAGTAATATTTTTTAAAAGATAAAATTAGTTCAAAGCCAATATCTCAAAGTTGTGAAAAGATATTTTAGTCGAAAATCAGTTTTTACCAACTTTGAGTAATTTTTTTAGGTTTTTATTTTTTATAAAAAACTGTCAATTCGATTTTTCTAAAAATTTCACCAGATATTAAAAACATTATTTTTCTTTGTACAAAATTATTTTGGAGATAAAATCATTTTTTGTTCACAAAGTTTTCGAGGTGACACATATTTTTTGTTCAGTTTTTTTGATTTATAAAAAAAACCGTTAATTGGATTTTTTCCCAAAATAAATTTGGTTGGTATCACATTACAATATATAATATAAAATTAAATTCAAGTCTCTAGTGTTATTAATTCTTGAGATATTTAGGGTTAACCAACATTTTCACCTTTTTTTTAATTGCTATGGTAAAAAAACCACCCACTCAATTTTTTGAGAGTCCTTTCTGCATCTTTCTGCATTATTATCTGTATAGCAAAATTTATTTGAAGTCGATATCTCTACTACTCTTCTACAAAAACTTTGCGAACTTACGGACGTACGTAACTCTGACATCTCTCTAAAAATCTTTAATTTCGACTCTAGAGACCTTGTAAAGTCGAGAAATGTTAACATTTTCAATTTGACAAATCGGACCAATTACATATAATAACTTCCTATGATAAGTTAAAAAGAGAAAATTTGTTATAATCGAATGTAATATTTTAAAGTTTGATCGGAATGGCAAAATAGAATCCTCAAACACGCAAGTGTAGAAGCGCACCAACAGTGATATTAAAAAACAATATCAGAATAACTTGGAGGGTATGCAAAGATTACAATTGCTTCGAATCTATTTATCCAAGACTGGTCCGTGCTTATCGGAACAGAATTTTATCAGGCTTAATGATGGAGTACGCAACAGGTCTTGAATACTTCAACTTTTACCAACGGCACCCGAGAATTTTGTACGCGTCTCTCAGTGTAGCCTTAACCGATGATATTGATTGTGGATATTGTTTAAACTGCAGTCATAAAATTTGTTAGGTTCCGAAGGACCAAAACACCGGAAATTACATAAATACCCAGCCCCTCCGGTCGAAATCAAATGGATAAGGAACATCCGTCTGGACCTAACCATATAATAAAGCAACTGGGGCAATAACTTTCTACCATTTCAATACTGATATTGACCCTTTAACGACTCTGACGTCTGGTCCAGCAGGATTATTTTTAATTAACAAATCTTGGCGCCAAACAAATACTTTCCATTTTACTTTCATGAAATAGATTAATTTGTTTTACTTCATCTCTTATGACGATGGAGAAAAAAAGATAAAATGCAAATAATACCTGATGTAAAAATGAGGACGAAGAAGGACACAACAAGCATAGTGACACCAATTTAATGACTAGAAATCAGTTGAAATTAAAATTAATGTTACATCTTACAATATACATTATAAAAGAAAAAACATTAATTTGACAGAACTCTGTGGGAACATAGCATGATTTTAAAAATTATTTTAAAGTTAAAGTAAGAAACACGCGAAAAACAGATCACTGGCGTCGGGCAGGCAGCCAACTGGCCGAAAGGCGACGACAGCACCCTGCTTGGCGGTGACCAAGTCAAAGCCAATGACAGCTTTAATGACAACAGACTTTAAATAACCACTTACCATTCAATTGGTTAGTTTTAGTAAAATTCTGTATGCAAGTACAAATAAATCGATGCGATGATGGTTATACCGTCATCAATGTATATAATAGCTCCTTTTTGGTTATAATAACAAATAGAAAAATACATATACACTCGTACATATTTGCTTCGATATTTCGAATAACAAAATTGATATTTTTATAAAAATCAGTATGCAACAGTCAAAGTGAATTAGCATTTATTAAAGGCAATGTGAGTGATTTGGCAATGGAATCCAATTGTCTAATGGTTGCAACTTACAAAAGTGCAACTTAGACGGGAGAAAACTTTAGAAGACAAGCTCAAAACAAAAAGTAACGACACCCACCTCTTTAATTCTCTATTCGCATATTTTTGTATCAGTTCAATACAATGGGTGTTTTTTTTATAGAGGTAAAATATTTTATGTTGGCAAAAATATTTTAACTAATGACGAAAAATGGGGTTGCATTTTTAGCAACCGCTACGATTGCAGTACCGTATCCTATTTCAAGTCGATCCTGCACAGTTCTGTCTGTATTTTGTCGATAACTTTATGGTTTAAATCTTTAATATCTTTATTGATTGTGGAGCATCGCCATAGACCTTATCTTTCAAGTTGCCCAACAAAAAGCCGATTTATTTACGTAAATCACAAAATCTCGGTTTTCGAGAAATAAAACGGTCAGGAATCCGTTCACTCTGCGATTGTTTCTTTGTCCGTGTGGCATTTTGAGCCGTCCAAATCAAAATCTTCAATTCCTACCATAAATCATTGATCATAGCTGGGTAACGTAATCTATTCGCTGTAACAGTTGCCTCATCAGCCTCATCTTTAAATAAGTAAATTAAATTTACATAGCCACTTGAAGCCTAATTTCTCAAGCCCAAATGTCACTATTTAGCTTATTAATCCGAAGTGAAAATGAGCAATGTCACTGAAGATGATTTTTCAACAAATATCTAGATCATGGTGATACATCTCAAAAACCAAATCTGCGTCTGCTGGTGATTAACTAAACTGTAAAAGCGTAAAGATTTGAGTCTTTTTACAAAGTACGGTGTAATGCCGTTTGTGAAATGCATAATTCCAGAGATGAGCAATCGAAAAACTTGGGTTTTGTCAATACCACTGGCTATAGCAGTAGTATTCTCAAGGATTCTGTACCAACGCACTAGAATTTAAGAATTTTTGTAAAAACACATCTTTTCTTATTTCTTCTAACACAGAACAATACAGTGATTTGAATCAATCAATTTTTCGATTTCTGAAGCCTCTATACGTGACAATATTTTGAAGTGAAATGAATGTTTCAGTCCCGGTCCTGATGGAATACCACCATTTAGGTTATGTTATGTTGGAGAAATATGTGTCTTACGTTTCCTTAATTCATACCTAACGAAAGTCCATAAAAAAGGTTCTAAAAATGTAGTTACAAATTATAATCCATTTTCATTGTTTGAATTTCTTGTCTGTGGCATATAAAAATAAAAAAGAGGGATGAGACCCACACTGATAACTTCCCATCCCGTCTGTCGATTAGTCTTGCTTAAAAGGTTTGAAGGTTTTCGTGTTTTGTTGAAAAAGTTGTCGGTTAAATTATTCTAAAAAATTAACTAAAAATTACCAACAATATTTTGCATATGATGAAATAGTTTTATTTCAAAATCTTTTTTTCTAAACCAAATTTTTAGTCGAAAACCAATTTTTTTACCAATTTTAGTAGCATTTTTTGAAAGTTTTTATTTCTTTTATAAACAAATACAGATTGGATTTTTCTAAGAAAATTTATCACAGAATGAAATTATTTTAAAGTCAATACCTTCATTTATTTACGAGATATCGAGGACAGAACATCAATTTTTACCAATTTTGCGTACTATTGTTTGTAGATTTTAATTCTCATGAAAAAGACTAACTGTCGGATTTTTCTAAAAAAAAATACTGAGTGTCGAAAAAAATATAAGGTGAAATAAGTTGTTTGTCGCCAATACCTTAAATTTAAAAAAAGATATTTGAGTCAAATTAAATTTTTACCAGCTTTCAGAAATGTTTTTTTTTAGGTTTTTTTTTATAAAAAAAAACTGTCAATTTTTTCTCAAAATTTTACCAGATGTCAAGAACGATATTCTTTTTGTTATACTTTATTTTTTTTTTAGGTTTTTTGATTTATAAGAAATTTTTTTTTTTTAAATGTGTTTCAAAAATATACAATGTTTGGTATCACGTCATAATATATAATATAAAATTTAATTCAACTCGCAAGTGTTTTTGGTTCGTGAGATATTTTGGGTAAATCAAAATGTTCACCCTTTTTTAAATTGATTAAAATAGCAAGAAGCAGTACCTGTGAAAAAAAAACTTTAGGTGGAACAGGCATCAGGGATTGAATTCAAGACCTCTAGCATGATAGTTAGAGATAAGCACTAACCATCACGCTACGGGTACGTGACATATTTTTAACTTCCCATAGGAAGTTATTGCAATGGGTCCGATTTGTCAAATTGGAAATTTTGACATTTCTCGACGTTTCAAGGTCCATAGAGTCGAAATAAAAGATTTTTAGAAAGATGTCTGTGCGTGCGTGTGTACGTACGTTCGGACGTCCGTACGTCCTACATTCGCGACGTTTTTTTCGTTGTTCATAGCTCAAGAACCAGAAGAGATATCGACTTCAAATAAATGTTGTTATACAGATAAAAAGGCAGAAAGATGCAGAAAGGGCTCTCAAGAAAATTGCGTGGGCGGTTTTTTTTACCATAGCAGTTTAAATAAAAGGTGAACATTTTGGTTAACCCTTAATATCTTACGAACCAAAAACGCTAGAGACTTGAATTAAATTTTGTATAATATATTGTAACGTGATACCAAACAAGTATATTTTTTTGAAAAAAATCCAACTAACGGTTTTTTTATAAATCAAAAAAACTGAAAAAAAAATGTGTCACCTCGAAAATTTTAAGAATACAAAATGATCTTATCTCCAAAACAATTTTGAGCCACGAACAATAAAGTTTTTAACATCTGGAAAAATTTTGAGAAAAATCGAATGGACAGTTTTTTTTTTATAAAAAATAAAAACCTAAAAAAAACATTACTAAAAGTTGGTAAAAATTGATTTTCGACTCAAATATCTTTTCAAAAATTTGAGATTATGGCTTTCAACTAATTTTGACCTATAAGAAATATTGTTTTCAACATTCTGAAAAATTTTGAGAAAAATCGAATTGACAGTTTTTTTTTAGAAAAAATAAAAATCTAAACAAAAAATTTAATAAAAGTTGGTAAAAATTGATTTTCGACTCAAATATCTTTTTAAAACTTTGAGATATTAGCTTTAAACTACTTTTATCTTTTAAAAAATATTGTTTTCAACATTCAGTAAAATTTTGAGAAAAATCGAATTGACAGTTTTTTTTTACAAAAAATAAAAACTTAAAAGAAAATTTAACAAAAGTTGGTAAAATTGATATTTGACTCAAATATCTTTTCAAAAATGAAAGATTATGGCTTCCGACTAATTTTAACTTATAAGAAATATTGTTTTCAACATTCTGACAAATTTTGAGAAAAATCGAATTGACAGTTTTTTTTAGAAAAAATAAAAATCTAAACAAAAAAGTTAATAAAAGTTGGTAAAAATTGATTTTCGACTCAAATATCTTTTTAAAACTTAGCGATATTAGCTTAAAACTACTTTTATCTTTTAAAAAATATTGTTTTCAACATTCAGTCAAATTTTGAGAAAAATCGAATTGACAGTTTTCTTACAAAACATAAAAACTTAAAAGTAAACAATACTAAAACCTGGTAAGAATTTACTTACGACTCAAAAAGCTTTTAAAAATTAAAAATATTGTCTTCAAACTCTTTTTATTTCACAGCAAATATTGTTTTCGATATTCAGTAGTTTTTTTTTATTGTAAGAATAATTCAACTAACAACTTTTTTAACCCAACACGAAAACCTACAAACTTTTAAGCAAGACAAATAGACAGACGGGATGGGAAGTTATTAGTGTGGGTCGCATCCCAGCCTCTTTATTTTTTTATTGTTCTTTTGTTAGTTGTGAAAATCAAGATGCGTTTGTGAAAAAAAATCTACAATAACTTATTTATTATAATTCTCTACTTTTTGGTGGATGCTTTCGAAAAACACTCAAATCGATTGCATCTTTACAGACTTTAGAAGGCATTTGACAAAATTAGTTAGTGAAATTCTTCTAAATAAATAAAGTAAAATTGGACTTAACGACCGTTTCGTTATTTGGATTTCGTCATATCTTAAAGATAAATGTTATAATATGTTCAGAAATAACGCTTTATGTCCTCAAGGGAGTCACCTTATTCCATTGATATTTAATTAATTTATTAATGATTTGACTTCTGTTTTAAATGACAGTTTACTATTGCTATTCGTCACGTTTGAATAGAGAATCTAGTTCTTCTGACCTTGGTGTTGTACTAGAATCAAAATTAAAGTTTACTGATCACTAAAATTATATTATAAAAAAGCTAACAAAACACTTGCTTTCTTCAATGTTTTTTCCTGTAAAGAATAAGAATGTTTCGAACTTCAAACTTTTACATTTTTCTGTAGATTTCTATGAATAATAAAAATTAAGTACAGACAATTGTTAAAATGATACAATATTATCAAATCTGTTCTAAATGTTGAAAATTTATTGAATTTACTATTTTATGTGAGAATATTCTTAGAAATGTCAAAAATTATTGTTAAAAACATCTGACGTCATCTTTTGCTTGACATGTGACAATGAAATTTTAAGACTTTTTGCCAAATCTGCCAACAGTGTGCTCTTTTATGTTTATTTGTCTATTTTAAGCTAATTGGCAGTTATTTCAGACCTCTGACAATATTGTAAGATCTGCAAAACTTTTGTACTTAATTACTACACGAAGACGAAAGTGTTGAAAATAAAGCTTTTTACATTGAAAATCGATTTAGAAAACTCCGGAAAAATATTGAAGAAATTCGGAGAATAAAGATGACATCATTCGCATGAAATTTATTAATATTATTGACAGTTTTGAAATTAAAATATTACTGTTTTTCTACATCAACGTATCCTTTTTATTAAAACTTATAATTGTTACAAACAAATTAATATTCCAAGCTGTTTCTTAATAGTTACATATCTGTACTATTTTTCATACCATATCTGATATTGAGTGAATTGTTAAGTTTAATAGCAAGCATAACTTTTAATTTAACCACACAAATTTCAACGCTGGACCCACGTCCAATACCAACAAAAAAAAAACAGAAATATCATTTCCTTAACATATTTGAATTTTATTCATCAACTTTTAAGTTCCTATTTACCTCCACTAAACTTATCATTCAAAAACCATAAGAAAATGTTTCATTTGCACTTATTTAAATCTCAAATTTAATTTCAAAAACTTTTTCAGAAACTTTAGAAGATTTATGAAATCCTTTTTTTAAGAAACTTTCATTATGTCTTTACCAACTAGCTGTACCGTCATTTACATTTATTTTCGTTCCTTCAATTTTAAAGAAGTTAAAAATTTTCAGAGAAAACAAACAAATTAACACCCCGGGATATGAAAACCCAATAAGAAAATAAGGTAGAACTCTTTTTCATTAAGTCATTTGTTTTAAAGAGAGACAAATTTTAAAGTTTAAATGACTCCAACAGGTACTAAGAAACCCACAATACAAATAAAGTTTATACCTACGTTCAAAATTATTATTATTATCTAAAAGGTATAATTGTGTTGAGTTATGTAGTATTCAATTCAAGAAATCAAATCTTAAAGATTCTTTAGAAAATCTATCCAACCCATTCTGTTATTCATAGTTTGTTGATTCAAGTGAAAAAAAATTTAACAAGGTACTCAAATTCCAATAAAATAATTTTAATTTTTGAGGAAGAACAAATATTTAAAATTAATTTTGTGGGAAACTTTAATTTTCATGTTTCGTCTTCTTCTTTTTCTCAAGGATGTAATATACGAAACGATTTATAATTTCTTACTAAAAATTATTTCGTTGAAATATGAAATGTAATTAAAACGCAACGTGGAAGTCCTTACATCCGAATTGTTTAATTAGTTCTGCTTTTTTTGTCTTATATCGAAGTTCTATATCTTGTCTACTTTAGGCGAAATTGAGATAGAAACATGCATTGTTATAAACTTAGTCTCTAAAGTTATAGTGAACAGTTTTGATGATATTGAAAATCTAAAAAATGTCTTTCTTTCATCACAGTTTTCTATAATTAAGTCTTCGGAAATTACATATCTTATAAGTAATAGTTTTGCTAATATCGGTATTTTCAATATACGTAAATATTGTACATACACCCAAAACGGTAATTTTAATGAGAAAATTGAAAGAATGCATTTTTTGAACAGACGAATTCTATAGTAAAGCACGCATTCTTCATGAGTGGACTTGATTTCAAACTCTATCAAACGCTTACTAACTATAATATCTCCAAATGGAGAGACATTTTACATCGTCTTATTGATGTAACACTATTTTTAGCTCATCAATTTCTTCCTTCTTCTTCGGTCATCGTGACGACGTTTTATCAGAAAACAAAGGCAATTTTCCAGAACTAGTGCAACTAATATGATCCAGTAACATTTTTTAAGACTTGAAAATTCATCTAAAAAAAAAAAATTGGGTGGCGCAACAGTCCTTTTGAGAACTAGGACCTAGTGACTTACAACTCTCAACCATTCCTGTGTGCGAGTACTGTTGTCAGAGATGGAGAGGACCTACAGTTTTAAGCCGAATCCGAACGGCAAATTTGAGAAAGCACTTTTCATGACAAGAATTACTCTTGGAGAATTTGTCAGTTCCTCGCAAGAGGCAGTACCCGTGAAAAAAACTTTAGATGGCATAGGCAGGGATCGAACCCAAGACCTCTGGCATGACAGTCCAACGCACAAACCATCATGCCACGGGCACGGAAAATTCCTCTGGCGGATCAAAAAAAGAGTTCCAACTCATTTGTCGAAATTGATACAAAATTAATTAATTTTTAATTTGGGTGAACACATTGAAAAAAAAAATCTTGCAGAAATTCGTGAATCCTTTTTAGTCTTTTTTGTTATATCTGGCAAAACTGTAGAGGATATGTCGATAGATATCCAACACCAGCTATGCCGTACTTAAGGTTATGACAATGCTGCAACAATGTCAGCTGTATACACGGGGGATTACATCAAAAAATCCAATAGATGAATCCTAAGGCTCTATACAGCCCATGTGCAAAATAATTCCTTAAATCCTTGTGGTGGCCTTTCATTTCCATGTGTTTACCTTAATGTGACCGGCTTTAGAACTGTAGAAAAGATTCTTCATTTTCTCGTCCTCTACACAAAGATGGGAATCGCTTTTGAAAAAAAAGCGAGCAGTTTAAAACTTTTGTCTGATACTCGCTAGAGTTCTCATTACTATTCTGTAAAAGTCTTAAAAGAACATACATGAATAATTGTCCGAACTCTAGAGTATATTCAAGAACCATCCAAAGCTAATATTGACACTAGGTCAGCAGCAAGCTTGCTCCTTCCAGCTATATGTGATTTTATCTTCTTGACCTATAATTATTTTTGGCACGAGATTTTGGAAGAAATAAACTTAATTCAACTATATTTACAATCTCCAAAAATTATTTTGGATAAAGACCTTTTTTATACTTAAACAAGAACTGAGTGATATTTTAACTAATGAACGAGCTACAATTGTTGACAATGCTGTTACCTTCGGCACTAAAGAATGTAACCAAATAGATATCAACATTTACTTCGAGGAAGAAGGAGGATACAAAGAATCAATGCCTGGTGAGCTCTATCTTGATGCTGGGCTATCAATTCATGAAGAAGTTCGACGAACCGTAGTTGAATGCCTTGACCGATTTAATCAAGAATTGTTTCATCGAAGTAAGGCCATAAAGGAAATAAACAATAACCATAAAGGAAATAAAACAATTCTAAGTCGTTGAAATAAAGTTTATGCTTGAAGCTTCTGATGACGATTTACATAGCTATTGCATTGGATAATCTGGTTTATACTTACAACAAATTTACCGAAGACATTTGAGTGCAACCAATGCCAGTGTGGACATTGCTGTGAAATGGACAGCCTAAGAAAAGTGGGACTCCAGGTAATCATTGCCTCAAATTTCACTTATATCCGATATTTTTTGACCATTTGCACCTCTGTGGTATCATGCGAAAGGAGGTTTAAGAAATTGAAATTAATACAAAAATTACCTTCGAACTGCTACGACCCAAAAAAGTCTAGTTATTCTCTCGATTGTATCAATTAAAAGAAAAGTTTCAAAAGAAATTGATTTTGGGGACGCGATTTAGGAATTTAGCAGAATAGAAGCAAGACAAAATTTGTAATAAGGTAAGTTTGGATTTTAGACACCCATGTAAAAACGATGTGGTATATACTCGTATGTATATGTTCCTAATAGACTTCAAAACGACGTGTCATATTTTAAAGAAATTTTTGGCAATCTTCAAATAAATCTTACTTAAAATCCTGTGATGTTGCTACCGGATCCAGCAGAATTTCGTTTTACAAACTAAAACCGGGTGTGAGTCGCTTCTTTTGAATAAAGCTCTTATTTTTATTTATATTCATTGCTTTTATTTTTGCTTTGCCTTGTGCTTATGGGAATTATTTCTGAACCCCATTGATTTTTTTTTTGAAAAATCTGACTTTATAAAACTATACAAAAATATCTGATCACATAAAGGGCCCTATTTTGCATTGCCAGCCGGGCCCACATCAAGCTTAGTCCGTCACTGCTTTGAGAAAGCAAATCATATTTCTCTTGATAATTGACAAACTTTTTCATGCAATCAGCTTAAAAGTAAGTTTTTAACATGGAATGACGAATTTGTTACCCGTCAATATTTTATGAAAAAACAGATTTGTCCGACAAGTATGACAAATTTGAAGAATTGTCATCTGTCAATTTTTATTAAGTAGGTGCCTTGGTCCTTACCGACAAATATGTAAATTGTATTTTTTTTTTTTCATTTCATAAAAGAATCGTCAGTACAAATTTTTCGAAACACTCCTGACAATTGTATTAAAATACTTGACAATTCATTGTCATAATAATTTCTTTATGAAACGAATAGATGACAATCGTCGGGTATCTTCCTATAATGCTACAAAATTGTCAAATTATTTATGGAACAAATTTTGTCAATTGTCAAGTGGTAAATTAACAAATTTTCAATTTACTCGTCACTTTCGCTCAATTTTCCTATAGCTATCTGTCGGTTCTTATAAGTTTAAAATATTCGTTAAACTATAAGAATAAGATAGTTCTATACCTAAAAGTTAAATTTCGCTAGAAATATTTCAAATTATCAACCAGGAGCGTTCTATTCCTTGAAGTTTGAAAGGAACAAAATTAGAGCTCCCGGGTTGGCGGTCAATGATCCTTAATTTGGTTCATCGTTCATCGAATTGTCAATGTTCATAAAATAGGCCCCATCAGGACAAGGATAGAGATACTATCTGTGCCACAGAGGTTGTGAATATCAACTAACATTTTGCTAGTTTAATAAAGTGATTTAATCAATTTTAAACTTGAACTGAACCCGCCTAAGAAAGTGTATAAACCAATCATTTTAAAAAAAAAACATTTTTCCTTTGCATTTTTAAAAAACATTTTCCCTGTGTCAAAAATGACGCTCTGATATTTTCTTCTATTCTTATAAAATAATTTGAAGACAAAAGACCCTTTTCTATCTTTGTAGTGGCCTTATAATAAAAACGAAAGCATAGAATTTTTCTTTGGCAGATGTTTTTCTTATTCTTTTTTTTCATGTGAAAAATTCATTTGAAGTAAGTAGCTAGATACATAAGTTTCCTTTGGTGTATTTCAAGTACTTTTTTATCTTAAAACTTTATCTCTTTTCAGGTCTTGTGTTGCTTTCGTAAAGAACTGTATTTTGTTTGTATTCAAAGAAGAAAAAACATTAACAAAAATCTTTTATATTTTTTAAACTGTAATTTGGAGTTTTAGTAAACAAACAAAAAGTTTAATGTTTTAATCCAAAAGAAAACTAAACAGTTTAATTATTTAAATATTTTAATAATAAACAACTCTTTTTTTATATCTTTCAGGTTGATTAAATTTAAGGTAAAGATTAATTCATAAGGTCTTGAAATATATTTGTATCACATTGAGCATAATGCACTTTAGTTTGTTACTAAAAAACATTTAACAATTGCATTCCTTAATTTGTGTTTCTAAGTGAGTTACTTTGCTTAATAATTTTATACAATTACGTTCGTCCATTACCACAATATTCGAATACAGTAGTTTAATTAAAAGAATTTAGATTAACAACCTTTGCAATTCCATTATAGAACTCTCTAAGGTAAAATACTTCACCCTTACATTATAGGGACTGGTTAAATGCTAAATTAATGTGAGAATACGTGGTCGAAGAATTTCGTTAAAGGTTCATACGAGAACATTCGAACACACAATTTTACAGATAAGAATAGAAAAAGTATATAATTAGTTTAATTAAGGATCGCAAAGTAAGTGAAATTACACACAAGAAGCATAAAATTTCATCAAAGCTATTCAATGTAAGAACACCTAGCTAAGGGTATTAATTTGGTATTTTGTTTAACATTTGTGTGGAAAAAAAAGTAGACAACTTCTAAAGGAATTATTTTTCTGATTCGTGTGCACTTTCTAAAAAGAAAAATTACTAAACAATAATTTTTTTGATAACAGAGAAGTTATCAAAAAAAAGGATTGATTGTGACGAAATAAATTTGTATTATTGAAAGTTATTGTAATCGGTTTTGAATTCAAAATTTCGACATTTCTCGGCGTTTCAAAGTCCCTACAATCTAAATCCATGTTTCTTAGAGAGTTTAAGAGTGGGTAGGTAGAGATGGCAGTTACAAGCAGCCCTTGCTGGGCGACTCAATCAGCGCTGGAAACCGCAGTTTTGATACCATGAACTCGTTAGTGAACCTGGCTATACCATGCCTAGGTCTGCATAAAAGTTCCATACAACGATTTTTGTTATAGGGAAACCAAATCTTCCTGGATGTAGTACAGTCCGTTAGACTGTTCCACCTGCTGCGGTTGGATTCTGGATTCATAACTCCATGAGGAGCTACGAAGGGCCAATCCTTGCCGGGCCGACTCATCAGCCCGTTCATTTGCATCAATGCCAATATGAACCGGAACCCAAATAATAGTGACAAGGAGTTTGATGTTGAGGCTAGGATATTTCGTTTCGACATTGTTTGATCAGTATGTTGTGACCGAATTGATTGTCAGTAATTCAGCTTGAAATACATCAGCAAAATCAGGCAGCCGAAAAGACTTAGAGACATTTAAGGAATTGGAGAAGTTTCCCGAGCCAATTTCAACGCTCCATCTTTGGCTCGTCAGTAAAGATAGTGGTTTCGAAGTCTTTTGCAACCATGCCTTCCTCCCAATACTTGGCTGGCAGAAAAGATGACCTTAAAATCTTTACTGAATTTCAAGGGAGAGTGCAGTAGTCGGTGTCTGTCGCAAAAATATCCGCTGGAATCAGTTCATTAGTGTTGCCATTCCCATAGGGTCTAGAAAACTAACAGTTTGATTCTTTAAGCCCTAGCGCGCTACACAATACTAAATATTTAATGTGTAGGTCTACTGCTAGGAGGTGGAGAATAGCATTTAAGGCATCCGTTGGTCAGGATCAAATTGCTTCGGGAGTGTTGACACCTTCTTTTATTTGTCAATGTTGGATTTTTTTGTTAAGCACATGCCATCACAAATCGTACGGCTCTGTACGTCTACAAAATTACCTTCGATTGAAGGCCCCACTTTTTACCAAAAGATTTTCTACAGGCGTAAAAGTCAATCCAAGCCTTCTTAACTCGTTCTTCAATATGAACATTCAAGTTTAGTTTGGGATATAGAATGACTCCTAGGTATTTCGCGCTGAAAGATGATGACAGGATTTGACCATTTAATAGGGTTAAGACGAAGGCAGGAATATTAGTTTTGGAAGTAAGGAGCACCAATACAATTTTGCTCTGATTAACACCTAGTTACTGCTCCTGGCTCAGTTGCTAACTTTCTTCAGAGCCATTTCTGGGACGAACTTTTCCGACACCAGTAAGACCAAATCATTAGCATTAGCTACAGCCTTTACTCAACAGTTTTTTAACTTTACGAAAATTTTATTCGTGTAGAGATTTAGTTTGAAATAATTTTTATTGCCTTTCATATCTCAAGAACCAAAAAAGGTATGGGCTTCAAAAAAATTTGAACGGCATTCGTATTTTTTTATAATAGCAAATCAAAAAACTGAAAATTTGGTTGATCTTCAAATATAACAAAAGTGCTTTTAAACTTCGTTTATGTCATGTCTTAGACAATTGGTATGAATTTAAAAAAATTAACAAACTTTTTTTTTATATATCAAAAATTATATATTTTTATAAATATTTAACGAATAAAATAAATCTACAAAAAAACTAATAAAAATTTATTTTTGACTCAAATATTTTGTAAGCAGGAAAGAATTGACTTCAAACTCCAAAAAAATCAATTGACCATCATTTTAACATAAATTAAAGTCCTACCAAAAATACTACTTAATTTATTTTACATTATTAATTTTGAATAAGAAATTTTAATCTTCAATTTGATAATATACTTCTTGAATTTAAATTATTTTGCATTTGCAGATTTGACCAGATAGGTATCAGTTTGTTTTCTTTTTAACTAACGACATAGTGTGTAAAACCTAAATGACAAGTATTGCATTTGTAAAAAAAATCGAACTTGATATTTTTAAACCAAACATGACATTACAGTTTTAGCAAAGTAAAAAAAAGTAGGTCTGTCTGTCTGTCCTCGTCTGTCCACAGCCGACACCTTAGTTTAGACTTGGAAATCAAGGTTTTAAGTTAATTCACGAAAAATTGAAAATTCATATTTTCTCAAAAGCGAACCGATGGTTTTTTTTAACATTTCCTCTGACATTTGTTCTTTCAATATTAAAACTTTATTTTTGTATTTCAGGAACCTTTTCTCGTCGTCCATATTTCAAGAACCAGTAGAGGAATCGATTTTTAAATTCAAAACTCAAATAACATCACTCTTATGAACAAAAGAGGTTTTCAAGAAACTTCCCCTGATCATTTTAATAATACAAAAGGTCCTAAAAAAATTGTGGTCATCTTCAGGAATCAATGCAGAGCAAATGAGAGAAATCCTCAGGGAAAATAACATAAATCTTACCTGACAGCTCGCCACAAGAGAAGATTTCTAAAACCTCTACGCCGCCGGCCGACTTGTCTGTTCTTAAGGCAAAGCAAGATAAGTTCTCATCGAAAGTTGTTTTCTGATGAAATTCTTAATGCTCCATTTTCTCTATCCGAAGTTGAAGCAGCTGTACAAAATTCTAAAGATGGTAAAGCTCCTGGGGAAGATAGAATACCTTTTGAATTTAATAAACATCTTACCCCCAAATTTCTACAACTCCTTATTGTCGAATTCTACATCATTTTTGAGACGGCCAACGCTCCTGTGAGTTTTCAATCAGCAATCATCTTTCCCTTGCAAAAAAGGCAACGCTGAATATCCAAGAAACTACAGAGGCATTTCATTTTTAAACACTGCGACAAAGCTTTTTAGTTCAGTATTGTATACTAGATTATCCAATTGGATTGAAAGCAAGGACATTTTGACTGAGTTTCAAGCAGGGTTCAGAAAAAATCACTCAACAATCGATCAAATATTTTCTTTCGTAAATATAGCCGGAATCTTTAAGAAGAAGAAGGCTGTATGCCTTTTTCGTCGACTTTCGGGCAGCATTCGACTCTATTCCTAGAGAAGCTCTCTTCTTCAAGCTCTACAATTATGGAATCTCTTCAAAAATAATAGCAGTCATCAGAAAAATGTATACAAAAAACGTGGCACGAGTGTGGGATGGAAAACAACTTTCCGATGAGTTTCGGACCTCAAGGGGAGTTAAGCAAGGATGCGTTTTAAGCGCGCTACTGTTCAGTGTATACATAAACGATATAACAAACTCAGTGAGAGGCGGTATAGTGCTTAGTGGAAAATCCATTCCTGGTCTCATTTATGCTGACAATATAGTGTTCCTGGCCGAATCTATAGACGGAATGCAGGTGATGACGAATAGACTTCAGTGATATTGCAAAGTCTGGAACCTATCAGTTACTTATTCAAATTCCAAAATAATGATATTTAGTAGCGGTGGAGGGAGATACTCTAGAATGGAAAATAGATATTCAAGAAGAAGTCGTAGAAATAGTTAAGGAGTACCTACAAGAGTATCCGGGTGTATTGATTACCTCGAATCTCGATAGACACCTCTGAGCAAAAGTAGCGGAAACTAAGCGTGCATAATGTCTAACGTGTGGAGAAGCTATTATTTGAGAAATGACACTTCACATATTGCTAAATAAAAAGTTTTTCGATGCAGTGAACAAATTCCTCCGTTTTTTCATCAAAAGCACTTTTAAGCTGCACCTTTTCTTGGATACTCTCAAATATAACATGCGTAGGTGAGTGGTATAAAATGGCAAACGATTGCTTAACCACTTTTTCAATATAAACTGAAGATAACCTTTCTTCGCTTTATTCCAAATTTGATGATCTGTTGATGAATATCGGAAACAGGATGTACGAGCAGTTAACTGAGAAAGCGGAATCATCATTATATAGAGCTTACTACAGTAAAGTTAACCACTTTTTCTAAAAAAAGACCTACTTCTTCGCCGAACACACCATACGCAAAATCAGTACAATCTTTAAAGTCAGAAGTGAACTCCTCAGCTTAAACTTGTTTTCTCACCGTCCAGATCTTCTTCTATGGTGTGATCTATGCAATCGAAGAGAACGTGAAGACGTGTTCCATTTTTTGGGGGAGTTTGTTCAATTCTGAAAGAATTCCGCAAGAGATACTTTGGAATTGATGTACTCAGTAGTCTAGAGTAAACCATAAAATTGATAAATGGAGAACGAGGGTGGGAAGTCTTATACCACGGCTTACGATACAGAACATGTATAATCAATGAAAGTTTTTAATGTATACAAAATTATTTCCAAAATTGTTAAATTTAATTTTTGAAAACGTAATATTAGATTTTTCTTTAGTATTATTATTATAAAAATCAAAATATAAATTTCAGTCTAGTAGACGGCCATGCATCGGCCAAACCATTTAAAGACTTAAGATAAACTTACAAAGAAAATTGTGAATGGTATTAAAATTTTGAAGTCAATAAAACTAAACTAAGCACTTAATAACTGCGTACCAAATATATCGAAAGGAAAAATTGAAAAATTGTGTATGTAAGAATTATGTACATATATTAAAAAACCTCTTTAAAAATTTTCGAAACGTTGAAGAAATGTTTGAAGATAAACTTATTTTGCAGGTATATTTTTAAATCTTAAAATGTAGGTACTATTTTTAAACCGACTCTTTCGATGCAGAAGCAATATCGCGCGACCAAGACTTGAATTTTATTTTATAATTCTGATCGTTTTAAAAACGTACGCTACCAAAGATTCCCATCGCTGCTGTAATGGGTTTTCTACCGAAGAACAAAACTTTTGTTAAAGTTTATCTCCAACCTAACTTTAGTTGACGACTCCTCTTTGCTTTGAGTCCATGAAGTTAACTTGGTTTACTGTCTATTTTTGGTTAAGTGGAACTGATAGGAAGAAAACGGAAAAGATATTAATTTCTGTTAGCACAAGCAAAAGTAAGAACTTACTTGGGCGACTTATGGGTGGTTAATTCTATTTGTAGCATCCTTCGAAGAGTATCCTTTCCATACAATGATTTAAGCCGAAGATGCATTCTAGTTTGATCGGCTGAAGCGAAAGGTTTTGTGCACTGCAACCAATTTATGTTTAAAGTAAAGGATTTTTATAAAAGTTTTATTTTATAAATGTATAATAGTTTCCAACATTGCTTCACAGTCCTGGCAACACTCCCGTCATTCCGTGACTGATTTTAATACAAAAGCCACTTTCGTAAATTAATTCAAAAACCGCTTTAACCGAGTTTAAAAATCCTTGGTCAGATTTAATTTGCCTTCTCACACTACCGTGCGTCTGGATGCCACCCATAATTAGTTCTCACATCCTTTTTGCACAGAGTTTTAAAAGACGAGAGAAACGTTAAGTGACCAAACGCAATTAACATCATAATTGCACTCAACAGCATGCAGCAAGGGGTAAAAGGATAAAAAATGAAATGAAAACACTCCAGAAAATATATTATCGAATGAGAAGAGGACATTGTTGGTTTTTCAGTTTTCTTCTTTTTTTTTAATCCGGAAATGAAAAGCAGGAAGCTCAGTTCCATAATTACTATTTTTCTTGAGTTCAATCCAAATTTACACGAGTAACACGAGTAAAGAAATACATTTTTCTTTTTTCAAAAATATTTATGCGTTTTGGAACTTAAAAATACCCAAAGATAAAATGTTTCCAAATAGAGGATTACCATTATGGTACTTAGTCCTGGATTGGGTGTTGGCAATTTTTCCTACTAAATTACTAAATTAAAGAACATCGCGTCAGTCGGTCATTAGCGTAAGCAGTACTTGGAAAAACTTAGCCCAGAACTGAATTTTGAAAATCCATAATAAAGCTAAGTCTGATCATTGTCTATCAATTGAAGCAAATAGACACCAAAACCATTTCCTTTTTTTCCTCCAAATATATAGTAATGGGTAATTCCAATAATAACAATATTAACGCCTCTTTGAAAAATTGAAACATTTATCCTGGGATTTGCTGGCATTCGAATGCACTTTATGCATAAATAAATTCTATTTTACTATTTTATGTTTTTATTTGTATTTTTGTAAATCCTCTTACTTTAATGGATTCTTTTGAACTCATGCGTGAATAATCTAATGCTCTTTTATTCGATATTCTAAATTCGTATGCATGCATTTTCGAATATGTAGATACGGATACCGTACAAATGTATATTATAGCCAATAGCCATGGAATTTTATTTCATTGAATTTTATTTCTATTCGATTTGCTTGCATCATGAGGCTGGGGGATGCATTCCATGTACATAGATTGGCTATGTGGGATTCGGGAGGGGAAAATAGTTGTGTGTTAATTCCAATCGTTCTTCTGGCTGCAAGTGATGGCTTTTTCTTTGAAAATATATATTTTCTGACAATGCGAACGTTTTACGGATTATCAATTGCTATATAGGCCAAAAAAAGAAGGTAATATTTTTCTGACCAGTCACAATAACAATGCTTTAGAAATTTGTATAATATTTATATTTTTAATCAGTCAAACTCTCCTATAGCGAATTTGCACGGGACCAGAAAATTATTTCGTTATATAGAAAATTCGTTACACAGAAATTTTTACTTGCGACATATAGGAACTAGGCAAGTTTTGCATTCGTAAAAAATTTCGAACTCGAGATTTTAATCAAACATGATATTACGATGGTAGAGAAGTCGAAAAAGTGGGTCCCACGATTCCGTCTGGTCTGTCCTGTCTGTCTGTCCACGCTCCTACAGCCTAAACCATTGGGTCGATTGAGTTTAAACTTTGAAGTTAAGGTTTTGAGCAGATTCGCGTTAGGCGGTTTTTCTCATTTTTTTTAAGACCAAAACTAACAGTGGCCCTTATACAATTTTTTTTTGGTCAAAAAACGAAAATTCGAATTTTCTCAAAAACAAACCGATAGATTTTTTTTTTAAATTTTCTCTCAAATTTTATTTTTTAACTTGGCTTCTTTTAATAAGAAAAATATATTTTTGTATTGCTCCTGAAAGGTACCGCTCATAGAACCGTTATTTTGTTTTTTTAATTTTCTCAGCAACTTATGAACCGATTTCAATAATTTTTTTTTGAACGAGCTCTTATATTGCCTTAACAATATTTGTTTATCAAAAGTGCAATTTTTGTTTGTTTGGATTTAAAAAAATATATTGAATTTTTTTTTTCAAAATTCTATATCTCAAAAACGGGTCAACATTTTTTTACGAAATTTAAATGTAGAGCAGAGCGTATATTTACAATCACTAAATAACTGCATACCAAACAAATATTTTTAGAACAAAATGGAAAAATTTTATATACAAAAAATTAATTAAAAAAAAACTGCTCTAACGATTTTCGAAAAAAAATTGAAAAATCAAGGGTTTTTTTAATTTATAAAATGACATTTAAATTTTTGAAGACAAACTTATTTTTCAGGTAAAATTTTGAATCTTAAATTTGTTTTTTTTTAAATTATTTTACTTGTATTAAATGTAACCCCCTCCCATCTCACCAGATCAAATCCTGTGCATGAGCCCAAAAGATCCCTTTATGTTGACAATATTTTAATTACATTACTACCTTTTACCCAAAGTAATGAATTTGGTACATATTTATGTATTTTTTGACTATAACTATTGTAAATACCAACGATAGCCGCGTAGCGCCACTGCATCGGATTAACGAATATGATATAATTACTCAACAATCTATTTTAAAGTGTCTATCAAGAAGTAATATCTTGGTACCTTTGAATATATGATTTTAAAATATTATTTTTTAAGAATAAGGTTGTTTCAGAGATATTTTACTTGCCTTCGCCTATATAAAAGAATAAATACTTAGTACAAGTTAGAAAGAGTATAATGTATTTTCTATAAGAATCACTTTTTCAACGTATACACATTATACCTTTAAAGGTATTACGTACAACCTCTACAACTACTGCTTACGTGTCACTTCATAACTAAAATCCAAAACGCACAAGAGCTTGACTGTAAAAACACATGAATAGCAATTTCTTGTACCTGTTCGTATATGCTTGTTTTTTTTAACTTTAACGAAAAAAATAAACTGAACGTAATAACTCCATGTTTGCGCTGAAAACTTGTAGGAAAGAAGGAATGTAATTAGACTGTAGTAAGTACCTTTTACATACCAGTAACGTTCCTTCATTAATATCATCATAAACATGTCTTTATCTATTTAACTGCATAAAGCTGATCACGCCAAATGAACTATTCTTTATTCGTTTTAGACACCTATCTAACTACACAACCAATAGGCGATCGCTTTACAATTTAAACATACATGTTCTTCCTCTTTCTTATCTTCAGATAATTTTTTTTCCATCCTGGTTCTTCTAATATGAAATTAAAATAAAGCTATTCAAAGGAAAAAGCTTTGAACGAAGTAGTTGAATACACAAACAATTGTTTTCGTTGCTTACAAGTATTTTTCATTTCCGGGATGAGTTGTGTCTTGGGATGAATCGCGCGCACAAAAACATCCGCACAATTCATCCCCTCCCCTAGCTGATTTTAATACCGCTCAGAACTTAAAAAAAGACCTCATCCCAAAAAATATAAAATACCTGGAAACTAGCTTACCGACAAAAAATCGTGTGTATTCGATAAGTTCAAACAAATACACAAACCATTTCCCTTAACATAATATTTTCCGAGTATTTCATATTTTTATTATCAAAAAGTTAAGTTTTTTCAACAAATTATAAATTAATATTCATAAAATACAATTCGCATAGTCTACGGAAAATTCTCTTTGTTTTGACACCTTATTTGTTAAAATTAGTTCCGTATGAGAGCCGAAAAAGGGAGACATGCTAACGAAATAATATAGGTATATGATGATGAATCGTCCAGACTAAATTTCTATTCGCGACAAAAAAATTTCCCTCCGCCATAAGCGATTGATTAGTAGATATTAAATTTTCTCTAATTTTTTTTTCTTAACTTGGCTTCTTTTAGTTAAAAAATGTATTTTTGTATTGCTCCGGAAGGGTACCGCTCATAGAACCGTAATTTTGTTCTTATGATTCTCAGGAACTAATGAACCAATTTCAATATTTGATGATCAAAAGTGTATATACTTTTTGGATTTTTGAAAAAAATATTGATTTTTTTTTTTAAATCCGATACCTCGAAAAAGGGTTCTCATTTTTTTACGAAATTCAAATCTAAAACGTGTATTTTACAATCTCTGCTTAACTGCATAACAAAAATATTTTTAAGAAAAAATGGAAAATTTGTATATTTACAAAAAATGAATTTAAATAAAACCGGTCTAACGATTTTCAAACAAAAAAATTGAAAAATGGAGTTTTTTTTGACAAATCAAATTGCATTTATATCTTTGAAGACAAACTTATTTAACTCTTTGCATACAAGAGCAAGTTCGTTTGACCCAGTCGTGCATTTTAGTTTTTTTGACAGTTGTCACTTGAGTTATAATCAATTTGGTTTGTTATTTCATAATGGATAGTTCTCCTGAACATTGTTTTGCAAATCGTGCAAATTTATTACCAAATTAAGGGTTTTGTTTCCATAAGGTACTTTTCAATTTATTGAAGAAAACATTTTTTATGAACTCATTCTTTCGCGTCGTTGCGTGCGTTGTGGCTTATGACGTGGTCTCTGAGATCGTTCAACTTAATACCTCTGAACTAATTTTGTGAGGTTACGTGAAGTCACTTGTCTACAAAGATAAGCCCGAGACGATTGACACCTTGAAAAACAATATTCGATACTTGAGTACTGACATAAGGCAACTAATGAACCGGTGGCCACTAGTCCGAATTCATTTTTCAACCATTATAAAAAACTTTTATCTTTATAATAATGCAAGATTCATGGTCATGGCATTAAATTAAATGCTTTTTATTTCTTTTTGAAAATGATAAGTCTAAAAAATCACCCTTTATGAGGGTACATAAAAGGTCTTCAGGGCGTAGGTTCCTTAATGGCTCGTATTTCATTGCAGGCAAACAATAGATATGATGAAAATTTTCTTCAATATATTATTTTCTTCAAAAAAATATTACCATAGCTTCAAAACACTGAGCGTTAATTTTTTAAAATTAGGCTTTTTCGTAAATTTTTAAATTCTATTTGGGCAGTTGTCACTTTTGAAAAACGATAAATACTTTATCAACGCGTTGATAAATAAAAACAAATTCTCTAAATCATTTTTGGGTCATAGTGAATTGCCTTTTTAGTCAGGAATAGAGGGCAAAATTATTGAGCTGTTGGTACAAATAAGTAATGTGAAGAATCAAAAACGTGTATGTCACTAATGGACAACTAAGCATATTGCTGATAAAGTGTTGAAGAAAGCTCAAGTTCATCAATTTCTCTTTGATTTTTGGAATAGGGCATTCCAAAAACGATAATTCACCGTATTTTGCATAAAGACAAAGTGCCAATTTCAAACAGTTGGCCTTATTACACTTATTGTAAAGAAACTTTGCATGCACTCAACCTCGCACTTACTACAAACACGATAATATGTCCAAGCAGGGGGTAAAAATATGTTGGCCTTATTTCTTAAAATAATTTGACTTATTTCACTTTTTCAAAGCGCAATATGGCCAACTGCTGAAAATTGGCTTTTTAATTTTTAAAAGTTGGTCTTATTTCACTTGGCCCTACTTTACGGCATCTAAAGACACAGGCTTAAGGACTTTTAAAGTTCAGTTAATAAAAAAACTCAAAACGAAACTTCTTGTTAAAATAAATATACGACTGGATCGTACGAACTTGCTCTGTATCGGACACAAATATAGTAATTATATTTTTAAAATAGTAATCATATTTTTAAAAAACGAAAAAAAAAATTATAAAAATCTATCGATTTGTTTTTGAGAAAATTCTAATTTTCGATCTTTGCGAAAAAATTTTGTATCGGGACTGCTGTTATTTTTAGTCTACAAAAAAATAAAAAAAACGCCTAAAGTGAATCGGCTAAAAACCTTAATTTCCTAGTTTGTGGTGTAATGGTTCGGTCGACCACTTTTTCGACTTCTCTATCATCGTATTGTCATGTTTGATTAAAATCTCGAGTTTGATATTGTTTACGAATGCAATATTTTCCATATAGTACCTTACCTACATATATGTTACAAGTAAAAGACGGACAGTTCTGGAAAATAAATCTCAAAAGTTCGACTAACCTATTTCAAGGCGTGGCATTTCAAAATGGACCTACTTTTGTTAAAAAAGAAATCATCGAAATCGAAGAAGTCTACTATATAAAAACTAAATACAAATATGAACTTTAACAGAGTTAGAATTCAATTTTTCTTCAAATAGAAAACGTAGAGCTTCAAAAAACTATAATATTTATACCGCTTGAACATCGATACAAAGTTCAATATTTTAATAAACAATTTTCTATCATTTCTATTTTTCTCAAAGCTTACACTTCCTGGAATGCCCATTAGTTTTCCCTTAAATTGAAATTCTAAAGAGATTTGTTTTGCGGCTGCACATTTAGAATGTGTAATGCTGTTATTATATACAACAAATATACTGCACGGAAAAAAGAGTACTTCTATTTAAAAATGGAATTGTTTTGTTTTTGTATATTGGTCTGTTCGTTTTTTGCAAAATTCTGAAATTCTTAATTAAAAAGGACCAAAAATAAGAAAATCTTCAGGTAACAAAGTTGCGTTAAAATTATGGAGCTACGCGAAGTTCAGGTAAAAACCTAAATTAATCTAGGAAGAAATCAAACGCCTAACCGTTAATGAATCGATAAGCTGCGCAAAAATGTTTAACATTTTAAACCTCAATGTGTCACCAAGGCGGATGCAAGAAGTTTTGAAAGGTGTACAAATATTGAATAGAATATGTGAAACGCGTCCCGAAACCAAGACTTAAATCTCCTCAAAAAACGAAGAGATTGACTTTAGTTGAAAAGTATCGATTTGTTCGAATGAGACGAAATTGAGGAAGCCCAGACGGTTGCCAACAATTTCGGCATGATAAACGAACCGAAAAGCCGGATAGAAATGCTTGCAATTTTGAAGGTGGTACGTTGATGGTTTGCGGTGCCATAAGCTGCTGTTTCTACCAAAATAAATTCCCAAAACTATAAATGTCATCTAGGTCCATATGGTTCAATTTGGGTCATAAGAAATTTGTTATCATCATTATGTAGCGATCGATGTTGACGGTGACCGCCTCACTTACTTCGTTTTCAAAAAAGTACTCACCAATTACGCCGCCGCGCCGTCCCAAAATCCACACCAAACGGTAACTTTTTGAGGATGCATTATCACCTAGTGAAATCACGTGGGTTGGTGTCGTGGTCGTCCCATATATGGCAATTTTGCTTGTTAACACAGCCATTCATCTAAAAATCCGCCTCGTCACTAAAGATGACTTTTCGGCCAAAATTGGGGTCCCATTCAGGATTCGAAGCCCATTCAGGGTCAGCGAACAAACGGCCGGCGTTGTCTATGGTCATGAACTTTGAGCTCCTGGGTCAGTTGCATCTTGTACGGGTGCAGGCTCAAAATTCTCCAAGTTGAAGTCTGCGAAAGGCCGAGTTCTTGTGCACGGTGAGGAATAGACTGATTCGGGTTTCGCTGTACACTTTCACGGACCGCCGCGATATTCTCAGCTTACTGAACCGGTAGTCTCAAATTTGACCACCAAACGTTGAAGAGTCAACTGTGAAGGGCCACCACGTCAACCGTAAAATGGGCGCGTTTGCGTTAACGAACACTCATTTTGATAATAAAGTTTTATCATTTGAACGTGCTGTTTAGGTTTAATCGCGTTACTTGCCATGATGATTTGGCATTAACGACTGAATAATAAACAAAAGATTTGACAGATGTCACCAAAACAAAATGGCCGCCACGGGAGCCAAAATCTACCAGCGCCAATTGGAAAACCCTTTAGAAAGACAAAGTTAATGGATTTATTTATTATTTTTTTAAACAGTGATCATTTTAAAATATGGGATTCGGAAAATTAAACATATAGTTTTATTTAAAAACTATTAATTATTTGAACTGAAAAGAGGAATGATATTTGATGGATGTTCGAAGAAAAAATATTACCACTCCGGTACCGATTCCAATTCATGGTCAAATTTCGTATGTAATTTTTTCTGACAAAAATTCTGTTTTTGTTTTTTCACTTCAATTTCTCAATAAAATTGTGGAATTTATTTCAAAGTACAGATCTTAGTTACGTTCGTTAAACCTTTTTGGTTGAATTTTAACATAAATGAAATTCAAAAATAACCATGATGGAAACGAATGGAAATGAGTATTACATTGGAAATAAAATAAACAGACAGTAAACGAATTTCAAATAGCTATTAGGAAGCGAAAACAACTAACAGGAATATAAAACGAAATTCGGACGAAAATCAGAACGGTAGTGATTTTTCTATAGGTAGGCCAAGGTACCTGCCTCAGAGATATTAAAGTGCTATACTTTTTCTTTTAACAGTACTAATCTTTTCCAAAACATCCCTTATTTACTTTTGTTAAATTTTAAAGTGGAAAAAAAGCTACCTATATACACGAAGACAAACATCAACACAAAAAAAAAACACCAAACTGAGGGTGAAATTTTTTAAATAAATTACAAGGTTGTGTAATGTGTATCCGTCTTTATAGACACCAACAAAAATTGGAATGATGTTTTTGGGAGCAACAAAGAGATAAACATCCATAGCCTCCATTTCATGGTTTGCCATTTTCATAACTTTTTGAATTTTATCGTTTGTATTTGTCAACAGATCTCTTTTTTTTCGTATTTTATATTCTTGTGATGTAAATTAAATTAAATATTTGACAATTTTTGTTTATTATAAAATGTTCATATTATTTCCATAAACAAACAAATAAACATATATCAGTCAACAAGGATTAATGTACCCACCAAATACAAATGAACACTTTTGGTTTTTGTTTGTTTTCTATTTTTGTTTAATGATTGCGATTGGAATATCTTTAGCAAATTTTAAAAAAATATGAAAGTTTAGGTGCGTTCACAAAATTCTGATGAAAAATATTGCACCTCTATTGCGAAAGTTGGACATTACATTTTGCTAAGTTGATAATGTTGCTGTCGTTTGGTATTGAGTATTGTTCCTAAAATTGACAAGAATTATGTAAGTGTAAATTGCAATTAAATCTTACTTAAAAATGCTTCTTCTTTATTCATTTATATAGGAATTATAGTTTTGTCATTGTTATTTTACTTTCAAAATTACAATTAGCAAATCAATTTTTTAAGAACCAAATAGTTTAAATGGAAAGTAATTAGATTGAAACATTTTATTTGATTTAAAGAACAAATCTACCCAGAAGTTAGAGTAATATCGCACAAAATTTAACTTAGAAGTGAGCACACTATTTTATGTTAATCTTAAAGGACCAGTTAAAGCTATCATTGAAATCAATCCGGAAAAGGCAGACATTTGAATAAGCTTCCTTTTTGTTAGAAATACAAATTATGTATTTACCGATTGGAAATGTTTCAAAGAAAAATATAATTTTGTATTTTTTGAAACAATATTAATTTTCCTGAACAGCTGAGTCTTGTGTCAAAAAATGAAATAAATCCTGAAACTTATTTGTTTTTCAATTTTACTCAAATCCAATGAAAGATTTCTGTCAGAGAACAATTTAATTACTGATTTCAATAATGAAAACCAATGAAAGCTATAATTGGCTCTTGATAACTTTAACTTTTCTTCATTGATACCAATCATAATTTTTTTTTGACACGTTGGTTATAGATTCCATTGAAAATGTCTGTCAAGAGGTTACAAGCAAAAATGGAACGCTCTCGATAGAACAATTATGTTCCGTAATTTGAAATCAACAATCATCCTGTCAATGTGGCCGTATCTAAAATTCAACAGAACAATATCAGTCAGGTCTGGTTTTGTTCTACAATAGAGCTGGTCTTGTACTACTATGATGCCAACAAAATAACAAGCGTATTTTGTTAGCCTTACTAGGAGTATTGAATCTGTTTCTTCAGCCAGAGAGTGGTGGAAGATTGCTAAGCAAATACGCAGACAGTCGATTAAAACCGCAACATCAGTAAAAGTAATTCAATTTAAAATGCATTTTGAAAGCTTACTCTCGCAATCAAATGATTCAGCTACTATCTCATACGCTCTTCCTCAGCAACATGTTCCCGAGTTAAATTACCTGATTGAGCTGCACGAAATATATTCTGATATATCTTCGTCAAAAGATCTGAAAACTCCTGGTTTTGATGGAATACCGTATGAATTTTATAAAAATGCATGTTCATCTCTTATTGTAGAAATGCAGAAGTTATTCACTAAGATTCTTGAAACTGCAACGCTACCATCATCTTTCAGAAAATCTATTATATACACACTGTTCAAGAAAGGAGATACAAATGTTGTGTCAAACTATAGAGGACTTTCATTTCTTGATACGCTCTATTAGCTGTTTACTACAGTTCTCTTGAACAGACTGTTAACTTGGTTAGAAAAAAAAACAACATGATCAATGAATTTCAAGCTGCATGTAGAACCAACTGTTTTACTATGGAGCAAGTTTATAATCTTTCATGCATAATTCAACTTCAACTCTCCCAAAAGAAGAAACTCTACACTTTTTCCATCGATCTCAAGGCAGCTTTTGATAGTATTGACAGGAATGCTCTTATTTATAGCTGTCGACTCTGGGAATATCTTTGAAGATACTGGCTACTATAAATTCTCTTTATAAGGATACTGCTGCTAAGAAAAGTGTTCGTCAAGGATGTGTGCTAAGCTCTCTGCTTTTCGTTCTGTTTTTAAAAATGATCTTCCAATCGGTATTGTTTTAGATGATCTTCAAATGAACGCCCTCTTATATGCGGACGGTATTGAACTGTTCTCAGAATAATCCTTTCAATTTGAAAAAGCTAATTGAGGGTTTTAAGACTTACTGCATTCAATGGAATCTTTAAATAAATCTTAATAAGTCGGTAAAAGTAATATTTTACAATGGTGAAAGAAGAGCCGCGTGCGAAAAATGGTTTTACAATAATTTTGAAATAAATGTGTCTAATCAATAAAAATATCTTGGCGTAGTGTTTAATTACAATATGTCTTGGAATGAGCATCTAACAAACAGATTGGGAGCATCTAAAAATTCCATCAATGCAAAGAGTCTGTTTTAAGTACCTATATAAGATTTAAAAATATACCTGTTAAATAAGTTTGTCTTCGAAGATAAAAATGCTATTTGATTTGGCAAAAAAACCGCGCAATTCATCCCAAGACACAACTCATCCCGGAAATGAAAAATACTTGTAAGCATACTTAACGAAAACAATAACTGTTTGTGTATTCAACTATGTACTTCGTTCAAAGCTTTTTCCTTTGGATATCTTTATTAACTTCCCATAGGAAGTTATTGTAATGGGTCCGATTTGTCAAATTGAAAATTTTGACATTTCTCGACGTTTCAAGGTCCCTAGAGTCGAAATAAAAGATTTTTAGAAAGATGGCTGTGCGTGCGTGTGTACGTACGTCCGTACGTCCGTACGTCCGTACGTCCATACGTTCGCTACGTTTTTTTCGTTGTCCATAGCTCAAGAACCAGAAGAGATATCGACTTCAAATAAACTTTCTTATGCAGACAATAAGGCAGAAGGATGCAGAAAGGGCTCTCAAGAAAATTGCGTGGGTGGTTTTTTTACCATAGCAGTTTAAAAAAAAGGTGAAAATTTTGGTTAACCCTAAATATCTCATGAACCATCTACGCAAGAGACTTGAATTAAATTTTATATTGTATATTGCAACGTGATACAAAACAAGTATATTTTTGGAAAAAAATCCAATTAACGGTTTTTTTTTCTAAATCAAAATAACTGAAAAAAAAAAATTTGTCACCTCGAAAATTTTACGACTAAAATATGATTTCATCTCTAAAACAATTTTGTGCAATGAAGAATAATGTTTTTGACATCTGATAAAATTTTGAGAAAAATCTAATTGACAGTTTTTTTACAAAAAATAAAAACCTAAAAGAAAATTAATAAAAGTTGGTAAAAATTGATTTTTGACTTAAATATCTTTTCAAAACATTGAGATATTGGCTTTAATTTACTTTTATCTTTCAAAAAATATTGTTGTTAATATTGAGTAAAATTTTGAAAAAAATCGAATTGACAGTTTTTTAACAAAAAATTAAAAACCTAAAAAAAATTTTGCAAAAGTTGGTAAAAATTGATTTTCGACTCAAATATCTTTTCAAAAATTGGAGATAATGGCTTCTAACTAATTTTAACTTATAAAAAATATTGTTTTTAACATAAGAGCAAATTTTGAGAAAAATCGAATTGAGAGTTTTCTTACAAAAAATAAAAACCTAAAAAAAATGTATAAAAGTTGAAAAAAATTGTTTTTCGACGTAAATATCTTTTCAAAACTTTGAGACATTGGCTACAAACTAATTTTATCTTATAAGAAACTAGCGACCCGCCCCGGCTTCGCACGGGTGCAATGCTGATATACTAAATACGCTACAGAAAAACTGTGAACGTTGTTTATAAAAAAACATAGCGGCCCGCTCCGGTTTTGCACGGGTTTAAAATATGTAACTCACTGAAAAAATGATAAAATCAATCCAGTAGATTTGATTTATTCATTTACTGGCCGTAGCCCGCACGCGTTTTTGGAGTACTTAAAGCAATTCCCCTTTCCTTATCTTTGGAATATCTTTTATACACAATATTTTCACTTTTTTTACATTTTTACTTTTTTTTACATTTTTACAATTTTTTAACATTTTTACTTTTTTTTACATTTTTACTTTTTTTTACATTTTTACCTATTTATTTTACAACAATAATTAATATATTACAGAATATCTTTATATACAACGTTCACAGCTTTCTTGTTATTTTGATAAATCTCGTAGGATTCAGCCTGCGTTTGCAATGTAAGCGGAAAAAATGTAATTATTTGCGACATCACATTAGAAACCTCAAAAATAACAGTATTTGTCAACTATTTAATGGATGATATTATACATAAAAACCTTCCTCATGAGTTATTCTATCTATTAAAAAAAACCGCATCAAAATCCGTTGCGTAGTTTTAAAGATTTAAGCGTTCATAGGGACATACAACATGACACATGACAGAAAAAGCGACTTTGTTTTATACTATGTAGTGATATTGTTTTCAACATTCGGTACAAGTTTGAGAAAAATCGAATTGACATTTTTTTTACAAAAAATAAAAACCTAAAAAAAAACAATACTAAAACTTGGTAAAAATTTACTTTCGACTCAAATAGCTTTTCAAAAATTAAAAATATTGGCTTCAAACTTATTTTATTTAACAGAAAATATTGTTTTCGATATTCAGTATTTTTTTTTGTAAAAATCCATTTGTCCATTTTTTTCATAAAATAAAATCTAAAAAAAAATAGAACTCAAATTTGGTAAAAATTGATACATATAGACAAACTTTTATGAAAGACAAATCGACAGACGGGATGGGAAGTTATCAGTGTGGGTCGCATCCCAGCCTCTTTTTTTAATTTCATATTAGAAGAACCAGGATGGAAAAAAATTATCTGAAGATAAGAAAGAGGAGGAACATGTATGTTTAAATTGTGAAGCGATGGTAGAAGGTACTTACTACAATACAATCACATTCCTTTTTTTCTACAAGTTTTCAGAGCAAACATGGAGTTATTACGTCCAGTTTATTTTTTTCGTTAAAGTTTAAAAAAAAACAAGCATACGAACAGGTACAAGAAATTGCTATTCATGTGTTGTTTACAGACAGGCTCTTGTGCGTTTTGGATTTTAGTTATGAAGTGACACGTAAGCAGTAGTTGTAGAGGTTGTACGTTTCTTTAACTTTTACTAAGTATTTATTCTTTTATATAGGCGAAGGTAAGTAAAATATCTGTGAAACAACCCTATTCTTTCGGGCTCATGCACAGTTAAAATAATAAAAAAAAAACCATTTTAAGATTCAACATTTTACCTGAAAAATAAGTTTGTCTTCAAAAATTTAAATGCCATTTTATAAATCAAAAAACCCTTGATTTTTCAATTTTTTTTTTGTAAATCGTTAGAGCGGTTTTTTTTAAATACATACATATTTTATTTATAAAATTTTTCAATTTTGTTCTAAAAATATTCTTGGTATGCAGTTGTTAAGTGATTGTAAATATACGCTCTATCTTTTAATTTCGTAAAAAAATGTTGACCCGTTTTTGAGATACAGAATTAAAAAAAAAATATTTTTTTTTTAAATCCAAACAAAACAAAATTGAACTTTTGATAATCAAATATTGCTCACGCAATATAAGATCTCGTTCAAAACAAAATTATTGAAATCGGTTCATAAGTTGCTGAGAAAATTAAATAACAAAATAACGGTTCCATTAGCGGTACCTTTCAGGAGCAAAACGAAAATATGTTTTCTTATGAAAAAAAACCAAGTTAAAAAATAAAATTTTATAGAAAATTTTTAAAAAAATCTATCGGTTTGTTTTTAAGAAAATTCGAATTATCGTTTTTTTACAAGAAAATTTTATGGGGGCCACTGTTAGTTTTGATCTTAAAAAAAATGAGAAAAACGCCTAACGCGAATCTGCTCAAAACCTTAACTTATAAGTTTGAACTCAATCGACCTAATGGTTTAGGCTGTAGGAGCGTTGTCAGACAGACAGGACAAACAGGACGGAATTGTGGGATCCACTTTTTTCGGCTTCTCTACCATCGTAATATCATGTTTGATTAAAATCTCGAGTTCGAAATTTTGAACGAAAGCAAAACTTGCCATGTAGTTCCTATGTGTCGCAAGTAAAAAGAGTTCTGGCTTAGATAATCTACAACTGATCAGCTTTATTTTGACACAAAACATTACTCTCATAAGCACTTTTAAAAATCTCGAAACAAAATGTTCAATGATAAAACCAATGATAGCTATAAGTGGCACATAAAGCAAAAATAACTCACATATTTATAGTATTTTAATTCATATCCTTATAGTTCACACTTACTTGTACTACCAATTTCAAGCATGAAAAATTACGAGACAAGGATTGTTTCATTAGCTATACGAATTTTGTCAATATAAACTTTAAAAAATTCTTCAATAGGTATTTTTCTCAACTAAAAATATATATAATTTTATTCTAAATAAAATTAAAATAGTTTGATGACAAAATTAATATATACTATGAATCCTAATAGATCTTAACATTATATAAATCCACTGTTCTAGATGATATGTCTGCCATTATACTTTGAAGAGGTGTTCTTCCACGCTAATAAAACCCCTGCGTTGACTTTTCCATGTATCCCGTTATTCTGGGCTCGTTCCGAGTAGTTGAAAAACAGCATTTGTTCAGCCAATTCCCAAAAAGACGAATCATGTTCTAGTTCAAATTATCAACAGATAGCACTAACGTCCCTTTGAAACACTGATTGATTTTCAGATTCAAGTATCTTGAGGCACAAAAGCTTTTTAATGGCTGGCAGTACAGTTTGTATAGCAAAAGGTCTATTGGTGATCTCATCGAACTTTTTATGGGGAAAGTAACATTATTGTACTTTATATTTCAAATACATTTGATGAAGTCTGGCATCGGAAATAAGTCTTTTTCATATGGGCTGGAGCTTCTGTGTCTTACTTAAAAACCTCTTGCTCACTATTCAAATAAGACCTTTTTAAATGATTGGTGACATTAACATCATCAACTTAATTACGTCACTTGAACAAAGTAGTGAAGTTTCTTGTTTCACCCTCTAGTGACTATCCTCCCCTTAAACAATTTAATAGTTATACTCGGGCTTCTAGAAATGCCTATAAGTTCACTCTTGAGCCCAACTTTGCCTGTACTACAAACTATAGAGATTCGTTTTTTTACCCGTACTTCGTGAATGTGGAACGCATTGCCACACTCTGTCTTTCCCTGTCATTGCAATGTTCCAGAATTCAAAACCAATGTACACCGACATTTCCTTTCCCCTTTCCAAGAAGTTGACCATTTGCTTCTAACATTTGTCTTTTTTTTCGAAGTTACGACTTTTCTACTGATTTTAATGAGTTTTTAAATATACTATATTGAAAAACTTTTCTAACAAAATGTTTATCGATTAAAAATAACATTTCC
This sequence comes from Eupeodes luniger, assembly GCA_951509635.1. Classification (NCBI taxonomy): domain Eukaryota; kingdom Metazoa; phylum Arthropoda; class Insecta; order Diptera; family Syrphidae; genus Eupeodes; species Eupeodes luniger. Next base: position 92,195,445 of record OX608074.1, read on the forward strand.
GGAAAATTTCAAATTAATTTTTTAAACTCAAAATTCTATTAAAAAATAAAATGTTTAGTAAATTTTAGTTTTGAGCAAACTATTATTTGTTAAACAACTTGGCTGCTACAAATTTCTTATCATCTCATCGAATCAAAAATTAAAATCCGGCCTAGGCCACTTTTTACAACAGTCTTTCCATCTATCTTAATTAATTCCATGGCCATCCAGTATCACATTCCAAATCTTCGGTCATCTTGGATAAGGATGATTTGTAAAGCTATTGTCTACTGTATACTACAAGGACTTTTCAATTCAGTTCATCTTTGCTCATGTGACCTTTATCCATTTAGGATGCCAAAATTGTACAACACATAAACCCGCAAATCTTGCCTTCATTTTAGGACACCCTGTGCTTATGTTAAACGAAGTGGGTGTAGGACGTAGGTGTTCTTTTTAAAGTTTACATTTTATTGTGTTTAAAAGAAATCATTAATCACTGACTAAAATTTCCAAACTCTTTCCTCTCAACGTCAGTCAACTTAATTCAATCATCAGAATCTAATCGTAGGTACATATTTCACTTTAAATTTGCTTGTCAAGATATTTCACACATAAATTTTACAAAACAAACTCTACTCTTACATCCAAGTTATGTATTTACATATAATTCCCAACACAAAACATCATCCATCTTGAATTATAGGCGGAAAAGTAACCATTTCCCAAATGACTCAAAGATATCCTTAAACTTGGATTTAGAAGGAATTTGTATATAATCAAGTTAGCTATACTTTTCGTCATCCTATACTTATAATCAATATACATATGTACATAGGTAAGGTACATAGTTTCAGAATAAATGTTTTTGTGATGCCGATTACAAAAACAGAAAACACACTTTAAGTTGTTGCTCTATGTAGGTTTTGTAGGTTATGTAGGCATTTGTGAAGATTGTACAATAAAACATGAGGTATTAAAAAATTGTATTTCCACTAATGTGTGTCGGAGTTTATCTGATTTCATTGTTATCCTTTTCAACAAGGCATTTGCTTATTTCTAACATCAACATCAACAAGAAGAAGAAGAATATGTTTCTATTCATTTTTGGGGTTTGTGTTCACATCAGAAACAGGAAATGTAAATAAGTGGTATGTAACATAAACCAAATTGTATATTCACTTACATATAAATATAATTATAAACTTTTGTATTTACAACACACGTATATACAGGAAGAGGAACCGCAAGAGGTTCTAGAATTTGATTATAGATTGGCTCTGAGGTAAGAGAAATGTAACCAAAAGTTTCGTTGTGAATTTTAGGGCTATGTATATTGTATGTACGTATTCTTATAAATGGTATATGGCAGGGTGATTCAAACCATTATGTCATTATGCTATGAATATACTTCACACCTTGTATGATGTTTTTCAAAAACAAAATAATAAATAAGATGAATTCTTAAAACATGCTTAAATCGAAAACAATAATAAAATTGAATAAGGGATTTCGTTGTTAGATTTTGAAACGTTTCAAACAATCAAAAGAATGTTCGGAATCTCAAAATGTTGTTCAACAATGAGTTTTCATATTGATCGTTAAAAATCGGTTCATATAGAATGGACACCTTTTTTATGTTTCGAAATAAAATATAACACACTCAGTCAATTTTTTGATGAAAATTATACGTCATTACAAAGTTTGGAATTTATAATGAAAAACAATATCATTCAAATGGTTGCCTCCGAAAGATTGGCACATCAAATTTTTTGAGGTCATTTTTAACCATGACCGTTTGAATAACCACTTTTATAGAAAGTTTTTACAATTTTAACATGTTTTTTCCGATACCCAGTATGGTATTTAGCAAACATTGAACTTATGTCGGGTTTTCTAATAGAGACTTGACAACTTTGAATTTCATATGTGAATGCACCCTTAGACTTATCATCGAACTATCATTGTCAATTTATTCAATAAACTCTTAATTTTCATTATGGTAAGGTACACAAAGGAGCAACGTCTTCAAAAAAATACCGCAACTTTTAGAGCTAACTCCAATTTTCGGTCGTCATTCTCGCTATGTAGACAGGGAATAAGTTCAGGCGTCTGAAATAAACGATTCAAATCAGTCAAATAAACAGCGGCATTCTCAAGGGTGGTACCCGTGGCATGATGGTTAGTGCGTTGGACTGTCATGCCAGAGGTCTTGGGTTCGATCCCTGCCTATGTCATCTAAAGTTTATTTCACGGGTACTGCCTCTTGCGAGGAATTGACAAATTCTCCAAAAGTAATTCTTGTCATGAAAAGTGCTTTCTCAAATTAGTCGTTCGGATTCGGCGTAAAACTGTAGGTCCCCTCCATCCCTGACAACAGTACTCGCACACAGGAATGGTTGAGAGTTGTAAGTCACTAGGCCCTAGTTCTCAACGGATTGTTGCACCACCCAATTTATTTATTTTATTCTCAAGAATTGGGAATAGCTTAGACCATATTATACCCATACAAGATCAAGCTGACTCAATAATTGGAGCCGATGTATCATTTAAAGCGACGTATGTTCTCCGATTAAGGTTAGGTTGGGTTAGGTTAAAGTGGCCGTTCATGATGGAATCGGACACACTTAGGCCAGTTTAATGGCCCATTGTGATACCACATGAATCTTGAGGCTTCCTCCTAAGCTCAATGGAACAAGTTTAAGTCCCTTACGAAACGTGAGAGGCTGATTATGCAAATATGATTTAGATCGTTTAGATCGTTAAAGAAGAATTCTCCTAGGTAATTCTTGCGTTTTTGAGCTAGAGCAGGGCATGTACAGATAAGGTGAAACACTGTTTCCTCCTCTTCCCCTCGTCCATACAGCTTCTGCAAAAGTCATTTGAGAATACGCCTAGCCGCGTGGCGTGCCTTCCTATATTAGACAGTGTCCGGTTATGGCACCTATTATCGAGCTTATATGCGATCTGCTTAGAGATAGCAAGCACCTTGATAGCTTTAAATCTAGTGTTGGGCAGATTTTTTGTGACCTGACACGTGGTGATGTTGTTCCACCGGGTGTTTGCCTTCTTCATAGCGTCCTGCATTAGCAATAGTTTACAAGTAGCGATTGGTATGCCAGCATTTGCTAACGTAGTAGAATGGGGGTTACTGTACCGTTCCTGGCGAGTTCATCTGCCTTACAGTTACATGGAATGTCTATATGGCCCGTCACCCAGCAAAGGTGGTCGACAGTTATGGACTGTTATAGAGTTTGTAGAGACAGGGTCCAGAGATTTGATAGCGGCCTGACTATCTGAGATAATACGGATATGAGATGTCGTATCACGTTTTCTTTAAGCCAGGACAAGACTTCTTTTATCGCCAAAAGTTCCGTCTGGAACACGCTATACAATGATTTGGAAGGCGGAATGAGAGACTTAATTTCAGTCGTTCAGAGTACACACCTCCACCAACCCCTTCTTTTGTTTTTGACCCATCTGTATAAAAATGGATTGACTCATCTTCTAGGAGTGTCCTATCCTCCCAAAAAGATCTGGGAGGTATAGAAATCTGGAAGTCTCTGTCGAATTACAGTTGGGGATGGTGTAGTCTGTGTGTTTTGGAATTGATTCTAAATACCTAAGAATTACGGAGTGGGCAATGTTGTTGTTAGTCCACTGCGACGAAGCTTTGAGGCGAATAGCAGATCTTGCAGCTATTTGTCTGCTAAATATGTCAAGAGGTGTTAGGTAGAGTAAGGTGTCCACTGTTCAGTGCCGTAGATGGGGTCGTGCGAAGCGATCTGCTTATACATAGGCAAGCTGAACGTTTGACTTTATTTAATTTATCCCGGTTTATACCTTTCTCTAAAGCAGTCCACCATACTGCCACACCGTACATTAAAATCGGTCTGATTACCCATGTGTATAGCCAATGCGTGATTCTGGGTTGTAAGCCCCATTCATTACCAATAGCTTTTTTGCAAGAAAAGAGAGCTACAGTAGCTTTTTTGACTCTTTCGTGTACATTGCGTTTCCAGGTATTTAGCCTCGTCCGAGAATTTTAATTGGATTCCTTTAATAAAGGGAGAGTTGACAAATGGAATTTTGTATCTCCTCGAAAATAAGACTAAATCGGTTTTGTGTGGGTTAACACACAGTCCACACCAATCAGCCCAAAGTATTAGTCTGTCTAAGGCATTTTGTAAGAGTTATTTTAAGGTGTTAAGATGCTTTCCTGAAACTGCTATAGCAACGTCACGTCGTCCGCATAGGCGATCACTCTGAAACCCTCCGCATCCAGACTAGTTAGGATTTCATTCACCACTAGGTTCCAGAGGAGAGGGGATAGAACACCACCTTGCAGTGATCATTGAGGCAGACTTCATCAGTCATTATGGAATCATGATATACCTCAAACGAAATCGACTAATCTACAGCACTACACACATCGAATCGAAAATCACCAGCTCAGCTGTTAATGAGTTAATTGTAAAAGCCTTCGATAATAATCAACCTTTTGCATTTATTCTAGCTGAGTTTGAAGAACTGTACGTAAAGTCAAACAGAGACCAGCGAGTGTATCAACAACAACGCATCACGTCGAGACCAAGGGTCCCCCAGTTTTTTCTCGCCCACGTCGTCTGCATGGTTCTAATTTGAAAGCTGCCTAAAAAGAATTCCAGTATTTGATGGAACAGGGCATATGTCGCCCTTCTAAAAGCAACTGGGCTAGTCCATTGCACATGCAGCTTCTGCTTCTCCAAACGGCAAGTGGGGTCCATGTGGGGATTATTGGGCCCTTTACAATATCATCATTCTAGAAAAATATCCTATCCCATTCGTGCAAGATTTTCGTAACATCTTGGAAGGTAACACAGTCTTTTCAACGATCGACCTGGAGAGAGCTTTTCATCATATTCCTGTTGAGCCGAGTGATGTTCTCTAAACGGCAATTACTATACACCCTTCAGATCGTTCGAATTTGTGTACATGATGTTTGGGTTAAGGAATGCTGCCCAAACATTTCAGAGGCACATGCAAGAGGTTTTACGAGGATATTAAGATTTCGCATTTTCTTATATAGATGATATAGGTGTTGCATCGAAAAACATGGAGGAGCACGAAAAACAACTTAAGGTAATTTCAAAGCGCCTCGAGGATTATGGACTTAAAATCAATCCATATAAATGTGTTTTTAGAAAATCAGAAATAAGGTTTCTCGGTCATCAAATCAACTCTCCTGGAATCAAGCCACTCGACTCGAAAGTAAAGGTAATTTTGAAGTTCAAAAAACCTCTCATCGCCATGAAACTTAAAAGATTCCTGACAATGATTAATTTTTATAGGTCATTTATACCTCATGCTGTTAATAATCAAATGATCTTACAAAAACTCATTAACGGCAACATCAAAAAAACTTTGAAAAAATGTACTTTCGATTTGAATATCTTTTCAAAAATTTTAAATATTGGCTTCAAACTTATTTTATCTCACAGAAAATATTGTTTGACATTCAGCAAATTTTTTATAAAAATCCAACAGTCCATTTTTTGATAAGAAATAAAATCTAAGAAAATAGTACGCAAATTTGGTGAAAATTTATGTTCTGTTCTCGATATCTCGTGAATAATAGAAGATATTGACTTTTAACAATTTCTCATTCATCCAATTTGAATTTGTTTATATAAGAAATAAAAACTATTAAGAAATGCTATTAAATTTGGTAAAAATTGGTTTTCGACAAAAAATCTCCAAAAAATAGATTTCGAAATCAAACTATTTCATTATATGCAAAATATTGTTGGTAAGTTATCGGTGTGGGCCTCATCCAGCCTCTTTTTTAGATTTATATTCTTTATGAAAAAACTGACAATTGGATTTAGGTAAACAAAAATTACTAAATGTTAAAAACAAGATAACATTAATTTGAAGTCAATATCATTAATTGTTGCCAAGATATTTGAGTCTAAAATCAATTTTTACCAACTTTTAGTAGAATTTTTGCCAGCTTTTTATTTTTTGCATAAAACTTAAACCAATTTTTTTAAAAAATTTATTCGATACATACAATTATTTTGCTTTCAAACATTTTTTTTTTTATACTCGAGGTGAAAAAATATTTTTTCCTGTTTTTTTTTTTTTAATTAAAAAACAACAACGTTTGGTTGAATTTTTATCGAGTTCATACCAGTTTGGTATGACGTCACAATGTATAATATTAAATTTTATTGGTTCAAGAGATATTGTGGGTTAACAAATTTGTTCTAATTTTGTTTTTAAATTGCTATAGTAAAAACAACTAACCACTTACGTTTTTAGAAAGTCCTTTCTACATCTTTTGATGTAATAATATACAAAATTAAATTTATTTGAAGTAGATATCTTAACCGGTTTTTGAGATATGGTTGAAGAAAAAAGATATCCAAATCTACATACGTTCTTACACACTAACACAGACATCTCTCTTAAAACCTTTGTTTTAGATTCTAGGCACGTCGAGAAATGTCAAAATTTTCAATTCCACGAATCGGATCAATTACAATAACTTTCTATGTATCAATTTCAAAGAATATGAACCAAGTGAAAAATACACTATAAAGCTTAAAAGGTACTTTTCATTTCAAAAATTTTACAAGTTTCGATAGCTGAAATAACAGAGCAACGTCTGCAATTCGAGGTAGGAGTGAGTAAGATTTCATTATTTAAAATTTTTTTTTAGAAACTGAGCGTCTGATTTTCCAAGTTTACGAAAAGATTTGTGCAAACAAAATTCAATACGTAAACTTAGAAAAAAATTGAGTTTTTAATTATTTTATTTCATGCTTCAGGTAACTTTTCAAAATACCACCAATGTAAATATCTTTGCCACAATTAAATAATCTTTCCAAAAAGCGTGATTATTTTCCATTAAATTACATTTTATTAAATAACAAAAATGTCTAAAATTACTATTTTAATTGGTCAAATTTCAAAATCCAACTTGTTTTCGAATCCGTGGACTCGATAGGATCCTAATAATAAAAATCCCAAACCACCTATAATTCTACATTTTTCTGTAATGTAAATATATATTTAGCTGCACTTTTACCTAATGTATATAGCTTATGGTTTATTAAAACTTCACTGCGTGTGACTCAGTGATGCATTTCATTTCATTTTCAAAGTGCCATTAATTGTCCTACCACCCACCATTTAATTTGTTTTCAATTGATCAACCCTCAAAATTTTAATTTTTCAGATTTAAAAGAGCTCAACACAGCGAGTAACTCTACTAAAATGACCGCAATTCATAAATATTGTTCATTTATTTTATTGTTTTTTTTTTATTTTAACATTTTTTAATTAAATTAATATCAATATACAACTTTTTTCGATTTTTGATCTCAAATACATTGCACAATGTTGTAAACAAAATTTGATTGTTTTATGTCAAAATGGATACCTACGCATTTTTAATTTGCAACATTCTAACCTCTGACATGGTATGTATTGGCCTCATCGTCGAAAACTAAACCCACAGTTTTCGAAAAAAGGATATCTAACCAAGAGAAAAGAGTACTTTAGTGTGTAATCTCTTAATTTGTAGAGATATTAGTATTTTTGTAAAAATAAACAGAGAGAATATTTAATGCTCAATGAGAGAGTAGAAAAATTCGTTCTTGAAACATTTTTTATAATGACAACAAAAATCCTTTAAGAGAAAGTTATATCGTAGTTATCCCTATACAAACAACTGTTGCTTGAGCAACATCTCTAGCTTGAGGCAACATTGAAATCTTGTAAGGTAGTTTAGAGTTGGAAAGCATATTTCTCAGTAAATAGCGAGCAACCATCAAATAACGTATACGCCGTAGTGCACCATACAATGAAATTGATTTTTGTTTAGTGATTGCTTAATAACCTTCATGTATTTGTTGAAATTTATATATGAAGTTGAAGTAGGTCTAGGTAGGTTAGTTTTTATTTGAAGTTTAAAATAATGGATCAGTAAATAATTTTCCTCAATTTATTTAATTTATCTTTATTTCTGTAACACAAATCATGGATTTGTGATTCTTAGTAACTATTTTGAAAAAGCTTAATCGATTATTTTGGTAGTATTCAAGTTCTATTCCTATAAAAATATTACAAATTTTACCAAAAACTAGCTGAACCAGTACACGTGCGTCGTCCTGACCTTTTTAATTTGACGGGATCACCCGTACGGTTAATCCTATTAAGATTGCCTGAAAATTTTATCAATATTGGTCCATTGGACCGGATTTTATTCACATCGAAATGTTGTTATAATAACTTATTGTTAAGATTTATAAGTCGTTACTTAAATAGTTTTTGTATCGCTCCTTTCACATTAACTAAGTAAAACCTCGAGATTATGTTCGTAAAATGTGTTTCATGTTTCATGCTGCAGTCCCATACCATTGTTTGTTTTTGATTTATTTATAATTATTATGATTTCCATCCTCCATTACCAACTCAATGTGACATAAGAAAATGGTATATTATATTAAGTCCCACTTTTAAAGGGAATTTTTGAAAAATTCTGCAATCATACAATTTTTGAGTGATCTGTTTTAATAAAGTTGTTTATGAGCATATTTTCCGAAACAAAATTACAAACTCAAAATTAAAACACAAAAAAAGAGGCGACCTACACTGATAACTTCCCATCCCGTCTGTCGACTTCTCTTGCTTAAAAGATTTGTAGGTTTTTGTGTTTTGTTAAAAAAGTTGTCAGTTGAATTATTCTTAACAATTTAAAATTTACCAAAAATGTTTTACATTTGATGAAATAGTTTGATTTCGAAATCTATTTTTGTAAACGAGATTTTTAGTCGAAAAACAATTTTTACCAATTTTAATAGCATTTCCAAAATGTTTTTATTTCTTATACAAACACATACAAATTGGATGAATGAAATTAATTTGAAGTCAATATCTTCTGTTGTTCACGAGGTATCGAGAACCGAATATCAATTTTAACTCATTTTGCGTACTATTTTTTGTAGATTTTAATTTTTTATGAATATCGAAAACAATTTTTTCTGTGAGATAAAATTATTTGAAATCCAATATTTTTAATTTTTGAAAAGATATTTGAGTCGAGTTACCAACTTTTTTTTCATTTTTTTTAGCTTTTCTTTTTAAAAAAAAACTGTCAATTCCATTTTTCTCAAAGCTTTACGAAATTTTGAAAATAATATTTCTTATAAAACAAAATCTTTTTTTACGAACTTTTAGTAATGTTTTTTTTTTATTTTCATTATTTATAAAAAAACTATCAATTTGATTTTTCTCAATATTTTACCAGATGTCAAAAACTTTTTTTTTTATTGCGCAAGATTATTTTGGAGATAATAATAATTCAACTCCCAAGCGTTATTGGTTCGTGAGATATTTTGTGTAAACCGAAATTATCACCTTTTTTTAAATTGCTATGGTAAAAAAAAACACTTACGCAATTTTTGTCAGTGTCCTTTCGTCATCTTTCTGCATTATTATCCTGTATAACAACATTTATTTGAAGTCGATATCTCTACTGGTTCTTGAGCTATGGACGACGTTTTTTCGTCGTCCATAGCTCAAACGTACGTACACACGCACGCACAGACATCTCTCTAAAAATCTTTTATTTCGACTTTAGGGGCCTTGAAACTTCGAGAAATGTCAAAATTTTCAATTCCACAAATCGGACCCATTACAATAACTTCCTATGGGAAGTTTTCTAAAAGCTTACCAAAATATTAATAACAACATTTTGTGTAAAAGAAAAGAAAATGAAGTCAATGGTTTTGGTTCTCTTAATACTTGAGTCGAAAACCATTTAATCACCATTTCAGTTTTTTGTCATTTATTAAGTTTAAGTGTTCAGTAAAAAAGTTGCCTATCGGATTTAAAAAAAAATAATTTTGATTTTAATACCTGTTTTCGTTTTTTTTACCGCTTTTAGTTCCAGTTTTTTGAAGTTTTATTACTTATAAAAAAAAATACCGATTGGATTTTTCTAAGACCATCATCTTACGTTAACAAATTCGAATCGAACATCAATTTTTAGTAATAGTTTCAGTAGATTTGTGTCCTGCATAAGAAAACTGACTTTTGGATTATTCCAAAAATTTAACCAAACGTTAAAAATAATATTAAAATCAGTTTGGAGGCAATATCATTAAATAGGTGTCGAAATCCAATTTTTACGAACTTTTGGTAGTATTTTTTTGAAGGTTTTTAATGTTTGCAAAAAATAGTCACTTTGATTTTTCTAAAAAACTTACGATTTCAAGAGTGTTATTCTTCGTTGCATACAATTATTTTGTTTTTATGTGAAATATTCGCGGTGACAAACTTTTATTTTCAGTGTGTTTGATTTATAAAAAATACTGTTAATTGTTTTTCTTTTCAAAAGTATACTGGTATGGTATGGTATCACTTCAAATTGTAAAATATAAAATTTTATTATTGGTTATTGTTATTGTTATGAGGTCAACCAAAATGTTTTCTTTTTTATTTGCAACGTATAGGAACTATATGGGTTGCTCCCCCGATTTCGTCCACCTATATGTCCATACAAATTTTTTGGTCCAAAATCGACAATTCGAATTTTCTCAAAAACTAACCGATATATTTTGTTTTTAAGTTTTCCCAAGAACTAATTTGTTTTTTTTTTATAATTAACGGGCACTCAAGGGGTTATTAATACCCTTAACATGTTTAAAGTTTAAACACAGTGCGAGCTTTAGGAAAATAGGGAAGGATCAAAGAAGAGATATCGATGCACAATGCACATTGGTCTTTATGTTTTGAATATCAAAATAATAGGGAAAAACAGAGCTGGGTAAAGCATTCCACATTCTCGATGTGTGGTTAAGAAAAGAATCTCTATACTTGAAAGTACGTCCGAAATTGAGCTCAAGGTCAAACTGATGTGCATTCCCAGAAGTACGAGTATTAATTGTTTGAGGGGGGGAAAGCAACTGGCTAATTCGACAGAACACTGTTTATAAAAATATCGGTAGAACAACGAACGTGTTCGAGTGACGTAATTGTTTCGGTTATAGTTCTATATCGCCTATCATTTTCAAAGCTCTTTTTTGGATCCTGTCCAAAATAGTTAAACTGTTTTAGGGACACCTGCCCAAATATGCGAGTTACATTCAAGTTTTGGACGAATGAAGGCTTTGTAACCAACTTATCAACTGATTTCAATAACATTTTTTTTTGCACAAGCTCTTATATTGTATCAATAATATTTGATGAACAAAACTGTCACTGATTTTATTTTTGATTTTTAAAAAAATATTAAAACATTTTTTTTTTTCGAAATTCGATATATTTACAATGGTTCATTATTTTTTTACGGAATTGGAATGTAAAATGTAAAATGAATACACTGCCAACCGCTAGGAAGAGGCCACACATTTTGGAATCAATTTTCGCTTTTTATAGCTGGTGGAAGGGTTGTATCCGGAAACTTTTACTATCTACGAAAAGGTACGTATTTCACCATTACAAATTCATAAAATTCAAGGACAAAGTGCAAACGAGCGTTGGAATTCCCAAGATCAATAAATAAACTACTCAAAAAGTTTATAAAATAGTTCGTCACTAGAATGAGGCCACGTGCAAAATTTCAAAAAAAAAAAAAACAGAAAAAATAATGAAATATTTACATATATTATGTTTTAACAACATTTATTTATAATGTTTTTTTATACATTAGTATTGACCATGTCCACCATTTTCGGATATAACCTCTATAATAACCTCAATTTTTTACAAACAGATATCTTTTTTAAATATCTTTGATCTAGATTCTAGGAAACTTAAAGCGTCAAAAACGTCAAAACTGTCCCTCAGAGTTAAAATTGCAAATGGCGACAAAAGTGTGAAAAATTCTTGATTTTTGATTATGTTGGGTTCCGCGTTTAAGCTTTGTAACTTAGATTGTTAATAAGGTGCTTGAGTTCGGTAACTTGGATTAGTAATGAGGCCAACATCATAAATAACTCACCAAAAAATCATTATTTTCGGATCAAACACCTTTCATTAAACCCTTTTTACTTTGCAATTTTGCATTATCACTTTGCAAATTACGTTTTACCAAACTCAAATTTCTAAAAAAATCAAAAAGGTTTATTATTTTGCAAAGTATTTGTTAGTTTTGTTTCACCAAACAATAAACTTTACATATTATATTTATAATTTTTAAAAGCTTTTCAGTTTGTTTTAAAAAGTTGTCAAACCATTTTGAAAATGAAGAAGTAAATAATAGCTAACAAATTTTTTAAATTTTGACGAATTTACCAAAAAAAAACAAGAATTTTGAATTTAAGGGTATTTTTGTAGAGGTGTTTTAGTTCATCGACATCGTATAGTGTAATTTAACGGTTTATACCAAATAGAAACGTTTCTTTTGAAAATTTGTTGTAAAACAATTAAAAAAAAAATAAATCGCTTTGAAGAATATTTTG